>VWYE01025722.1:2185-13998 GCA_013398995.1 Alaudala cheleensis | reverse complement strand
AGCAATCCGTAAAGTGTAATAAAGCAATAATTATCTACCCTGCGGGGATCTGGGGCTTAATGAATGATTGCAAAAGTTATTGGATTTCCTTGAGTAAGAGATAGCAATGCTGTGTTGGCACAAAAGTACAGAAGCATCCTGGAATTGAGTTAATCATTAAAATAATACTGAAGACTTCTGGAAGGAAAGAAAGAAAAGAAAAGGAAAAGAAGAAAAAACTTTAATCAGGATCTGACCTAGCTGGTTATGTTCAGCTACAAACCACTGATACCAGCATCTTGGAATTAATATTAACAGGGTCCATTGGACCTCTGGGGAAAACTGCAGTGAGTTCCTTTGAATTACTACTGGGGTAAACTCAGATTAAAAGTCAATATGAGGAATTCAGCTGAGATAAGATTATATGAGATAGTGTTTGGATATTCCTCCTCACACAAGACCATGTTGTGTCTGATCCAGAGATCAGTGCTGATTTACTCTTTATTCCTGTTTTTTTAGAACATTCGCACAGACATTGTTATGGATGTCGGTACCAGTCTGAACCCAGCCATAGATATAGGACAGGTAAGTGAAAAAGTATTGCTATTTCCATCATGTCAAAGCAGTCACTCTGCTCTCAGGCTTTTCTATTTATTATCCCTCTCCAGGTTGTCCTTTGCAAACACCAGCTTTTTAACTTGGCACAGAATTACATAGGGAAATATTCTATTAGGGTTTGGGGAGTTTTGACTCGGATAATAAGACTACAGAAAATTGTCCTGTAGTTACCACCCCATTGATGTTTTTCAGGCTAAATCCCACACCTGATATTTATACACCTGACTGTCAATATTAAGTTTATTTAATTTAGTGAAAATTCTCCTGTTACTAAAGAGTTAGGGTGGTAGATTCTGTCCTCCAGCTGCTGCTGTGTAGCATTCTCAGTGGGAAATTGGGCCAGTCACTTATCTTGCAAAGTCCTTGGACAGGCAGAAGATTACTTCAAAATGTTGTGCAGTAATAATCACAGTATCTCTTAGCAGGTAAAGGCAATAAACACAGGGTTGTTTGACACACCAAGAGATGAATTGTTAGACGCGTGCTTATCTAGCCATCTTAGCTTGCTGGCTAACTCTAGATGTTGATATGGTGTAGCTCCAATGAAACTGCTGCAGGATTTGGGATGACAGGAGAGCATAAGTTGCAAAGCTCTGCTCTAGCTAAATTGAAATTTCCTTGAAAATGACATTTTTTCTGAAACAGATTATTATTGGAAGTGTCCAAGGGGAGAAAGAGATTTTCTGTCTTTTCAGCCTGTCACTTCGGGTTTGGGAGTTGAGAGATGGGCTAAATGGAGCCTGTCAAAGGGGTCTTCAGTTCCTGTGTCCTTCCACGAACGGCTGCAGAGGATCTGGGGGCACAGGAGAGAAAGGATGTGGCATGAGTGCAGGAATACAAATACACAGAGATGGGTCAATGAATGCTTGTGCCAAATATTTGACTGCTCTGGCTGTCAGATATCTCAGTGGGCACAGAGAGCACAGCTGCTTTGTGCAGCATTGTTCAAGCACATCTTCCTCTCATGATCTTTTTTCTCCTAAAATTTACAATAGAAAAAATATGCAAAGAAGTTTTTTAGTATTTAAATGGATATAAGAATGGTTTTGCAGGTGTCTGTGCTGCTGACCTGATAATACACAGCACTTAGGAAAGCATTTCTCCAAAATAGAAAGCATAAAATAGTTTGTCTTTAGATGTTTCATCTTTAGTCCTTTTAGTCTACTTGTCCTTTGATATATCAGCAAGTTCAACTCATTCAGTGTTAACCTGCCTGGGAAGAATCAATATTTTATCATTGATTTTCTTTTTTCTGTTGCTTCATCAGAAAATTCCTATTGAGTGTTTACAGAAAATCTCTTTGTGTGTATTTGTAAATTGCTTCACCTGCCAGGGAAATGCAGCCCCATTTATGTGGGAGCACAGGAATTGTGCAAAGATTGTACCCAGCAGAAGGGACAAGGGTTCAGAGATAAAAAGCAGATGAAAGGTCTGTGTCAGGTGGGGAGGGTTGAAAACCATGGTGGGTGTCATCACTGTTTGTCCATGTGCAGGGAAGAACAACAACAAAGAGAACGTAACCTTGTTTGGATGTGTTTGTAGATAGAAGGAGCCTTTGTCCAGGGCATTGGGCTCTTTACCATGGAGGAGCTGCGTTACTCTCCTGAAGGGAACTTGTACACTCGAGGGCCTGGCATGTACAAAATCCCAGCATTTGGAGACATCCCAACAGAATTCTACGTGTCCCTTCTCCGTGACTGCCCCAACAGCAAGGCAGTTTACTCATCCAAGGTATGCCTGTGGGGTCTGTGGGCCTCTTACTGCCCCGTAACACTGTGAAACTGAGTAGGATAAAGCCATGATCCTAAACGTTAACATGTCTAAACAGTTAATCTCATTATGCTGTGGTTACTCTCTCAGGATGTTTTTCTGTTTCTTATCAGAAATGTATGTACTATCCTTTCTAGTTAGGAAGAACTGAAATAACCTGCACACTATTGCCCTGATTGTCCATTAGACAGACCTGAAGTGGCTTTGCTGTGTGAGAAAGCTTGTGTTGTCCTCCTGTCTCTTCCTTAAGTGGACTTAGGGTTGATTTAGCTCAGTCATTCCTCACTGATCACACATGGCACACTGGAGGCTGTTTTACCATCATGTTTCCTCACTGAGAATATCTGGTAGATTCAGGTTCCCATCTGGAAGGCAAAGCCTCACTCCTGCTTGTGCTCTGTCTAGGCTGTGGGAGAGCCACCTCTGTTCCTGTCTGCCTCAGTGTTTTATGCCATTAAGGATGCCATCTACTCAGCAAGGAAGGACTCTGGCCTGACAGAGGCGTTCAGGCTGGACAGCCCTGCCACCCCAGAGAGGATCCGCAATGCTTGTGTGGATATCTTCACCAAAATGGTAACAGCCCCTGGTCTCACAGTCTGCTCCCTAGCCAGCCAGCCCCATGGGAAGGATGTCTGGAAATCACAGGGGGCTGGGGCTGGGATTAAGGCAGGCTGGGGAGGCTGTGTCCCTGCTCCAGTAGATGGGTTTTGCTTTATGGGTATTATCCTTCATTTAATGTGGCATCAGATGAGCGTCAAATCCACAGCCCAGCACTGCTAGGGGCTCCCACTGCAGGAAGGGCTGCTGTACAGCATCTCTGAAGTTCAATCCATTCCATTCTCCAAGTGCTGTGTGTGAAACAAAGGCACTGACTACTCATCCTGATGTTCCTAACTATCTCTCAGAGAATCATTACATATGGTTAGGGCCACAGTGTGATTTAGTGGTGTCCCTCAGCAAGGGAGGGGGAGAAAAGTATTCCTTCAAATATTCCCTTCTTCTGGATGTTATGGCCACAGGTGTCTCCTTACAGCTCTGGACTTGATCTGAAGGAGTGCAGGAGTTATCCCTGTCCCTGGCTTCTCATGGGCTGCTCTGTCATAGTGTTGTCACAGGGCTCTGTAGCAGTCAACCCTCAGGCCTCTAACAGAAGTGCCATGAGACAGACATTTCTGTGTTTGGAAAAACTGGGATTTCTTCACATGTACAAAGTGCCTCACCCGAAAAGCAGCATGGTGGGACATGCTGAACCCTGGACAGGACCCTCATTTGTTGCTAATTCAAAATTCTTTTTTCTCTTTATAGTGCCCTTCTGCTGAGCCAGGGACCTTTAAACCATGGTGTGTGCGTGTGTAGAAGGAAATTCTGAGGAGCAAACTCTGCTGAAACTGAGCTTACACCAGAGGAACCACAAGGCAGTAGAACTATAATGGAGAGGAAAAAACCAACCTGTGTTCATGTGGCTCACTGATTCACGGAGCTTTCACATTTAATTTTCCAATCATTGTTTTCTCTACGAGAGGGAACTGCTGCCAGATTATAGCTGTGATGTAAATTCAAATGAAGAGTAAGTTGAAGGTGATGTTATCCAGGTGTAATTGAAAAATCTTACAGGTTTCATACAAAAAAAATTGCTGCAAGGATGCTTCTTACCAGCCAATGTGAAATAGCAGGGTGGTTATTTCTTCTTTTTCATGCTATGGGGAAAAGATGTATCACCTTGTGATGCTGTGCAAAGAAGGACTTAAACGTGTTGAGCCCAGACACAGAGTCCTCCAGCTGAGATGGGGAAGGTGTGAGAGGTGCTGAGGGCTGGACCCTTTGCACACAAAGTCAGATATATCCTAGAGGGGGATAAGCAGGACTTTTGATGTTGACTAATGAAGATGGTCTTACCTGTGTAACAGAAGTGTTTCAGAGGAAAAGGCTAAAATGTGACCAATAACTGATTTATCCCAAGTTCAATGACTGTCATTTTGTCTGCACCTGGGCTTTACTGAGATTTTAGTTCAAGTGCTACCTTGTCTTCTCTGATTAAAGATAAAAACTAAATATACCAAGAGTATTTTCAGCAAGATGCTTTGTTTTACACAGACTTTTCTCATCCCACACCTCCACATCTCTCCCCATCCTTTAAATAGGAAAGGACATCAGAGACCTTAGAGTAACAGGGAAATTTCCTCATCAATATTCCTAAGGCAATTTATACCAGCCTAAGCAAGGGGCATGAGGAGGCTGGGCACAGCTGGGGATTAGCTGGCTCTGGGTGCCCTCTAGGGCCAACCCTTAGCTGTCATGGCCTTGCCTTCTTCTCAAGAGAATTCTTAATTTTACTGAATGTAAGAGATTGGGTACATTTAGCTACAGAGACAGCTTGTTTAAAAAAAATGTGCTGACTATGTGATGACCTGCTGTCATCTGGATTGAGTATATTTTTCATGTTGTATTTAGTACTAGGCATCCCTCCTGACAGGTTTTGTCACTGTCAGATTCAACACTGGACCACCATGCTATCTCTAGATGATGTCAGCCACATACTGTGCCTGTTTATCATCTGCAAACTTTTACCTGTTTTTCTGGCCTACTGCTTTATGAAAATGTCCTTTTTTTCTTTTTGCACTCCCAGGGCCATCAAAAACATATAGTGCAAGGGGATATAACTCTTTATGTAAGATTTTGCTCATGTACAAACTTCTTAAAATTGGCCTTCATCTTAGGACTGGACAATGCATGCTCAGTGTGAAATATTGTTTTAAGCACTCCAGGTTATATTGCTTGGAAAGGTGTCAGTTTATTTCTCAACTTCAAGTATTATGGACCTACCATCTAGAAGAAGGGGATATGTATACATGAATTTCAGGAAGTACTTTTTGCCTGTAGACCTTGCTATGTAATTGTTCTTTTAATTGAAATATGATATTGGTGTTTCTTCAGCTCTGAGGTACTGGGCAAGAACACATTTTTGTTTTCTTCTGAAAGTTGGTAATATGTCAAATACCTCTTAGAGAAGAAAACATGATAATTCATGCTCGAGAACAGCTACTGCAGCCTGTGTGTCCACATTCTTGGGTGTCCAGGGAGGGATGCACAAAAAAAGTCTGTAAGTTAGACTGTAAAAAAAAAAAAAAGTCTGTAAGATTGGTATCAGCTTGTGGAATTGCTGGACATGCTCATTCAGACCAGGATGAGAAGAAATACAAAGGTACTGTGTTAAAGCAGAGCATGGAGACACAGGCAGAACAGGATACCAAGGAGCTCCCAATGTCCTCCCAGGGGAAAGTTGCCAGTGTTCACAATAGGCCTGCTACCTGTGATGGTCCTGGGAGTTGCTGGGATGACACCAGCAAAATGAATAAGTGCTCTTTCTCTCCCTGGTTTTGGACTTTTGATCATTTCAGGATGGGTTTGTGTCTCGTGCAGTCACAGTGACTGCCTGGTCAGGTGAAATTTTTTAAAATTATCAAGTCTCCTTTTAAAAATATGAAAGTCTCTGTTTTGCTGTTTGCTTTGTGAGTTAATTGGTAGTGCATTTGCCAAGTTCTGTGTACATGCAGTGGTCAGAGCAGGCTGTTCAGAGCAGACCTGTGGAGCCAGTTTTGCTGCAGCATCAGTGAGCCACCCTTCCCCAGGCAGCAGCCCTTGCCCTCGTGCCCATCCCAACATGGGGCCCCCTTGATACCCTTGCCCAGCGGATGGAAAGAGGAAACACTTCCCTTTTGGGGGGCACTGGAACTGAATGTAAATGTTTTTAAGCACCTGGGGAGGGCAATGGTATAAAATCAGGGTTGCAAAGTAATGATAGCAACTGATTGTGAGGGTGTCAGGAAAAGGAAGCTTGGAGGCTAATAGGAATTTACAGGAAGATCACTGTACCCCCTGCCTGTGCTGTGGGACTCTAAGGAACATGAAGCTGAGGTTTTCATGTCACCTCTCAATGTCTGAACATTTCATACATTGCTTTCCTGCAAAACGAAACGCTAGGCACCTTAGGAAAGGACTGGGACCCACTGGGGAGGGCTGGCAGGAAGAGAAGAGCCCTGACTTGGGGTGTGCTCTGCACTACAAAGCTGTGGGGGAGCAGCTCTCCTGCCCTGAGTGCACAGCATTGTCCCCTGCCAGGTGCTGTGTCCCATCATCTCCTCACACCACATCTCGCTGTGTGGGGTCCCAGCTCGCTGTCACTGGAGGGAAAGCTACCCATAAAGAGAAAAATGTTCCTTTCCCATTACTTTCCAGTGAAATAGAGCATGGATCCAAGACTCTAATTTAATGGCATATAATTGGAAATTTGCTGCTTTTCTGCTTCCAGAAGTCTATCCTCAGAAGAGGAACTATGCCATCTTGCTAGACTGTAAAGTACTGCGCACAATAAGGGCACTTAAATAGTAATTACTGCAGCTGGAGAGTTTGTTGGGAGTGTGAAAGGAGCCCAGCAGATCTCATGTTTTAATGCTATTGATTGCATGGCCTTCTGTGAGAGAGGAAGGCCAAGATTTTGGTAATTGTTTTAGGTCCATTCTAATCAACAGTTTTCACTAACATTCTTTAATGAGCACTGTCAAATTGGTATCATGAATGTACGTGGAATTTTCTGTGAATGTCACAACATTGCAAAATAAACTTGCTAAATACTCTGGAAACAAGTATGCTATGGTCAGTCTGTCAGGATTTGGAATCTAGACAGCTTCAGCTCATCCTTGGTGTTTGTTTGACAAAGATGGACCCTTCCCAGGCACTGTGAGTCAGATCAGCTCAGTGACCAAAGCTGGGAGAGGGCGGGTGATTGCTCCTGGCTGCCCAGCTGGACGAAGCCATGAGCCAGCTGGAGAGACTGGGCCTCTGTCTGGCCACGCTAGCAGCCAAGTCCAAAAGAAAGCAGAGTCAGTCCTCGTTCTTCTCTGCCAGCAGGAGCTTGTAGTAGCCACATCCTGTTTTCCACAGCAGCACAGTGATGCCCTCTGATGCTTCTAGCCACCAGCTGCTGACAGAAAGTGGAAGGCAGTCTGTCTGGTGCTGTGGCTGGTACCTGGTCCACACTGACACTTCCTTGTCTCAGGGCTAGTGCACCAAGCTGAATGCTTGCCTTGGCCCATTGGAGTCAGCCCTGGAAGGAGTGGAGCCAAACTCAAAACCTGTGAATGGAGCAAGCATTGGGTCCCACCCCCAGGGCCCACTTGAGCCCACACCCATAGGAGATGAGGTTGCAAAACAGGAACAGTTCACACAGAACAGAAAAGACCAAATGATGGGCCAGGCTTGATCCTCCCTGAGCATGAAAAGGTTGTGAACATTGCCAGTGGTTCCCCAGGTCTGCCACCTGTGTCATATCTCAGTCTCCAGGTGACACGCTCCTCTGGGAGCACTTCTTGTATCTGTGTGGGAAGATTTGCCATGCAGAAGCCATTGCCAAACCTCTTGGCCCAACATGAAACCCAGAAAGTGAAATGTCTGTGTGGGCACAGCAAGTGTGATGCTGCTGTGGATTGCAGCAGGTCCTACCCACCCTACCCCAAACTGCTGGGTTTATCCCATCACAGTTCAGTTCATGCAGTTTTCCAAGTCCCAGAGCCACAAGTTTCCCTAGTGCTTGCTCTTGTCGTGTTTAAACACAATTCAACTGCACTGATCCCCCATCCCTGGCAGTGGTCTGTCTCAGCTCTCTGACAAGTCTTTTGGACTGTGGCATGGAACACCTCACTGCAAGCAGCTGGGAAGCAAAGGCCTGTCAGTATCTTGAAGCACTTGCCTTTGGATTAACACTCTCTGAAACAGTTCCTCTGTGAGGGCTATTTCTCCCAAGTCTCCGCGGTGCTGGTGTGGTCTGACAGGAAACTGCTAGAAAATGGAAAAGCAGCAAGGTCCCAGCGGTAGAAATGAGACAACTGCTTCTTCTGTTGGGCAGACAGCTCGCTGAACATCTGTTCTGACAGCCACCTGTAGGTCCACTGCACCTGGCTGTCAGTGAGCTCGGGGAGGAGGCCACCCGCAGGCAGCCCAGCCCGGCGCAGCAGGTGGCCCAGCTCCTGCCGGAGGAAGCCGAACATCACCACGTAGTCATACTGGATGAGGCAGGGCCGGCACAGGCTGACCAGTGGTTTCCAAGCCGCGCTGCCATTGTGCATTCCACTGTCTAGGACTTCCTGGACGAAGCTGCTGAAGGATGGGCTGAGGCCCATGCCTTGCAGGAAGGTGGCGATCAGCCTGTGGAAAGGGTCCCTGACAAAGAGCACTTTGGTGTAAGACCCCAGCATGGCCTTTATCTCCGTCTGGTTGAACTCGCTCAGCCGTGTCTCCCGAGCGTGCAGCCGGCGGTAGGGGAGCGGCACTGGCAGCGTCACATTCTCCTCCTCTAGCTTCTCCAAGAGCTGATGCCATTCCTCCACCCCTGTTGATGGCACTTGGCAGTACAGGAGGTCCAGCTTGGTGTTCACCCTCAGGCTAGGAAGCAGGGAGACTTTCTCATCCCGGCTATCTGGCAGCGTGGTGAATTTGCCTGCTCGGCGGCAGAAAGCTCCCAGTCTCCTCTTCCTGAGCTGCTGGACGTGAAGGAAGGTGTCCAGTGTCAAAGTAAAGCCTTCCTCTGCCCTGAGAGCCAGGTCACCTGGGAAACAGCATTTGGAGACAGGAGTGAGAAAAGAATACAGTGCCTCAAGTCAGACCCCAAGCACACAGTGCTGTTGCAGGCTCTTCTCCAGTTATTCCAGTGTGGAAAGGATTCAGTGCGGACACAGAAGGGTAGGAGAGGGGAGACCAGCCTTCTCCTGGCAAAGAGCTTGGCTTTGCAGGGAAATGGGTTTTTGTCCCCATGAATGTGTGAGATTATGGACACCCAGACCCCCTTTCCCCAAATCACCATGTCTGAGGAGTGATCACAACCACAGATTTATTTCACAGGCCCAGTTCACCACTAAATCATAATTTTTGCATTTAACTCCTTGACTGCAGCTGAACATCACAGAGGTGAGTTTACCAAAGTGTCAAAAATATTTAGAGAGACCAGGCAGTAGTAAATTGCTTTGTAGCTATAAATACATGATGTCCTGCAAACCCTTTTGCATCTAGTTAGTAGGTTAACATCAAGTATATGTGAAAGTAAGGGATTATTCTTAATGTCTTGGGGTGATTTAGGGACCCAAATGACGTCATTTCTTGCATCACTCCCATATGTAAATCTTTTCTCTGGTAGATAGGAAGGCAAAAGCAAATAGAAAGTAAAAAGCAAAGAGAAGTGAGATGACAACAAAGCAAATATAAAAGGCAAAAGTAAATACAAAGACTCTATGAGAGTGAATTTCTCAAATTTCAGCTTTGCTTTTTTCTTTTTGTCTTCTTATTTTCCATGTGAAAAGGCCAGAGCGGGTTTGAATGTGGAAGATTAATGCCTGCCTTGTTAGTTTATTTTCTTTAGCAGCAGCACATCTGCCTCATCTGCTCTGTACAGGCATCTGGCAGCCCTGGGCAGACAGTTTGATGGTTTGTTCTGGGTCCTCAGGAAGTGAAATATTCAGGGAGGCTCTTGTACAGAGCAGCACAGTTAAAAGCGGAGAAGCACAGTTAAAATTAGGCAAAGGACATCAGGAACACAGGAATAAACACAGTGGTGCCTGAAGCTATCCTGAGCTGCTCTTTGACTCACCCAGCCCCAGAATGACAATGTCTGCAAAATCTAGTGATGACTTTGCATTGGAATGATGGGAACTGGAATGGAAGGATGCATTTTTGTAGGCAAGAAATGCAATAATCATCAATGCCCCTGCTCCCTCCTTGCCTTCCCAACAGCATTTCACAATAAAACAACAGAAGTTTTCCTAACAAAAGTTTTGGGAGTTACCTCCAGCAGCCTGACACCTGTTTTCCCCAGCACACCTGAGATCAATGACCCCACTAAGGACATAAAGCTGCAGGGCCCCACAGCGAGGGCTTTCTCCGCAAACACCGTGCCAAGGGCATTTTCTGTCCTGTAGGCAATTTGCCCACCTAGACCCTCTGGAAGAAGCTCCGGGCCGCTTCCCTCATGGCACAGAACGGCAGAACCGCGGAGGTGGCCAGGCCTTACCTGCGTGGCTGCGGGCCGGGCTCTGGAGCAGCAGCCTCCAGCTGAGGAAGGCGGCGACGGCCAGGGCGGCCGAGAGGCCGAGGCGGGGAAGGAAGCGCATTTCTGGGGTGTGCTGGGTGCCGAGTGCCGGTGAGCAGCTCGGGACCCGAGGGAAGGGTGCTGGGGAGCCTCCTGTGTTTGTTTAAACACACCCAGCCAGCGCTGGGTTAAAGTACTGTTTGGGCAGCAGCTCGGCTCGGGGCAGGGAAACAGCCTGAGGCACAGCAGGTGCCTCCCGCCTGCGTCTGCAGCGTGAGATTTGGAGGCAGAATCTGCCTTTTAATGCCGTGCCTGTGCCATGCCAGCGCTGTGAGGAGCAGGCCCTGCGTCCCCACTTCTGTGCCGGGTCCTGCACAGCCACGTGGGCAAGGATGTCCCTGGGGCCCTCATGCTCCTGTTTTCCGCTGCTTTTGGCGCTGAGTGAGGCGCTGCTCGGGAACGGTGCTGTGGGGAGCGGCTGGGCCTGGGTAAGCGAGTGCCGGGCCGCGGGTCCCGCCCCTGTGGTGCCGGGGGTGCTTTAGGCTGGGAGCCGCGGCAGGGGAGGTGACAGGGCACAGCCAGGGTCATGAGCCAGCTCCGTGATGAGCCACGGACTGGAAGTGCCGAACTGCTGTTTGTGTCCTTTTGCTGTTTGAAATCTGTGACGGGGCAGTGCAGAGGCCTCATTCTACAAAGAAAAAAGGGGGGGTGAGCTCCCATGCGGGCAGACTGACGTGCTGCTCCTTCCTTGCGCCAAGGAGGCACCCCGTGCGGTGGCACCCCAGGTCTCAGGCGTTCCATGCGCTGTGCCACGGGTTTGCTCTCCCAGGACAGCCATGCCTTTCCCAGCAGAGGGTGCTCTGTGCCCGAGCGAGCCCTGCCCGCCGCTGCTGGAGGCCAGGGAGGCGGGCTCTGCCAGCCCTTCCCCGCTGCGGCTCGGGGGATCGGCTTCGCAGCTGCCCTGGCCACATTTGCACCCTTCAAAGCCATTCTAGAGCGGGCAGGAGGTGTTTCCCTCAAGTGTTGTGGCTAGATCCTGCTGCATGTGTCCCTGCAACCTGCCCCCCGAATCTGTGAGAAGCTGGTACAGGCGGAGCTGGGGATGTTTGAGGGCGGGTGTGAATTGCCATAATTTGCTTGTACGTTTCAGCAGGGACTGTCCCAACCACAAGCCCAGCCAGCCGAAGCGCAGCTGCAATGGGTAGGGAGAAATGCAGATGATTTTTATTTTACAGTCATTAAGTGAAAGCAAAGAGACCTAGTGGAAAACCCCCTTTTGCTTTGTGTTGCAAGGAAACTGAACTTCCCAAGTTACATCAGGGTTTTTTAAGTTTTGGGTTTTTTTTTTCTTTCCCCCTGGGATTTTTTTTTT
>VWYE01025711.1:0-15993 GCA_013398995.1 Alaudala cheleensis | reverse complement strand
TGCCCCCCAAAGGAGTGGATGCTTGTGATAAAGACCATCTCCGCCCTGCAGAGGGAATCCAGGGTTGAATCCAGAANGTTATCCACGCCCAGGACAAAGGTTTTAAGAATGCTTCCCAGACTGTACTCCTTGCTTTTGAAGGACAGCAGCCTAATAAACTGTTTGTTCTCTGGAAGTCAGTGTCCCCTCATCCTTACCTCAGAGAAACCCTATTTATGTTAGAAATCTCCCCCTTCCCTCCTTCCTGCAGGCTCACATGCACCCATGGGACCGCCGGATCTCCTCCGAGAGGAAGAAGCTGGCAGGACCCACTCGCAAACCTAGCCGGGACCACAGCAGCAGGAGGGAGAGAAGCTAGGGACATTTTTCTAACAATTGCCCCTTTCTTGTTGCCTGCCTGGGTTGTATTTGTGTGGGTTTGTATTTTCCTAAATTGTTCTGCACCTCTGTCTTGTGGTATGTCATCAACCAGTGAGACAGAGAAATTCTTAGCTGAGGAACAAGAGATCTGACATTTTCCTCCTGCCAGGGAGATGCTGTGAAGTGGATGCTGGGGGACAGGCAAAGTTGGCTGGGGAGCTCAGTCCCAAGTCCCAGGGCAGGGGAGAAACACCAGGGTCACTGCTGATGAGCTGCCTTGTCCAGCACACAGGTGGGAGGGAAGCAGCTCCCCTGCAACCACTTCACTTTGGCTGCAGCACTTCTTCTGCCACAGCAGCTGAGAAAAGCTGATAAAAACTAGCAAGCCCAGAAACCCAGGGGCAGAGCTCAGGGGAGGAAAAGGCCACATTTTGTCCAGTGTGTAATACCTGCTGCATCACTTTCCTAGACAGCCTACCAACATTATCTTTTCATATTACATCTTAATTTAGGTTGTGGCTGCTTTTTCTAAGTGCCCTTTTAATATGCTTATAATGCAGAGGAAGGATAGGAAATAGAGAGAGGTGATTACCTGTTCAACCCTCAACTGCAATCCCATGCATCATCTGGAAAAATATAAGAGGAAAGGAGAGCCAAAGCACTGCTTATTGACTTTCCTGAATATATAGCATCTGTCAGGTAGAATTATGCCACCTGATATCTTGTTAATTGTTTCCCCAGGCTTACCTGGGGTGGTGGCAAAGCAGGTGAAGGAGACCAGAATCCCACCTGTGTGTGCTGCCCACGCCGTGGAGGAGAGACAACTCTGGTCCCTGAGCAGCATCAGATGCCATTGTTTTTAGATGGCATCTTTATCTGTGTGGGATTTGCCTCTGTCTCTGGTAACCTGGGACACCTTGCCAGCAAATTCAGCTACTTCCAATTTCTGCTCTTTTTTTTTTTTTACACACTTGATAGCTTTCCAAGAAGACTTAAACTTTCACTGATGAAGCCCTCAGCAATATTAATGATTTTTTTTTTTTTACATTGGAAAAATTTCTGATACTCAAATTGTAGTTTTTAATTTATAAGAAACTAGGTATTATTAATAAGAAATAGGTTCTAAACTAGATACTATTTGTGAAAAGTGGTTACTTAGTGTTTCAGTGATGATTTAAAAGTGTTTCCAAGAGATTCTCAATACAACAATAATTAAATTCATAGAAATATCATCTACAGATAATTTTTCTATCTGCAATTAATACAGAATATTTTTCCAAACTCCAGGTGATGCATTCATTGTTCTAAGTGCATAAAACTAAAGAGAGCATACATCAAGGTAAAGATGTTAGTGTTGCCTTTGATTAAGCTCTTAAACTATAATCTGTTTATCTTGGAAACAGCAAGGATGAGCAGGTCCTGCCATGGCAAGATGTTGTCTGACACTGTAGAAGCAAATGACTATGACTGCTTGGGGACATACATGCTTGAATATGTCCTAGAAACTGGACACTGACCACTGCTGCAGGCCACTTTGTCCCACGGAAATCCAGGTGATGGCATCCTCATGCACCATCTGGTAATCTCTGGGGAGGAAAGCTAAGTTATCACAAGCGATTTCAGCCTGAGTGACATAGAGAGGTACCAGGCTGTCAGTGCTAAAATATCTTCAAAATATTTGATAGTTATAGATGACAATCTCCTAACTCAAAAAGTGTTGCATTTGGCACAGGAGAAATGTGTATTTGACCTTCTTCTGATAGGGACAGATACGTTTCTAAGAACTGAAAATGAGTTATTTTCTTGGGTATAATTAATTCTGGCTGGACTACAAGACCATCTACACTTGTCTTTGTAATGGAGGGCATCTTGGTAACAGCAGGTGCTGCAGGGTAGCAGATGAAATATAATAAAATTTGGTGGAAACTGAACGTACTTCACACTGAAAAAGTAGTGGTTTTTCTGGGGAAAGGGAAATTAACTCTGGGACCAATTTGCAGAGGAGTTGTGGTCAAGTCATTACAACTGGAAATTTTCCCAATCACAGCCAGATTTGTCTCTCTGAAATCTGTTCTCTGGATCCCACAGCTACAGGACTTGTGGCAGAACCTTCTTTAGACAAAAATTATGTTAAAAGAGAAGCAAGAGCTGTAACAAAGGGGGGAGTGTTTTTCTAATGCTCTTTTGCACTGGTGCAGTCCCTGAGAGGAGATCCTTTCTTGGTCCTGGACTTATTTGGAGTGACAGGTTTTCATAACAGGTTTGTCTTTATGGATGTTGGGTGCCACAGAGCCCTGTCTTGTGATGGTTAGGTGTAATATGGCAGTGCCCAGAGGCCAAACTGACATCTTCCCCCTCTTTTTGGGCCCCTCAGAGCCAAAGGAAATCCCTTCAGGCCCCAAGTTTGGCAGCTGGGATTGCAGTGTGTGTCTGGAGCAGGTACGGCACCTGGGACAGACAAGTCTGGCTTCAGGTCTTCATTTTAAAAATAACTTCTCAGAATTACTTTGCTCAGGGGGAAAGTGCAGCTTTCCAGAGCCCAGCACTTTGTTTAGGGACAAACTTTGGAGCGAGATTTCAACTTTATGTGTCTGAGGACAATGGGGGTCAGATCAATGTTTAATTACATCCAAGTGACAAATGTTTCAGTTTCAGTGGCATTGCATTTAGTTCCAGCAGCAGAATTTTGACCCACAATTTGGAGGAAAATGGGAGAGTTTTTGCCTTCAAGATTACTTGGCTAATGCACCAGAGTCAGACTGTGAGGCATATTGTTATGTATTTACTTGTGCTTTAATTATTGCTAGTTATTACCCTGCACACCATGGAACAGTACCACTCTCCAGTTTACCCCTACTGTCTTAGAGAAGCAGCACCAGTTAGTGCCTTTACTGGTAACTGCTGCCTAAAAAAGAAAATCTTTGGGGTACACAGACAGACTTGATCTTTTCAGTGTGTTTAGCAGGAAACTGTGTCACAGAGAAAATGCAAGGAGAGAAAGCCATGAAGCCAGGGGTTGGGCTCTGGTGGAGGTGGAAATGGAATAAATGGATTTTCAAATGGGTTTCAGGCTGCTCCATGCCCTTAGAGGAGTCAGCAGGGGGTGATGGCACACACACTGTACTACTTCTGGTAGGGAGGAATGAAGAGAACACTATTTTACTCTGCAAACCCGTTGCAGGTTAATCAGTGTGGTGGTGCTCTCAGTATGGCAGGATGGAGAGAGAGCTCCTCTGCCAAGGAAAAACAGCAGGACCCTGACTTGCTCCAGTTGAGTTAGGTAAGTCACCCTGTGAAAGGAGTCAGGCTGTGCCTTACCCAGGCCCAGGAAAAGCACCAATAGCTCTTCTGAAGCCAGAGTCAGCAAAACCCATGGAATCATCACACACTTGTTTACAGCCTCACTCCTGGACCTAGTCACTCTCCTGGCTGCATACTGAGCCACCTGCAAGAAAACTGCCTGGCCAGTCTGGATGGAGATAAGGAGGGGTATAAATGTGCCTAAAAGACTTCCCTCCATGCAAATAGTCACCAGAAAACGCTTGGGGTTTTTTGCAAGAATGGATTGCAATCTATTCACATTCTGCTGCATTAAATTAACAGGACAGATTAGCTCACAGCAAGGTCTCATTGTGGGAGAAGATGTCTGGAACAGCTCACTGGGAGCAAAGCTCTCTGAAAGTCCTGCAAAAGACCATCCTTTGACTAGGAAAAGGCCATCTTTTGGCTAGTTTTTAGTGGAGTCCTCTTTATCCATGATATTTTTGCCTAAAGACATCATGCATTGTCAAATCCTCCTCCTCCATGATCCATCCTGGAAGTCTCATGGCAGCAGAAGAGATGTAAATCAACTCCTACCTTCCCTGCAAGGTATCATATGCTTACCTCTCTTCTTGCTAAGCCCTGAGTGGTCTGGAAATTGCTGTGTGTGAAGGAAATGACACTTCTGAGATGTAACCAAACTGTGCTAGTTTCAGGGCAGGGCTTTGCTCGGAGATGATTCCCAGTGGTGCAGCAGCAATGGAGAATTATCTGCAAAGCAGTAGTTTTGCCACCTGATGGAGGCTGTAATTAAGCATAGCACCTGCATGTAGAGGCTGCTGGGAGAGACTTCTGAAAATACCTTTCAGCAAAGGTTTTTCCACCTATGAGGCGGGAACTCTCTCCTGTGCTTCCCTTTAGATTGAGCCTGGCTCTGAGCAAACTGGTGAACACAGAGGGACTGAGGGAGCAGAGGCCCCATCACTGGTGACTTGACACCTTCCTTGCATGTGGCAGTGTTGGGATTCATCCTCCTGGTGTCTTCTTCTGCTCTGTCTTAGCAGTTGCAGCAAGTGTGTAGCTCTGCTTTCATCCCATTGGAAAAGAGGAAGGTGGAGAGCACTGCTGTGATTACAGCCCTTTCCACTTCTCTAGACCTCTGTAAATGGATCTTTTTTAACACCATTGCCAGTTATAATGGATTCCTTTTCATTCCCATCACTAAAACAATTCTGATGCCTGATCAGTCACATTATTGCTACTTATATTTAGAGCTGATTGATTCCCTGTGTTTATTTTCTCAGGCACAGAAAAAGCATCACTCATTGCCGAGCAGAAGCTGCCTTCACCCTCATCCCTGCTCTTTCTCCACCAGGATGTGGTCTCTCCTCTCTTTTGCTGGTCACTTAGGGGCAGATGAAGACATCTATCTCAAGAGTAATGAAACACCGTCCTCTGCACACCCCTGAGGGGCTGGTAAGAAGAGACATGGCGAGGTGACATTTTTTTCTCTACTGACACCAGAGTCCTCCGAGGGCTGTCAGTATCAGCTCAAAGAACACAGGAAGAGTAGAAATCCACCCTGGTTCACGGGCAAGCATTAATTATCCCATGGCAGATGCACTGGCACTTTCTATTCTTTTCTTCAAAAGTCNTCCTGGTGTCTTCTTCTGCTCTGTCTTAGCAGTTGCAGCAAGTGTGTAGCTCTGCTTTCATCCCATTGGAAAAGAGGAAGGTGGAGAGCACTGCTGTGATTACAGCCCTTTCCACTTCTCTAGACCTCTGTAAATGGATCTTTTTTAACACCATTGCCAGTTATAATGGATTCCTTTTCATTCCCATCACTAAAACAATTCTGATGCCTGATCAGTCACATTATTGCTACTTATATTTAGAGCTGATTGATTCCCTGTGTTTATTTTCTCAGGCACAGAAAAAGCATCACTCATTGCCGAGCAGAAGCTGCCTTCACCCTCATCCCTGCTCTTTCTCCACCAGGATGTGGTCTCTCCTCTCTTTTGCTGGTCACTTAGGGGCAGATGAAGACATCTATCTCAAGAGTAATGAAACACCGTCCTCTGCACACCCCTGAGGGGCTGGTAAGAAGAGACATGGCGAGGTGACATTTTTTTCTCTACTGACACCAGAGTCCTCCGAGGGCTGTCAGTATCAGCTCAAAGAACACAGGAAGAGTAGAAATCCACCCTGGTTCACGGGCAAGCATTAATTATCCCATGGCAGATGCACTGGCACTTTCTATTCTTTTCTTCAAAAGTCATCATTTCCAAATGCAGGAGGAAACTGAAGACAGGTCAGAGAGGTTGCCCCCAGACAGCCAACCTTGCAAATAGTGATTTATTTTGGCAGGAAAAAGCAGGAAGAATGGATTTTACTCTTGGATGTCTGTGTTTAAGAAGAGGATTTGATTTCCTTATAGGTCTCCCTTATGTTTCTGGATTTTTAAAACACTTATAAAAGAATAGATAGCTAGAACAACAACAACAAAAGTGCCTTTAGTTTTCTATAGAAACAGAATTAGGATTCCGTGTCCTCTTTCAGCTGAAAGAGTCAAAAAGCCAGTGCCATGCTACAATCTCAGAGGGAAAAAGGCTGGAATCATATCCAATATTTATCAGATGATGGTTTATTTTCTCATTTGTTTCAAAGAATAGGACATAAATAAAAGGAAGGGCACATTTCTTTTAAAATTTAAGAGACGATGCTGAATTTTACATTTCTGTGGTAACATATGTTTTGGTAACGTGCACACAAGGATCTTTAAAACAATAATAGCAATCCAATATTAGAGATCAAAAATAAAACAAAGGAGGGGATTCAAGCATGTAATTTGTTCAGTGTTCATTTATCAGCCTCAACATTAATATTTTCGTATCTTAGACCTAGACTTGGGGCTGAGTTACACCATGCGGTCATGGAGCCTTCCTTTGAAAAGGGATGTTTACATTTAAAAAACCAAACAATAACAACAGCAGCATTCTTCTAACTGATCACAGCTGAAGCAAAGTGGTTTCATTTCCAGCAAAATAAATTTGTTAAGAGAATTAGTGGCTGTCTGAGGCATCAAGCTGTGTGTGATAATGAGATGGGTTATAAATAGTGTCATTAATTCACATGTCCTTCTAACACATGCCACTCCAGTTAATGAACGAATCCCAAATCCCTCAATGCAAGATGCACTGACCCCCTCATTGATCTGATGGAGAAGCCTGGTTTTCACATAGCTGCTGCCTGGTGCTCTGGATCAGGAATAATTACAGGGCAGTGGTTTGCTTCTCAACTAAGATGCAGAAGTATTCCTGTCACAAGAAAAGAAGGCTTTTCCTCACATCTCATGCGGCCTTTTCCAAGTGTTAGGATGTGTTATGGGGCAGCACATCTCCCTGGGCCCTGCAAGAAGAGGCTGCCCTTACATCAGTGCTGGGATGCTCCTGCATCCTCTGAAACCTCTGCTTGTCTTGCAGCATCCCTTGAAATCTTGCTGTCAGGGCCCTGAAGTTAAATACACCCTCTTCAACCCTCTGCTTACTCCACTAGCAGCAACTTTTTTGACCAGGGAAGAGGCTATGCTGATGGCAGCTGGCACTTGTCGCTGAGGTCCTGCTGAACAGGGGCACTGCAGACAGTTCCTGCAGACTGGCCCCTTCCCTTGCAGTCAGCCTCTGAGGTTTTTCTCCTGTTGGAAAAGAAACCCTCTTTATGGGGAGCAGAAATGAGTTGCTTGCTGTTCCTGGGGCTCTACAGAAAGACCCCAACATTATAAATCTTGCTCAGTGTGCACCATTACTAGTGAACAGCCATATACCAGCAGGAAAGGCAGAACAGACCAAATAGTTTTTTCCTTTTTCACCATTTTTCTAATAGGCCTCTGAAGAATGAACATACTTCTGGAAAGTGCCTGGAGAGAGTAGTTATGTTCAACACATGTGGAGTTTCCAGTAAATCCATTCTGCTTCTCCTCTGGGACACTCTGGGATGTCAGTGCCACAGCCATGTACAGATGGGGCAGCAGCCAAAGGAAAGGGCTGTGGCAACCCACAAACTGCATTTTGTTCTCTGTCAGCATCACATGAAGCCTGAGTAATATTTGTCCTGTTTCCATTTTAAGATATTGAATGTGTTGGGTGTTTTCAGCAGGCAGGCAAACTGTGTCTCTGCAATATCATAGCTTCTGGTGGTGACAGTTTCCATGGTGTTGGTGTTCTCTCAGAGTTAGCACAATTTAATTATCTCCAAAGATGGTGTTTAAATTGCCCATCTAATTAATAAATTAAACCCTGGTAATTATGGGCTTTTCTAAATAATCTAATAAGGACACTTCTGCTTTGATGAGGGGAGTTTAACTGTAAAAGCAAGATTTATAATGTGCTTACAGGAACTGGGATCATCAGGAATGCCTTGCCTGGAGAGTGAAGGTTCTCTCTGCTCTGTACAGCCAACTTCTAGATGGGCAAAGGAGCTACTGATTTAAATGCATTAAAGTCATCAGGTCTCTGAAACACATCAGTATTTGCTTGTGCAGAGACAGAAGGATCAAGCCTGTGTTGGAAGAGCTCCCTGCCCAGGATTTGTAGGGGAAAATCTGCTCTGAGTCTTCTTGCCAAGCCAAAATGCAATGACGGTATCATGATATTGACTTACAAATCATGACATTTGTAGAAAGTTTTTTTCCTTTTAGGATTTAAGTCTTCAAAATGCATATACTTAAGCTTTATTCTGAGCCTTTTGGAGAAGCAAAGGAGATGCTAAGATTCTCCCTGTAATCACCTGCCTCTGGGATCTGCAGCTCCATAAATGGTACAAGGTATCAGAAGAGCTTTTGAAATCACAGGGGTTCAGAGCTGGCCTATCCATCTGCAGCAGGCAATGTGTTCCCTGTGGTGACAGGGGAATGCAAGAATATTCCGTGTAACTTGGTGTGCAAGAATATTCTGTGTAACTCCCAGTGCATGTATTCCAAAAAATAAGCCATAAATACATGGCAAAAATGTGGAGAACAGGGATCCAAGTGACCTCCAGGACTAGGAAGGACTCAGGGCAAATGGAGTGAAGAAGGAACTGGGCTGCGATTTGTTGGGTAGAGGAGCCAAAAGTCAACCCAAGGCTCCAAAACCAGCTTTAAATTNGGAGTTTAACTGTAAAAGCAAGATTTATAATGTGCTTACAGGAACTGGGATCATCAGGAATGCCTTGCCTGGAGAGTGAAGGTTCTCTCTGCTCTGTACAGCCAACTTCTAGATGGGCAAAGGAGCTACTGATTTAAATGCATTAAAGTCATCAGGTCTCTGAAACACATCAGTATTTGCTTGTGCAGAGACAGAAGGATCAAGCCTGTGTTGGAAGAGCTCCCTGCCCAGGATTTGTAGGGGAAAATCTGCTCTGAGTCTTCTTGCCAAGCCAAAATGCAATGACGGTATCATGATATTGACTTACAAATCATGACATTTGTAGAAAGTTTTTTTCCTTTTAGGATTTAAGTCTTCAAAATGCATATACTTAAGCTTTATTCTGAGCCTTTTGGAGAAGCAAAGGAGATGCTAAGATTCTCCCTGTAATCACCTGCCTCTGGGATCTGCAGCTCCATAAATGGTACAAGGTATCAGAAGAGCTTTTGAAATCACAGGGGTTCAGAGCTGGCCTATCCATCTGCAGCAGGCAATGTGTTCCCTGTGGTGACAGGGGAATGCAAGAATATTCCGTGTAACTTGGTGTGCAAGAATATTCTGTGTAACTCCCAGTGCATGTATTCCAAAAAATAAGCCATAAATACATGGCAAAAATGTGGAGAACAGGGATCCAAGTGACCTCCAGGACTAGGAAGGACTCAGGGCAAATGGAGTGAAGAAGGAACTGGGCTGCGATTTGTTGGGTAGAGGAGCCAAAAGTCAACCCAAGGCTCCAAAACCAGCTTTAAATTGCAAATAACAATGTGTGAAACATCTACAGATGCTTCACTGTGTGAAATTATGTTCTTAATCTGTGCAAAAATAGCCTGGTTCTGCAATAAGATTCTGCTGGATGGCCAGGGCTGGCTTCAGTATCTTTGATGGGGTTCTTGTTGGGTTTCTGCGCTGCTGGGATGAAGATGAGACTATGTGTTGGCTGATTTTATTCCTGGTCTGACCTCAGCAGTTCCTCCATAAATTAGGTCAGACATTTATCTTTTCAGTGTTTATACCCTGGTCCTCAGGATAGTGGACTTTGCCTTGATGAGACCCTCAGGCCCACCTTTGCCCTGCTCATTGCTGTGAGAGCTGCCAGTCCTGGAAGTGGCATAAAACATATATAGCTTTTTCTGGAAGAAATTAAAAGTGGCTGTTTTATATTGGTAGGTGTCACACACCAACTGGCTTACAAATGTAACATTATTGCCTAAAAAAGGTGATTATCGCCTTTATAATTGCTTAATAGCATCGTTTTAAAGGGAATTACCAACATCATACATTACATTCTTCCCCTACAGTAAATGGTCTCTCTGTGCTGTATTTTATTACTTACTGTAAATTCATTCAAGCAGTATATTTTGCTTTCAGTAAGGTACCCTCAGTTACTTTTTCTGTCCAGGATAAATTGAGATAAATTTTGCCTAAGCCTGGATTTTGCTCATGGCATCCATCTTTGCCCATGAAAAGTTACAGTTGGAGCTGAACAGGAGTTTATAAATGATAATATTGTACTGCAGAAAGTCACAGCTCACCCATCCGCAGCCAAGCTGCATATAGAGGCTGCATTGAAGCAGCCAGAAGTTTAATAGGAATTGAGAAACACAAAAGAATGTGATGTTTTCTCTAATGTGTATTCTGAGAAAGCAATACGAGCATTACAAGAAAATGACGCTAGTTATTTACCATGGCATTGCAAGATTACACAGTAGCATATCATCACCCCGGGCACCATGGCTTGTCACTAGTTTCCAGTTTTGCCCTTGGAGGGTTAAGAATTTATTGCTAGAGTTATAAAAATGTTGGTAGAGTTGTAGAAATGTTGCTAGAGTTATAGAATACTTTTTGGAGGGGGTGGAGGAGAAGATTTAAAATAAAAGATATTTCCATCCCTTTGTTGACAATTCCATGTTACCAAGGCTTAGCAAATCTCATAGCTTTGACCACTGTGTTGTCAAATTGGATAAAAGCCTTCAGGCTGGCACTGATTACCTTCCTGCAGAAGTTGTGGAGTCCCTGTGAAAACTGCTTGATTGAAAGCTCTGTTTTCACAGCTCTTACAGTGGGAATAAGATGTGACCCTGAGGTCAGTTGAGCTTCGCAGTGGCTCTGGGGAGACCTGCCTGTGGTATTGAAGTCTCCATATTTCCATGCCTTTTAAGAAGTCCTACTGTTTTCCCCCAGATGCAACATTTTTATGGGTCCATCTGGACTCTGGTTTGCACTTCCAGCTCTGTAAACCCCAGGATCAGTTCATGGCACAGACCACTATCTGTGTTGGGATGGATGTTGGAAGATACCCCATCATGCAATGTTTTTTGTGGCAAGTCAGAGCAGTAGCTCAAACATAGACTATGTATAGATGGAAAACTAATAATTTTTGGGTCCCCCAGCTTATGGGGCTGCCTGTGGCCACGGAATGGGTCATCAGCACTCAACATCCCAAACACGTTTCCTGTAGCAGTGGAAGCATANCCATGCCTTTTAAGAAGTCCTACTGTTTTCCCCCAGATGCAACATTTTTATGGGTCCATCTGGACTCTGGTTTGCACTTCCAGCTCTGTAAACCCCAGGATCAGTTCATGGCACAGACCACTATCTGTGTTGGGATGGATGTTGGAAGATACCCCATCATGCAATGTTTTTTGTGGCAAGTCAGAGCAGTAGCTCAAACATAGACTATGTATAGATGGAAAACTAATAATTTTTGGGTCCCCCAGCTTATGGGGCTGCCTGTGGCCACGGAATGGGTCATCAGCACTCAACATCCCAAACACGTTTCCTGTAGCAGTGGAAGCATAAACAGCAGAACTGTTCTCTTCTGCTCCTCTCTGAAGAGTCATCGTTCACTTCTCACTAACATCAAGTGTTTTATTTAAAAGTGTTTAAATATGCAATTCAGATTTGTATTATTAGAATTTTTAAGTGGACAAGGGTGCAGTATTCTCATTACAAGGGAGAAGTGTCACGTTTTATCTCAAAGGGTGTTGTCAGTGCCACGTTACAAAACACAGGTAATGAAATATGCAGACTTTTAAAAACGGCAGTGAAAGAAAGCCTGGCAGTGCTGCATGTTCTCAGAGAAGCAAACCTCTCTTGTCAGCTCAAATGCACATGGCAAGGGAAGGGAAACCTGGGAGCTTTGGCTCATCCTGTAGCAGAGAGGTTCAAAACATATCTTTGGGGATACCTCTGGGCTTTTCTGGAAATCCCATTCAAACCTGATTCTTTGAAGCCAAGCAATGCATTAAAACCTACTGAATTTCCAATTTCCGATGTGAGGGCTCACAATATGGTTTGCTCTGCAAATTTCCCTGATTTTCTTATGATACTGATGAAAGGGCGGTTGTGTATGCTAGAGGGGTCTGGAGCACTTGAGGAAGATGCCTGGGCTCTGCTGAGCTGTCTCCATTGACTCACCCTTGTAAAACCTCTGAAGTTTATTCTGCCTGCATATGTTGCTGAGAAGAGAGGAACAATTTCTCTGAAGATTTTAGCATTCTGTAAGTAAAATAGAATGATTTTTATATCATGGGGCTGAGACTTGAAAGCCAGTTGAGATGGATTTTTTTTAACTTCCCTATTTAAATAGCTCATGCTGTTTGAATACTCATACTTGTCTTTTTATTATCCCACTCATGTTAGTGGTAAGTATGTCTATATTTTGTATCTTTGACAAAAAATAAGAAGGGGGCATGTAGGGATGCAAATAGGTATTAGTCCATGTCTGATGTAGAGAGAGTTGATGTTACAGCCTTCTAGCCCAAATAGGGCATGAAAATCTCAGGTGCCACTGGGGCACTTTTCCATTCTTGCCACCCTTCTCACTGCTGATTTTTCCTGTGGTTGGTGTCTTTTGGGCTGTCAAGAGCACTGAGATCACCACTGCACTGTTGTTACCTTGCAATAACCCTGCACACATTGTAAGAGCTGTGAAGGGCAAGGTCACCTCTGATACACACAAATCCAGTTAGGACTTACAGAGTGCTAAACTCAAATTTCTTCAAGCCATTTCATTTTCTTGATCAGACACATTTTTATTTCCAGATTACTTGCTCTTGGGAACCATACAGGTTTCCTAGTGTGAAGGACTGTGTAAAATGTAATGATTCGGCACTCCCAGTGTGGCTGTCTGTGGATTTTGTTAACCTTTAAGTTACATTTAGGATGCAAGACAGGACTTGAAGAGCACCATCGTATATCTGATGCTCTTCTGAAAGAGTTCTCCAATTTGCATTTCCCTCATATCCTCCTTAAAATCAAAAGACATCTGTCACCTCTCTTTGTTAAATCCTAGGATTGTCCTGGAAGGGAGATTCCCAGCACATAAGAGTGTCCAGAAATTCAGCCTGTGCATGGAATGATACTTAACTAACTCTTCTGCCAAAAATTTTTGTCCAGGATGGTAAGTTTGTCCCTGTGGCTAATGAGTCTCAGAACTGACAGGTGGCTCTTCAGGTGAGAAGCTGGAGCTCACCCTCACTTTGGAAAATGCTACACAGCTAAATACTGTCACTGCTTTTTTACCAGGGTTGTGAGTGCTGGCTCCAGGCACATACAGACAATTCTCGGAGTCTCTAGCATCAGCAACACAACTTTACTGCCAATTAAATGCCTTTTTGCATGGGAAAAATGTATTATTTTTGCCTCAATTGAATGAGAGACCTTAAGTCCCGAGAAAGTCAATACAGTCATTCTAGATCAATGGAGAGACATATACAGTAAACATTTTAATATGTTGTACAATAAAAGACAAAAAATCTCAGTACATGCAGACTGGGTGCGAGCAGCTCTGAGTGTGTGGGAAGAGAACGACAGCCTGCCGAGCCCAACCAGAGCGGAATGCTGAGAACTGTTGAGATTCAGAGCCTTTCCTCAGCAGCAGATATTGTTATATCTTGTTAAATAGAAGATTGTTCTACCAGCAAAACTGTAAAAGAAAGCATTTCTAGCTCATCTAACAAGGGATGCCCTTGCATGATGGTGATCCCTGGCAGTCTGCTACTGCACAGGTGACATTGCTTCTGCAGGAGCTGCACAGATCACACATCTGTCTTGTGCCCAGCTGNTCAAAGGGTGTTGTCAGTGCCACGTTACAAAACACAGGTAATGAAATATGCAGACTTTTAAAAACGGCAGTGAAAGAAAGCCTGGCAGTGCTGCATGTTCTCAGAGAAGCAAACCTCTCTTGTCAGCTCAAATGCACATGGCAAGGGAAGGGAAACCTGGGAGCTTTGGCTCATCCTGTAGCAGAGAGGTTCAAAACATATCTTTGGGGATACCTCTGGGCTTTTCTGGAAATCCCATTCAAACCTGATTCTTTGAAGCCAAGCAATGCATTAAAACCTACTGAATTTCCAATTTCCGATGTGAGGGCTCACAATATGGTTTGCTCTGCAAATTTCCCTGATTTTCTTATGATACTGATGAAAGGGCGGTTGTGTATGCTAGAGGGGTCTGGAGCACTTGAGGAAGATGCCTGGGCTCTGCTGAGCTGTCTCCATTGACTCACCCTTGTAAAACCTCTGAAGTTTATTCTGCCTGCATATGTTGCTGAGAAGAGAGGAACAATTTCTCTGAAGATTTTAGCATTCTGTAAGTAAAATAGAATGATTTTTATATCATGGGGCTGAGACTTGAAAGCCAGTTGAGATGGATTTTTTTTAACTTCCCTATTTAAATAGCTCATGCTGTTTGAATACTCATACTTGTCTTTTTATTATCCCACTCATGTTAGTGGTAAGTATGTCTATATTTTGTATCTTTGACAAAAAATAAGAAGGGGGCATGTAGGGATGCAAATAGGTATTAGTCCATGTCTGATGTAGAGAGAGTTGATGTTACAGCCTTCTAGCCCAAATAGGGCATGAAAATCTCAGGTGCCACTGGGGCACTTTTCCATTCTTGCCACCCTTCTCACTGCTGATTTTTCCTGTGGTTGGTGTCTTTTGGGCTGTCAAGAGCACTGAGATCACCACTGCACTGTTGTTACCTTGCAATAACCCTGCACACATTGTAAGAGCTGTGAAGGGCAAGGTCACCTCTGATACACACAAATCCAGTTAGGACTTACAGAGTGCTAAACTCAAATTTCTTCAAGCCATTTCATTTTCTTGATCAGACACATTTTTATTTCCAGATTACTTGCTCTTGGGAACCATACAGGTTTCCTAGTGTGAAGGACTGTGTAAAATGTAATGATTCGGCACTCCCAGTGTGGCTGTCTGTGGATTTTGTTAACCTTTAAGTTACATTTAGGATGCAAGACAGGACTTGAAGAGCACCATCGTATATCTGATGCTCTTCTGAAAGAGTTCTCCAATTTGCATTTCCCTCATATCCTCCTTAAAATCAAAAGACATCTGTCACCTCTCTTTGTTAAATCCTAGGATTGTCCTGGAAGGGAGATTCCCAGCACATAAGAGTGTCCAGAAATTCAGCCTGTGCATGGAATGATACTTAACTAACTCTTCTGCCAAAAATTTTTGTCCAGGATGGTAAGTTTGTCCCTGTGGCTAATGAGTCTCAGAACTGACAGGTGGCTCTTCAGGTGAGAAGCTGGAGCTCACCCTCACTTTGGAAAATGCTACACAGCTAAATACTGTCACTGCTTTTTTACCAGGGTTGTGAGTGCTGGCTCCAGGCACATACAGACAATTCTCGGAGTCTCTAGCATCAGCAACACAACTTTACTGCCAATTAAATGCCTTTTTGCATGGGAAAAATGTATTATTTTTGCCTCAATTGAATGAGAGACCTTAAGTCCCGAGAAAGTCAATACAGTCATTCTAGATCAATGGAGAGACATATACAGTAAACATTTTAATATGTTGTACAATAAAAGACAAAAAATCTCAGTACATGCAGACTGGGTGCGAGCAGCTCTGAGTGTGTGGGAAGAGAACGACAGCCTGCCGAGCCCAACCAGAGCGGAATGCTGAGAACTGTTGAGATTCAGAGCCTTTCCTCAGCAGCAGATATTGTTATATCTTGTTAAATAGAAGATTGTTCTACCAGCAAAACTGTAAAAGGAAGCATTTCTAGCTCATCTAACAAGGAATGCCCTTGCATGATGGTGATCCCTGGCAGTCTGCTACTGCACAGGTGACATTGCTTCTGCAGGAGCTGCACAGATCACACATCTGTCTTGTGCCCAGCTGAAAAGGTGGTGGGTACAGCTCAAGTAGGTGTG
>VWYE01025710.1:0-24508 GCA_013398995.1 Alaudala cheleensis | reverse complement strand
TCAGCCCTCTGGGACTCTGCTCACCAGCCACTCTGTGGGGAATAACAAACAACAGCATCCCTTGATTCTCCTCCAAGAGTTTTGGACTGACTGCAGCTGGATTACACATTGTCCCTGCGTTGCAAACATCCCCACAGAAAAACAGGATTATGTGGTCCTCTCAGTTTAAAACCATGGGGAAGGCCTGGCCCATGAGATGAAAGAGACTTTTATTCCTGGAAATCAGGATTTCCTGAGGCTGGGACTTAGCAGGGCTCTTGCAGTGGCGCTGGGGTAAGCTGTCCCCAGCCTGTCCCCCTGGCACAGGGCATTCCACAGCCATGAGGATCCTTCCCTCGTGTGCAGTGCCAGGGCTTTGCAGTTGGGGAAACCAGGTGACCCCTTTGGGGGTCCCTGGAGGCTTGAGACCCCGAGGGTCTTGGGAGAGAGCCAAAAGAGTCAAAATACCTATTCCTTTGATTTAACTCTCTGGGAAACACTGCCAAGTTCGAGAGGAGAGATGCAGACCACGTGGGTTTGATTGGTGTGATTTTTGTCAGCTCACAGGGTGAAAAAATAGAAGTTTTAGATTTTACTATCTAGATAGAATGGGGCAAAGATGGAGGAATCAGGGTGTGTTTTTGTCTTTTTCCTGCTTCTTCTTCCCCTCCATCTTTGCAGGGCTGGTGCCTTTTCTTGATTGGGTTTTGGTGAGATTTCACTGTCTGACCTGGGTCAGAGTTATTGGTACTTAGAGAAAAACTTTGTTAATGTAGTTTAGATGATAGAAGTTCAGGTGCCATTGCAGGAGGGGCAGATTCTGATTTTCTGGCTGCCTGCAAACATCACACTGGGCTGAGAAAAATTCTTAGAGATAAAAAAATAATAACCAATTCTGCAAAACAACTGCACAGCTCTCCTTCAAACTCTATTATCAACTCTCAGGGTACAAAAAACACCAAAAAACCTGAGATTGCAGCAAAGCCCAGCTGGTCCCACCTGGGCAGGGATGTGTGTGGGCTGAGTGGGGCTGTGGATGTTGGCACCTGCAAGGCTGATCCCTCCAGAGAAACTGAAGCCACACTTAAAAATTAATGATTTTTCTCTTCTCATTGCCCATCTCCATGCCAAGTGAGGAGACATGGTGTGATGGATAAATCACAAAAGCAGCACTGAACATCTTTTCCTGTTTCCTCCCTGTGCTGTAACAT
This sequence comes from Alaudala cheleensis, assembly GCA_013398995.1. NCBI lineage: Eukaryota > Metazoa > Chordata > Aves > Passeriformes > Alaudidae > Alaudala > Alaudala cheleensis. The sequence goes on along the minus strand of VWYE01025710.1, from coordinate 23,318 downwards.
TCTCCAAGGGTTTCCATCAATGCACATTCCCAGGGGATATCAATGAGCTGCCTCCTGGGTAAGGCATTTATTTCCTGGGAGTCTGGTGCTGTGTCTTAGGTCCTTGTCTTTAGCATGGGGATACAATTGCTTTTTGTGGAAGGATATTGAAATGTGCTGGTTTTGTTATTAATTTAAGATGATCCAATTAGATGAGATTGTAAAATCTGCAGATTCCGCCTCAAAGGCTTTAATCTCAGATTTGTGTATTGCTTTGATACATTTAGACAAATATTGTAACAAAACACTCATTTACTCTCTCAGAAGGGCTTTTATAATGACTGCAGAGAGCTCTGTGTTGTGAGTTAATATTTTAAATTCTGTGTTAAAGAGCAGATCGTAACTAAAGTAGGGAATCTATTTTTCACTTGTAACTCAGATTCTTTTCATTGCAAAGCACCAATTAGACTCAGCATACCAAAAATAGCAGGGGCAAAAAAACAGTTGGGCTGCTTAAAAAAAATGCCATGAGAGATTAGCAAAGTACACCTAGATGCAAACCATATGCAGACAAGAAAGAAGCAGGACAAATGAAAACAGTTTTAGCAGGTAGGCAGCCACACAGCAGCTTGTGTCAGATATCAAAGAGGCACAGACTGTAAAACAGCATCCTGCAGCTGGCAGTGGGTAAAAAGCCTCCCTGTAAAAGCTGGATCATCCCTCTTTGGTTTCACAAGCTGTCCTGGGCAGTGATTGCCAAATTGAGTTGTAAGCATCAAAAGGAGACTGGAGTCATCCCAAAGCACATCTGTGAGTGTCCCTGGGATCCAGGAGGCTGAGAGTGCTGAGTGCTGGGCACAGGAGGGGTTCCTGCTCCACTGCCAAGGCTCTGTGTGCTTCCCATCCAGAGCTCAGATAGACTCTGGGAGGTAAAGCCAGACAGCATCAGGGCACTTCTGCTTCCTTCTCAGCATCCCTAATCTGGGTGACATTCCTAATTGCCCTAATAGTACTAATTCCTGAAATAATACCAAAAATTAAGCCTATTAACACATGAAGTGGAAAAAAATCAACCCTATAAACCCCATTTTTGTTTATGTACACACACTGTAGTAATATAATAGGAGAAAAAAAAAGCGTTATTTATTATGTATTTATCCAGCTTTCAACTGTTTTGGCTTGTTTTCAGGATCCTTCACGTTTTAATTCCTGGTGTAGGTGAGCAGCAATGCTGGGACACAATGCCCTGCAGGCAGGAAGGATATGCAGGGTGTCTTTTATGGAGATATCCCTTGTTTGGTGGTTTCCCAAACTGGGATGGAGGTCACTGGCTTCCCATGAGCAGGATGGTCTCTATTTAGGGAGGGCAGGGTGTTTGGTACTATGTGAAATTCACTGGTGGTTACAGAATTATTTTTTAAGGTTCAGTTTATTCCTCTGCCTCCCAGTACCTGTGGGAATCTCTTGTGTGTTTAGGAAAGGCACAGCAGGGAAAATGCCAGGGGATTTTTCAAGGTGCTTGGAATAACTCTGCTGGCCCTGGTGGAAAGACCAGGGCCAAAAGGTGGAAGGTCCTGATGTACCTCAGGCTACTCTGACACAGAACTGGATCACAGCCTGTTCAAATGAAGGTGGAAATTCTGCAAAGAAGCTGAGCAGCTTGGGCAGGTTTTGCTCCAGCTCCTGCCCCCAGTGCCTGGGGAGGTCTGGGACAACCAGGACCACTCTGCTTCCCAAGGAGCATCCAAACCCAGCACCTCCCTGGAGACAAGAAGAGCTCTTTCAGTGCAATCAGGACTTGGGTTACAGGCTGGCTTTGCTGTGTAATTACCGGCATTACCTCGGCATTATCAGCCCGGGATTTGAGTGCTGATCCCGAGGATAATCCTCCCCCGTGTGACAGCAAAGGCTCCTCCCCGAGCTCAGCCATCCCACCCCACTGCTGTTTGCAGGATCTGCTCTTTGCTGACTTATCTGAGCACAAGGTGTGAGAATGGGCAAAAGAGTTCAGAGTTCTTAATTCAGCCCCAGACCAGGGTAGAAGAATCCCAGCAAAAATCACCCAAAAATATTTGTCCTTCCTGCCAATCCCTCTCAGTGATTTCTTTCTTTTTCCTTCTTTTTTTCCCTCCGAGTTTTTCACAAAGCTCCATCTTTAGGATTAGCTGTCTACAGGCAGCTCTTTGTATTCAGCTGAATTTAAGATTATGGCTGAGCCATAAAAGGGGAGAAAGGTGACACTGGAGAGTTTCTGTAGCTGTAAATCCTGAAACATTCAGGCCCATGACATTTTTGTAGCTGGCAAAAGCTGAATGAGGCATAACTGGTCAGCATTGGGGCCCAAAACTGGTTGGATTTCACAGAAGAATCTGCTGTGAGTCTCAGGTTTGGGTGGCATCAGATGCATTTGAGGAGATCTTTCAACTCAGATGCTGAAATGCTGCTTTTATTTGCTGCTGTCTGCAGTGATGGCCAGGAGGTTTCACACTGGTCTCCAACCAGAACTGGTGATGGCTTTGGAATACTCAGATGTGCTTTGACTGAGGTGTAAGGACACGTGTGTGATGGGTTAAATCTGTCTGAAAAGGTTAAATGGGCTGGGGCTGCACAAACCAGCCCAATTCAAGTTCCAGTTCATCACTGGATTGGTATTAAATCAGGCATTATTTACAGACACATGTGTGAGTCCCTGGGTTTTCATTAACAGATCTTGAGGTGAAGGGGATCTTGGGGATTATTACCCTACCACAGGCCTCTCCCCTGGAATTTTTGTGCTGGAAATCATATTTATGCAAGTGAGTCTCATCTAGGCAATGAATTTTAGCTCCAAGGTCCGTGTCTTTGGTGTTCAAAGGCAGGAAGGCAGCTTGAGATGTGGTTTCTCCCCCTATCTAATGAGTGTTATTACAAGGAAATCTTCCACTGGATCAGATGCTTCCAATGAGTCTTTAAAAGGCTTTGGATGTATTTAACAGGGTACCAGAGCTCACCACAAACGGGAAGAGGAAAAAAATTTATGAAGTCTGAGGCTTTGTCACCATGGTGACATCTATTTGAGTTTGGAAGTTGCATTAGTTTGAGCTCACAGATTTTTCTTTTCCTGTCATTAAAGGCACGCCTCTTATCCTCTCTCAGTTCCCTCCTCCTTCTCTTCTTACCCCACAATGACTGCATTTAAAAACTAAATTTCCTTTCAGGGAAAAAAAAAATACTCAGGATAAATGACCTCCATCCATTACTGCCTCCAGCAAGCTGCAGCTGCTGAAGTCTAATATCCAAGTGGACTTCATGTATAAAATGAGAGAAAAAAAAATCTCTTTTCTGTGCCATGCAGCTGAACAGGTGTGATCAGACATGTCCAAGTGTGAGAGGCCTTTAATGATCACAGGGCTGACCACATTCACCCCTCCAGGATGAGGTGGAGCTCTCAGCAGAGATGGATTTGACCCAGGAAAGAACATCAGTGATTTTTTGGGGGGGGTTTGCTCTGCAGAGCACGCAAAGAAGCTCTTCAAAGGTTTGTGGTGCAGCATAACCTTGACTTCAACTCCGGCTTTAATGGCTCCTTGGAAGATGACAACGACCACACTCTCTGGGAATCTGTCATGGGGTGAGAAGCCTCAAAACCACAGGGCCAAACCTAAGCAGGGATGAAGCCTGTGCAGCCCACACAGCTGCAGTGGCTGCTGTCAGGAGGGTGCCAGAGCGAGCCCTGCTCCTGGCTGACAACTGCAGGGCAGAGAGGCTGAGAGCAGAGAGGTTTCTTTGATGGATATCCAGAATGGGTGGCTGCTTCCTTTCAAGGATGAGTGTGCTGTGCCTGGGAGATGCTGATCAGCCCTGCAGGCAGCAGGGATGGGTGGCATGGCAGGAGCCCTGATCCCTGATCTCTCTCCAAGAGGACTTGGAGCTGATGAATTTGGGTGCTTCTTTGACTTGTCAGAGGGAGAAGCCAAGCTGTGGTTGGTGGGTAGAGGAGGACTGGGTTTATTCATTTGCTAAAGGCTTCCTGGCCACTGGGAATCTTGGTCTTAAACAGCAAAAATTCTGTCCTAGAACTTGGCTTTGGCAGGAGTTTTCTCCCCTGCACTGACCAGCATCACACATCATCCCTGCCCACCTCCATCTGTGCTCACAGTCCAGCTCACTCTCAGTGACACATATTTTATTAAATTTGGCTGTGAGAATGTCACCAATTACGAAGGGGAAAGCAAGAGTGAAGGTAAGGAGGGAGGAGGGGAGAAAGGTGAAGGTTAAATTCAGACATTCATGAGTTTATGGGGCAGTTTGTCCTCAAATCAAAGCCAGGCATTCGTGTCGGGCTACATAAACAGGAATAAACACTCCTGTGGAAGTCACTTAAGGAGAAAAAACCCGTAAGAATGTTTGCTGCAAAATGTGTGCTTTCTTCTCCTTCCCCNATAAACACTCCTGTGGAAGTCACTTAAGGAGAAAAACCCGTGTTTGCTGCAAAATGTGTCTTTTCTTCTCCCTCCCTTCCCCTCCTCTTGGCCCCATGGCAGGAGGTTGCTCAGAGTGTGTTTCCAGCCTGGACAATGTGATGCCTCCAAAGATAAAGACAAAACCATCCCTGCCACAGACACATTTCATGCTCTGGAGGCTGAGCCACTGCTGCCAGCATGGCCTGAAAAAACAGCACAGGATTCCAGAGCCCTGGGGTTAGGACACATCCCAGTCCTTCTCAAGGTGCCCAGTGATGTTTTTTTCCTCAATACCACACTCTGTAAAGGTTTAGCTCAAAGTGAAGTTTTGGGAAGAAACGAGAAAACTGGTGAGAACAGGTTTTCTTTTTTAAAAAAGCAAATTAACCTCAGATCCTCAGCTACCTTTTATTTACCAAACAGAAGAAGTTTCTCTGTGTGATGCATTTCTTAAATTATAGGTTTCCCATTTCCTGGCATCCTAATAAAGTCTGGATGAATGATGAGAGAGTCTGCTGGGAGAATGAGTAAACATCTCCTACTGTCTGGAATGCAAGACGACTACTGTCCTCTCCTTTGTTACAGGTTGTTAAGATAAAATTACCCTATAGATCAACAGCACTGTCAATGAAATTAGAAAGGGCATTCTACCTCCACACTGCCCCCGAGGGTTTGAGGAGGGAAGGCAGTTGTTTCTTTGTTTTGTTTTTTGTTTTGCCGTGAAAGAAAGGAGGAAAAGGGGTTTGCTTTGGGTTGGGGGGGAGAAGATTTTGTTTGTTTTTAATACGAATGAAAAAGAGGAGAAAAGCCAAGGAGGATGTGAAAGGCAGGTTTGGGTATTTTAGGGGCTGTGCAAGCAGGAGGGTAATTACCTGGTTTAGATTTGTTATATAAATTGTGTCTTCAGCTGTCACTGCCCTTGAACCCTAGAGCCACGAGAGTGGGATCCAAAACTTAAATCCCATTGCCTCTTTTTACAAAAAAAATTACTCTCTGTTCCAGACACCTCTCCCAGATGATCCCTAAGCTGCAGGAGAGGATGGGCTGTGGTGGAGCTCAAGGGTTTCTTGTGGAGGAACAGGGCTCTGGTTCAAGTCAAAGTCTCATCACTTCCATGTCCTCTCTCGTATCCATGTCAGACTCTCTTACAAACTCAGAATCTCACTCCTTTGCCTTTTAATTCTGCTTTTCCTGAACACTTTGGATTGCTTCTTTAATTTTTAAACAAAGTTGTTTATTCATTTCCGAAACTCAAACATTTCACACTCAAAATATTTTCATTTTTAAATCAGAGAAAAAAAAACTTAACTGAAAACAATACTGGAGAAAAGCTGGGCATAAAATGCTGAGCTTGGGTGGGAAATGCCTTGGGATTCACAGAGCATTCCTGAGCTCCCCCATCCCATCTTGTAGCATGTCAGAAACTTTACATGTCACTCTCCTGCACTTACGTGTGTGCGCACACACACATACCCAGGAGAATTTCCTCTGACAAGCTGTAGGGCTTTGCTACAGATTTTCCATCCCTTGCCATGTCAGGAAGAAAATCTCTTAATGCTCTATTCACAAAACACTTCTGGCCTGTTTCCATTTGAACGTTCTGCTTGTTTTGCATGGGCAATTCAGAGGGGAGTTCATAAAACCTTGTTTTGCCTGAATTTGTGAGTGTCTGCATGGTCTTAAAATGAAATTACCTTGGGAAAGGGGCTGTTTTTGGGATACATACATTTTGCACATATCCTTTAAATAACTCAGATGTGTTTTCTAAGGAAGATGTTTTTCCTGTGCACTGAAGGCCACGTTTGTACCACCTACAAATTTCTTCAGCTTCAAAACAGCACTGAGTAAACAGCTGAGGGTTTTGCCAACTCAGTGTTTCCAGCACTTGGATCTTCCCGTTGGAGAGATCCCTCAGCAAAGGACAAGCTCTTGCTTTAATTCTTGCTGCTGAGTTCCAGCAGAAAATCCCTCTCCTGCCTCCGTTCCCAGCCTAAATCTGTGATAATGGGGACAAAGCCTCCCCTCTGCCCAGCCCTGCCGGGAGCAGCCAGCCCAAAACGGATGTTTGTCTGCATTAATCAAACACACAAAATGTGCAACCTGAACTGTGTACAGAAACGAGTGGAAAAAAGTGCAACCTGACCGCAAAAGTATTATTTTTTTATAAATAAGGCCCTTTAGTGGTAGTTAATTGGATACACATTTTGCTGGATTCATGGAACATTAAGAACTATCATATCCGAATTGACTGACTGAGTTCATGTTACATCTCCAAATTGCCAGTGACCATTCTGCCTCACAACATCAGACCTTGGGTTCAGCAATCTCGCTCCAGGGCCTTTTTTAAGTACATGGCTCTTTTTTTTTTTTCTCCCCCTAATAGAGATTGATTTAGTGTATGTTTAATGGCCCCATAAATCACTCAACATGCCCAACTCGCATACAAATTCTGCCAAAAAAAAAAAAAAGAAGTTTTCAAGGAAGCAGATGCCTTGTTGGTGGAACCAATTTACCCTGCTCCCTGCGTGTGCACGAACCCACCATTTCAAGAACCTCCTCATAAAAACGTTCTGCTCTCCCAATCCTGCACATGGGTCATTTTCTTTATAAAATTCTGCTCTCCCAATTCTGCACATGGGCCATTTTCTTTATGAAAATTCTGTTCTCCCAATCCTGCACATGGGTCATTTTCTTTATAAAATTCTGCTCTCCCAATCCTGCACATTGGCCATTTTCCTTATAACAATATTCTGCTCTCCCAAGCCTGCACATTTGCCATTTTCTTTAGGAAAAATTCTGCTCTCCCAAGACTGCACATTGGCAAATTTTTTTATAAAACTGCCCTGCTCTCCCAATCGTGCACATTGGCCATTTTCTCCGGGGCTGCTCCCTGACCATGCTGAGTCAAACTTGGGCAGTTCCCCCACTGTGCCCGTTCTGTTCGAGTGCCTCCTGGACCAGCAATAAATAAATTCATTGTGTGTTCCAAGGAGGAGAAAGAGCCCAGAGCTGGAGCAGCATTGTGCCTTCCCTTGTGAAGATCCATTGTGTGCAAAGCAGCGCGCTATCGGATGGCGTGGGTCATTTTTCATTACCCCACCGAGGATGCAGCTCAAAGCAGAGGATTATAGAAACTCATTTCCTTTGTTTTCTGGGGAGAAAAAAAAAAAAGAAGAAGAAGAAAAAAAAAAGAGTTAACATTCAATAAACTGGAGGGCTGTGACGCAATGTGGCCCTCAGAACCTTCCGAGCAGAGCTGTTAATAGCTTCCTTTCCCAGGACGAGGGTTTGCCCCACTCACTTATCGACTTTGATGCATTAGTAAAAGAAAATATCAACCCCTCATAACTCTCAGAAATGATACAATACATCACTTAAAAGTAAGCTAGGATCAACACGTTGTTAACTGTTTGATCTCTCGAGTCAAAATTAATGATAGGTGTTTTGCACGCAAAAAAATGAATGTTAAAAGCCTATTTAGGCTAACTAAAGACATCCCTACAACATCAGGGTTGAATTGGAGGTGATTTCCTGCAATGCAGCTGTTATAAGTTTATCAGTCTGCGGGTGGCAGTAACCAGTAATCATAACCAGATTGCAGAGGGGTGGGATGGAACTTATCTTTAAATAGAAGATCTATCTAACTAACTAACTACAGAAAGCTGGTTGGGAACTAAGTCCACAGCATTATTCACTGGAACACCCAAGGGTCTGGGAGAAGCCAGTTTTTTGTATATTTTAAAGAAATGAAATGATTCTGAAGGTTTAACTGCTAGGCAGGGAGAAACCAAGGTTCACAATGATTAACAGCAGACCTCCTGCACTCTTGTACTTGCAGCATTTACACAATGATGATAGCTAATAAGAAATGGCATTAAGAAATGACTTCAGCTTTCTCCACTGAGATGTTGCCATAGGCTGTTGATGAACTTTTCGCTCATTCTCTTGTGACATGGAAAGGAAAGATCTGAAAATGCAGCATATACTTCAAGCAGAAAGGCGATTGAAAAAATTCCAAGAAAACTCTGTGAGGAGCCAAAGAGAAGTGTCGCTCTGAGAGACAATGCCTCTGGACAATTACAGCCTGTTAGTTTTAATGCAGCTCCAATTGCTTCCGTCTGCAGCTAATCTGACCACTGGAAACAGGCACTTTTGCAATGCCCTTTAATTTTTCTGATTTGTGTGTGGGCGGTATCTGTTGGTATTAATGTGACTCTTTTCCGGATTGAATTAGGGAAAACAAGATGAGCTTTCAAAGGAGCCTCAGCTCCCTTTGAGAAACGTGAACTGCAGAGCTCAGAGTCCACGTGGATGGGTCAGGTCTGCCCCAAGTGCTTGGGGTGCAAAAGAAAGGAGGGACAGAGGAGTCCCATGGATCCCCAGATGTCCCCAGCAGCACCCTACAACCTCTTCAGCCCTCCTTGCTCCTAATTCTGCCAATCTAATTCTGCTAATCCAGCTCCATCTTTAGAGCTGTGCCCACAGGCAGCAGGGATCCCCACAATTCCCAGCTTTCTGAGCAGATCCGCTGTTTTCTGTGGATGAATGGATGCCTCCAACAGCTCATGAGCGAGCCAAAAATCTTCTTCCATCCCCAAAGTCAGACAAATACACATTTTGGTTTTAAACTGACCCCAGTTTGCAAGAGGTGCTGTGTGAGCTTTTCCCAGATCCAGCTCCCTGCCCTTGTAGGGATTGTCTGGTGCCTACACTTAAACCTGGCTTATGGAAACCACTGTTCTAGAGACGTTCAAATTGGCTTTTTTTATGAGGAACAGGCTGAAAAATGGCAAGCACAAAGTCCTAATGAAAATGAATGTATTTTTAAAAAATTCTTCACACAGCTTTCCTTCAAATTCTGCTGCAAGTTTAAACCTAAAATAATTCTTCCCCACGTCTGACATCTGTACGTTGTTTATACAACACCTTTCTTCATGGAGGTTTTTAATTATTATTCCAGAGGTGTTTTTCAGTGGAGAAAAAGGAAATTATTGATGAAACTGTAAATTTGAAATACATTTCAATTAAGACCCTTATTCATTTCCAGTTTTTTGGGGTTTTTTTTGTTTTCCAAGCCTTACTCAACAAAACCTCTTAATTATTTCTCCATGGTGATGGGATCAGCTCCCTCTATTCCTCCCTCTGCAGGGCCCATAAAACCACAGATCTGCCTGGGCAACAGGCTGAGAGATGTGACACATCACAAATATCTGGAGAGGATAAATTTTCCATTGAACAAAGTCTTAGAGAGGCCCCTGCATTGCCTGCACGAGGACAGGTGGATGGGGACCAAACACTTGCCAATTTTTTCACTTGCTGTGTGATTTCCCAGTCACTGCTTTGGAAGTGACCCCTTCCAGGCAGTCCCAATCCCTGGGCAGGACCTGTGGTCACTGTGCTTGCCCTCATTCCTGTCCCACTGTGGTCACTCCAGACTCCTCACCACAGCCTCTGCCCCCTGCATGCAGAGCTTTGTGTCCTTTATAGCCCATTCCTTCCAAAATTCTGCAAAATCAAAATTTTACAGACTGTGGCACTGATGGGTGAGGCCTCCTGCAGTGGATGATGTGAAACAGAAATCAAGACTCCAGCTTCTTCCACATCCTATTGAGTTATGTCTTGTGAAAGGACAGAAATGAGAGTGGAAATTGTCAATATTCAATATAGGAACTTTTGCCAGAGTAGGCTCTGAAATTCCCTGATGTGTAAATCACTGAAGTTATGGTAATGGCTGTATTAGGACATTGTGTGTTTTGCTGAAATCCAAACCCCCTGTTAAAACACAGCCCTGTGCAGGTGTGGGAAGTGCTGCCCATGGACCTGAACTGGAGGAAGTTGTTGTGCAGAGAATTTGGGATTGGTAAACAACCAGTTAAGTGGCTGGGGCACTGTCACCAAATCCCTGCTGCACTGCAAAGTGCTGGATTCCAAAATGTGGGACCCAGATGCAGAGAGAACAAAGACCACATGAAAGTGGTGCTGATCACCCGAGCTGTGGCTCTGAGGAAGATGCAGGAGTGGCTTGGGAGGCAGACACGGGGCTGGGGACAGACAGCACAGCCAGCAATCCCCTTTGCAAGGCACATGTCAGGGGGAAAAGGTTTCTGTGCCTCCACCAAACCTCCTTGTTTGGCATCTGACTGCACACCCACACACGAGACCATGCCTCCCAACCCCTCTGCAGATGCGGGGCCTCCTAGACCAGCTTGGGAGAAGGTTGTTTTGGGAGCAACCCTTGCTAAAATGAGCCATGAGATGTGAAAAAATCTACCTTTGTTACACCAGGCTTTCCAGGGGAGCAGTGATTTTACTAAGAACTCCCCACTGCCCAGCTGGACACTTAAAACAGCCCAAAATGCACCTGGACATGCTGATTCTGTGGGATAACCTGGCTGTGGGAGCCCCAGAGAGAGGGAGACCAGACAGAGGCAGGTTATTCCTGGTCCCCACAGTGATGGAGGGTAAAAAGTGCCCTCGCAGAGGGGCCAGGTGTGTGGGTGGCTCCGTGTGGCCAGCAGAGGACTCGGAAAGGCTGTGTGAGAACACGATCCGTGAAGTGCAGGTGATCACCAGGGTGATTGCCTAATTAGTGAGGTCCGGGAGAAGGGCAGAGAGAGGCCTGTCCATAATTGAGCCATCTCACATGAGGCAGAGACACAGGTGCCTCCTAATTGAAAAAACTGGTGGGGAAATTATCACCAAATGAGGCAAAAATCAGGAGTTCCCAGCAAGGGCTGAGTTGTAGGGTTTTGAACCAGTCACTGAGAAGTTCAGCTGGGTTCTGGGGCTTGTTGAGAGAGGCCAGAGTTTGTCCTTAGGAGGGGAAAGGTCTTGTGGCCTCTGGTATTTTGGTGACTTCAGGAAGGTGTGAATTCTTTTTTCCTGGAAGGACAAAATGCTGGTGCTGCCTTGATGTCACAGCCTACTTCTCTTGAGAAGAGTGCGTGGAGGAAATGAAAAAGGTTAGGTAAGGTTTATCTTTTGTAGTCCTAATTAAAGTGATGCTGTAGTTTGCAGTGTCTGAGAAACAGGTGTTTGGATTGATCACTGAACAGGCTGCAGCTTGGAATAGTGTGTGAGTCCTGGGAGAGGAGATTCTGTGTACGGTTTTTAGAGCAATGTTATTTTAATTATTATTCCAATGATTTATTTGCTCTGGCTTCACCTTTTTTTTGGTTCTGACCAGGGCTGGGGCTGGTTGTGACACAAGCAATTTAGGCAGTGGCCTCCCTCGTTGCAGCTGGCAAAATTTGTCTGCTGGCCCTGTGTGTTGTGCCTTGTTGTGCTTCACTCACTGACTGGGGTGAGTGCAGGACAGAGCTGGGAGTGGTTTCTGCAAGTTCTTCACGCTCTGCAGACAAAATAATCTTGAAATCGTGAATGTTACTGCTGTAGTTTGATGTGTAGGGAAGAGTGGGCGCTGCTCTGTCCGTGTAGGGGACCAAAAGCATTGTTTGGAATCAGCGGTGTGGAAACAAAGGCTGAAGAGATGCTCTGCCTTGGGGAGCTGGTTTGCTCTTGCCCTCAGAACAGCAGAGCTCTGCCTGCAGCTCTGGCTGGAGTGATCCTGCTGCTCTGCAGCCCAGCCCTGAGTGAGCTCCATCCCAGAGCAGGCTGATTCCAGCTTTTCTGAGTAACGCTGCCTCATTGGAATGAGCTCCCCTTTGATCTGGCACAGAGAAGCCCACAACAGCTGCTCTGCAGGAGATAAGGATAGGCTCTCCCCAGGCTGATGGTGTTGGAGCTTAGTGCCCAGGATGTTGTGAAATGGGTGAGGGAGGTCTCCCACCTGCAGCTGGGGCAGCGTGTGGGGAAGGTCCTGTCTGCTGTGCACCAGGTGTGATGTACGTGGATGAGCTTCTGCTTTGTCCTTCTCTGCTGTCCACCCACAACTCCTTCCTTGTGTAAAGGCTGGGGAGAAAAGCTGTTCTTGCCAGTAAAATGTGTGAGCTGAATCTGGGAGTTGCTGTAAAGAGGTTTTTTTTATGTGGCTGGTTTTTCCCCCTCTCTAGTGGAAATTGCTTGGTTACAAACTCATCTCTCACAGGTTTTTAGTAAGAAGTTCCTAACATTTATTATTCCAAATAGACTCACTAAAATTCTTCTTTGTGCATTACCTGATTAAATGTTGACTTGATCTTGCGGCACAGGGTGATGTGGCTTGTGCAGCCTTGGTGTGTCACACCTTTGCTGGCACCTGGGGATGTTGTGAGGTGACAGCTCCGTCCCCTGTCAGCAGTGCCAGCTCTCTGTGAGCAGCACCCTTGGATCTGGGGGCTGCCAGGAGTGTGGGTGAGACTGGAAATAACCTTTGCCTGTAGTCAAAGGTAGTCAGGAGTGGTGGTGGACATGACTTCACCGTGCCCACTGCTCAGCATGAGTAACCAGTTCCATGCACTTCCATGCCAACCATTAATTTCCAGATGCAGTGACTAGCACGGTGTTTTCCATTTCCAGATTGTGTTTGTACTGGCATGATTTAAAATACTTTGTAATTACAGTGGTTCCTATAGTCCAACTGCTGGAGCAATGCAGGGTGCTTAGAAGTTCTTCTTTAACCAGCAATTTTGGTAATGACAGTAATTCACATAATCTATCCTTGTGGCCTTGTGGCTTTCAGAAGTATAGGCCTTTTTTTTTTAATTCTTCAGAGATGTAGCCCTGTCTCTATATATAGCTCAGGAGATATCTGGTATTCTAGATGTGTCAAGACAAACTCCACTGAGGAATTCCAGTCCCACCACCACAAACTTCCTGATGTTGCTGCTGCTGAGTAAATGGCAGAGGAAAATGGGGTGGGGAGGGGGATGTGGCAGTTTCCTCTCAAAGAGGATGAGGCCTCAACAAACACAACTTCAGGCAGCAGTGGAGCATCATTTTGGCTGTCAGCTCACAGCACAATAAGCACTTTTGGCAGCCAAATGTGACAACATCCTACTGAACAGGGAAAATCCTTTAGTTTGGGGGAGATGGCTGAATCCCAAAGCTGCTCTCATTTACTGGTTTGGAGTAACAGAGACACTTCTGAATTACTTGAGGGAGAAACTGCTTAGACAGATCAGAGGCAGACATCTCCCTCCGTGTGCAATTAGATGTGCTGCCTCCTTTGAGAAGGGGCCAAAGCAAATGGGAAGCAGCAATTAAGGCAGACACCAGCAATGAGGACCCAAAGTACAGGGCACAGTGTTTATCAGCTGCACTGAAAAGGTCTTTAATTTGACTGAGGAGCCAAGAGCTGTAGCTCAATATTTTTGTGAATTGATTCACTGTTGTTTTTCCCAGGAGATCCTCATATGTGCTGGGTGGGAGGGACAGATGTTGATTAAATGTAAACTTCTCTGGAAATGTGTGTGTGTGACCTCTGGCACTTGTTCATTTACACTCCCTTCAGAGGCAGGGAACAGAGCTGGGGAGGGTTTGCCAGGCCTCTGTCCAATTAACCTGGGTGTTTTCCACCAGAGGCTGACAAAACTGGGAATCCTGAGCCCTATTGAGGTCAATATTCTCACACTGGCAATTAATCAACCCAAATAATTTGGGTTTTTTAAGCTGTAGGAGCAGTAAATGCAGGCTCTGGTATGCCAGGGTCTGACCTAGCTGGTGACAATCACAAGGACTGTCCCACTTGCTGGGGATATTTCAAGAGGAGGCAGGTGAATCACAGACTTGATGCATCCCTGCTCTTCTGCCTCTGTCGATAAAGGGAAGGGGGACACTTGAGGAGACACCAGGGTATGTCTGACACATGGTCTGGAAATGAAGCAAAAGCCACTCCAGTATCCTGCAGTGCCAGCAGAGATGTTTTCCTTTTCATTTTCTGAGAGGTGCTGCAGCAGAAAACCAGATCTGCTTCCTCAAAGACTGTCACTCCCATCTGGGGAACATATTTGACCCGTGGGCTTCATTTGCTGTCAATCTCCCACAACTCCCAGGAAGGAGCCTCCATCTCTTTTTAACTCGAGGCTGTTACCTCTTGCCCAAAAAAAAACCAGGTTTCTCAAGGCTTGTTCTTGAGCCAGATGAGAAACATGAAATGAATGAATGCAAAACGCGAGCATCTTCCTTTTTAACTGACATCAATAAAAGCTCTTTGAAGGAGGGAGTGCTCAGCAAGTGTTAATTAATAGGGGGTCACTGTGACTCCACATTGCCACTGCAAAGTGCACTGAGTCACTGGAGGCACACGTCCCTTTTTTGGCTGCGATTTTTCTTTATTGAGCATCTTGTTCTCAGCTGCTACTGGAGGCAGGAAATCTCTCAAAGCTGTGAAGAGCTGATCCATTTTGTGCCTCCAACTGGTTGTGCTTTTCCACCTACTCCCATGGAGAAGTGCCTCCAGCAACTCTCAGAGGGGACTGCTGCCATTCCAAGGAAGACATTTCAGGGCTTTGGGACTCCCTGTCTCTGTCAAGTGTGGTCCAAGCACATCCCCACTGATTTAGACTGTGAGGAGCTTTGTTTTTTTTCCCACAAACCAAAAATACCATCTTTTTTTTTTTTTTTAATATCTGGAAATAAACAGTTACATGATCCACTGAAATTCATAACAAAGGACAAATTGAATCCTTCATGCTGTGTAACAGCCATAAATAAAGGTTTTATGGCTGAGGAGTTGTAGGCAAAGCTCCAGCAAAATCGGATTTATTCCCTCCCCACCCCCTGCACTGTAAGTCTCTGGAAATGGGGGTTCCAAGGGCTGTTCTGACACAACATTAACTGCAGCTTCTTAAACCAGACTCCCTGCCAGTATTTACAGTTCACATTCTGTGCATGGTATGTGTGTATATAACTGCACCAGCTTTTACAGTTGATTTCTCAGTAGTCATGTGAAACCAAAACAACTGATGGGCTGAACTTGGAATCACTCCTGCATTTTTCNTGTTGGTTTGTTCTCCTTGCATGTGTGTTTAGTATGTACCCTAAGATAGAAGCTAAAATGAGGAATTTATTCTCAATAATTTCTCTTTCTAAAGAGTCTGAGTAGTGCTTCTGCCTGAGGCAGAGAGGTGCAGAGCCACTGGCTGCTCTGCTCTTGTCTACAGCTTGTTTTAAACACTGAACAAAACAGCTTAAATTGCTGGGACCTGAGAAATGATATCTTTGAGCTCTGACCCTTCATAACTGAATCCAGACACTCAATGTCTCTCTGCTTCCACATATTTTACATGAAGCACCTGACACAGCAGCAACAAATAGCATGGGAATAAATCCAGCAGCCTGCAATGGTTCTCCTTCATTAGCCAAGCCAAAGGTCACCTTGCTGGTGTCACCATCAGTGTCTGGCCACTACTGGGGCTGCTGTCCACTCTGGACCTTAATGGTGAGGTCATGCAATGGAAAGGAAGGTGGGGAGCCAGGTAAAAAAAGCTTCAGTGCCCCTTTTAGCATTCCACACCCACAGTGACATCCCAAACCTGCTGCTCTGGAAATTCAGCACAACCCCAAGGCCCTGGGCTGGAGCCCCAGGTGCTGACACACTAAAGCACAGCAGAGCCACTCAGCTCCTGGCATCCCCTCCCTTCTTCCTAAGAGCTTCTTAAAATAAGCCCATTAGCCCCAAGTTATCAGCAGCAGGGAGATGCTCACTCAGGAGTCACTTCAGCTCCCGGGGAAAGGCTCTGAGCGTGGTTTTCATTAAGGGCATGGAGTGGGCACAGCCACTCAGCCCTTCCTTCCCAGCCCCAGACACAAGTGCTCCATCCCCCAAATTACTGCTGGCTGGCCTGGGACTGGGTTTTATTGCACACAAGCCAGGCAGCTCTTTGAGGGGGAAGGTTAATTCAAAGAGCCCCATGTGGAGCTTCAGCCTGCAAATGGTTAAGTGCTTAACCATGCCTGCAAAAGCTGGTCAAGTGCAAAGGTGTCTTTCTAAGGGTTTGATGGGGCTGAGGCTGGGCCCCCTTTTTTCACCCCAACATTCCCCAGTACCTTTCACTGGGGGGAAAAAGTGTAAAGCTGGTTAATCTGTCTATGGCTTGTCNACTGAATCCAGACACTCAATGTCTCTCTGCTTCCACATATTTTACATGAAGCACCTGACACAGCAGCAACAAATAGCATGGGAATAAATCCAGCAGCCTGCAATGGTTCTCCTTCATTAGCCAAGCCAAAGGTCACCTTGCTGGTGTCACCATCAGTGTCTGGCCACTACTGGGGCTGTTGTCCACTCTGGACCTTAGTGGAGAGGCCATACAATGGAAGGGAAGGTGGGGAGCCAAGTAAACAAAGCCTCTGTGCCCCTTTTTGCACNAGTACCTTTCACTGGGGGGAAAAAGTGTAAAGCTGGTTAATCTGTCTATGGCTTGTCTGTTTTCCTTTTCAATACAAAGCCAAACTTAAGCTGTTTTAACATTGTGCTGTCTTCATTTATGAAATTGATTCATACATAAGGATTCTGTTGGAGAAAACAGCAGATTTATCCCAAAGTGGTAAACCTCACAATACCAAGAAACAACTTTCCAAATATTAAAATTAAAAAGTCTTTTCCTATTGCCTGCTAAAAGGACCCTTGGAAAGGCATCTAGGAAACAAATCAGTGTGTTAAACCTGTTATCCTAAACTTCTGGTGTTTCTCAGCTCCTGATTTAGGAATACAAATTTTCTGCATTAAGCAGAAAAAGGGAATAGATATTTTTATTTAAAACAGAGTAACTCAAAGTGGCCATAATAACCCATTTGTGCTGCT
Source organism: Alaudala cheleensis (assembly GCA_013398995.1). Lineage (NCBI taxonomy): Eukaryota > Metazoa > Chordata > Aves > Passeriformes > Alaudidae > Alaudala > Alaudala cheleensis. The sequence continues at coordinate 6,212 of VWYE01025710.1, read as the reverse complement.
TTTGTACTCGGGTAATGAATGACTGCAGTATAAAGTGCTCCCAGTTTTTGCCTCGAGGTCTTGTCAATCATTACCTGATAAATAAAAACTTCAAACTGGCTCCTTTTAGCTTAATTGGGCAGAATTTCTCTCTGAAGGGAGGTTGAATGCAGAGAGTAATGTGCTTGTGGCAGCAGTGGAAGTCAGCAGGCTGGGTATTTGCATGGAAGCATCCAGAGGATGTGAATTCTGAACTCAAAAGATGAATCCTTGGGGATTTTGATCCAGAAGTGTCTGTTCCCATCACAGGCAGAGCTGAGGGACTGAACCCAGAGGGAATCCTGCAGCCCCTGAGCTGTGCTTGTGCAAGCTCTGCTGTCCCTCTCTGGTTTTAGGCTTTACAGCTGACACTTCCATAACAATCAGGAATCTTAAAATTGCACTAAGGCTTATTTAAATCCTTTTTTTTTTAATTATTTTATGAACACTGGCAGCAATGGAGGCAGTTTCCTGCACAGGGACAAAAGGATCTCATTGTCAGTACTGGAACAGATCTGAAACAGCTCAATTAAGCAAACATAACATCCTCCAAGTTTGGCCTGCAAGGAAGTTAAAATAACTGTTCTATAAAATGTTTTAAATGTGCTTTAAAATGTCATTACTCAGATAAATCTAGCTGTTTGGAAGCTCCTTCACCAGGGTTTTATGGCCCTGCCAGTTTATGGCAGTGCATGTATTCATGTCAAGAATTCCTCTTCCAGAACAGTAGATGAGGAGACAAAGCCACAGGAGTGCTGCAGACCAAGGGGAGGCTGCAACCAGCTTGGGAATGGAGTTTTGGCTCCCAGGCTGGGAAAGCTGCCCCAAAGCACATCCAGCAAGTTGTGTGTATTTGTGGCAGAGCTGGAAACCAGCAGATATTTCATGATACGAGGCTGGATAAAGTGGTGAAGCTGCTGCTGGCTGCAGGACTGGCCCTGCAAAGCAAAAATAATAATTTTTATTCTTTCTCCACTTGCTGGCACCAGTCCTGCCTTACACCTAAATGGAGAGAACTGGGAAATAATGAGAAATACCAGAGGATCCTCCTTCTAAAATGAGTCCAGGCCTACAGAAGCTGAGTAGGTTTTGTTTCACATCAATGAAGATCTTTCCTCTGATGCTTTGCTGGACTCTCAGAGCAGTGCACAAAGCAAATTTACTTACGAATTTTTAATTGCTCATGAAAGATGGCAGATTAACTCCCCAATGCTGATGATTTAATCCTCTGGCCCAGCAAATACATCTACGTGAACTGGCACAACTCTGCTCACGGTTCAAAGCAAACCAGAACCCCAAAACTGCTGTTGTGCCCCGAAGATACAATGCTCAGTTAATAGAGGGATTTAGATCATTATTTTTTTCAGCTGCCTCCATAGCAATGCAGTGTGGTATCCACAGTAGGAAACCTCATGCCAGCAGCATCTCTCAAATATGCTAAAACAATCTAAATTAGAAAATGTCAGCTTCTTGGCTGATGTTTCTTCGGAGTTTCTTTCTTCCTTTCTTGTGCCTCTATAATTTTATTGGGATGACTAAATCTCTGAACTATGTTAGCAGTAAACAGAGCTAATTTACCCCCTGCTTCTTTGAAACAGCTGCTGACAGCTGCACTATAATTCAATCATGGATCTTTGCAGCACAGACTGCAAAACACATCCATATTTTTTGCTATTCTTCCCTCCCTGTTGTATTTGGACCCAAGGAGCTGCACCAAATAATGATATTTGACAGTTTTGCCTGTACATAGAGACTGAGCTGCATGAAAACAGAGGCTCGAGATGAAACATTGTCCAGTCAAAAAGTTCTTTGAAAAAAAAAACAAGGAGAATAACCACACAGATACACAATGTCATAGGGATATCTTTTGTAAAGTTGCAAAGATTTATTTGACTAGTTTGTACAAAAAGGCTTCTGACAACTGCTCTATGAAAAGAACCAGAAATGTGTATGCATTTTTTTTTTTGCCAACTGTTAATAAATTATCTTCTTAAATAAGGAAACAAATGTGTTTAGGAACCCAGAATCATTTTTCCTGCATGTGATTGAAAAGGAATTCAGAGATGGAAATAAATAATTCTTCTTCCGCTTGTGACAACTATTTACACAAAAATGTACAAACAGTGAAGCTGATGTTGAGCCTAGCAACAGAAATCCTGGTATTATGCTTAAAGACAACAACAAAAAAAAAACCAAAACAGAAACAATCCCCACATGATATTTAATATATGAATCCTATACAGCAAGACACCGTGGTCCAAGTTAAAAATGCAATACACCAAGGCAGTGACCACCAACACTGGAACACCCACAAGAGAAAACTAATCCTTGACTACTAAATAGTGGAAGTTCAGGCATGATCAGCTTGTAACTGTCTAGGCAGCACCTTCACTTCCTTTAGGAGGTTTACAGAAGCACTGGTGTGTGTGTGTGTACAAAGTCAAGAGATGCTTCTTCTGTGTGTGATTTCAATTCCTCACTCTGAAGTGTGTGCATTTTGGGCTGTTGGTGGTGGATGGTGCTGTCTGCAGGCTCCAGGAGATTTGGACTTTTGGCTTCAGCCATTCTCCTGCCCTGTGGCTGGCTGTGTTTGCTGCTGGAGCCCTGCCTGTGGAGCGTGCCTGCTGCAGCCAGGCTGCTCCTGCAGAGGTTGGAGTGGCCTGCCTGGGATGCCAGGCACATCTGGCAACGTGGCAGCTGCTCACCAAGGCCCCCATCCAAAAAACCTACCAGTGTCATGGATAGATTTTCCCCTTTCCCATCAGCCTCATCCTGCTACTGAGAAAACTGCTGGGAAAACACCAATTGACTTAAATGAGATGAGAATCAGGCCATCAGAAACACGTTTCCAATTTATTTCATGGACAGTAGGGTTTTTTCCTTCCTTTGCTTATTCTTTTTCAAGTGAGGCAACTGGTCTGGATTTGATCTGTGACTTAAAGGGAGAAGAGCAGTGAGTGAAGTCCAGAATTTCATTTATCTTCTTTCTCTAGCTCTCCTCTAAGGCAAGACATGGAGCCAAGTCCCCACTGTGGCTGCATGGCCCCATCTGAGCAGAGATCATGGGATTCATGATGTCCTGAGCCAATCTGTTGGAGGTTTAGCTTTTTGCAGTTTGGAGATTTAGAGCTGGGTGTGCTGGACGTGGTGTTTTACTGGGCATTATTTCCTTTTTATCTCCCTGGTGAAATTCATGCCAATCCTACTTTGGTGGGTGCCAAAGTGGGGAATTGGTTTGTGCTTGGTTACTGCAACTGTGCATTCTTCTTTGCAACAACTTTAATTGAGCCTTAATGACTTGAGTGTGATGTTTGTATAACCTGTGACTTTAAAAGAAGGAAAAAGAAAAGCCTCGAGGGGACATTTTCTTGCTTCTGCTTCCAGCTCCTTGGTGGCCCAAGAAGGGGATTGTTTTGGGTTTTTTGGTTTTTTTTTGAGGTGAAGCCAATAGAGCAGAGGGTTTCCCAGAAGCACTGGCCCAAGGAAGGAAGGTTTCCTGGCTTGTTCCCAGTCTGTGGTGCTGGGTGTGCAATCCCAGCTCACTGCACCTTCTGCACTTGGGTCTCCATGCTCTTGGAAAAGGGCTGGAACTTGTTCAGTGGAAGTCAATGGACATTTTCCACACAGCAGCAGGATTTTAGTTGCAGCTCTGTGACTGCTTAGGACACCCCAGCTAAACCTCAGGTTTTATCCCTGTTGCTCAGCATTTTGCTGCTTTCTTGTTTCAGGTTCGTGGCAAATTGAAATATTTTCTGGCTGCAAGAGGAAATTTCCTTCCTTGTTGCTATAAAAAAAAATACACCCCAAAATTCTCATTCTTTGAAGCACTTTTCTTCCATTCTTTTGCTTGCCAATTGATTTATTTTTTCTTAGCCTAATCTGTCCTTTGAATTTGTGTCAATCCACCTCCACCTTTTGCTACTGTAGTTTAAAACTGGAATTTTTACTGAATTTTACTGAAATTGCATGTAATTCATCCTTGGTTTTGCTTATGAAATTGAAGCAGAGGGATGGAAGCAATAATTCTCTAACAAAATACCTGTTCACTCCAGGTATATTTTGTTCACTTATTTTATTGCAAACCGTGTTACAGGAACTACACACACTTATTAGTCACAGCACAGTCTCACCTTGGATAGATTATTACTGCTTTGCTCACAATCAACACTGGTGAGTTTGCAATCTCCAGAAAGACTCGTTTGCAGAAGTATGTACTGCAGGAGCCAATTTTGTAAGCAGATTTGGTTTTAAACGGTTTCTCTGGCTTGTTTCAGTTTACAAGCTCATTGTCTGTAATAAACTAAAACAAAATGTGTTCAAATGCCTCTTTAGATCCAGAAACTGTTCCATTGTCTGAACTTTCAGAGGCCTGGTCCTAAAATGGTTTGGGACTTTTTGAAACCCATGGCTGGAGCACCAACCTTTCCCCCTCCCCCACACAGCCACACGAACCCACTCTTTTACAAATAACTTCTTTTCCTCTCTTCTTCCTCATTCCTACAAATCTAGTGGCAGCCACAAGCTCGTACCACCATGTTCCTGTATTTTTTTAGGATGACATTGGAGCTGTCATCAAAGTAGAGCACTGAGATGGCATTGAGTTGTGTAGGAGCACAGCAGGGTTTCGGCACAGTCTCTGGGTTTATAAAGTGAACCTGGGGAAATGAAAATAGAGCAGTGTTAAGATTTACTTTTCCCCTCTCCTCCCCCACATTCTTCTTTCCTGGGCAACCTTCTGCCTGTCCCATAGCCTCACTCAGCAGCTGAGCTGTGTAACTTTGGGATGCACTGACCCCAAATCCCACTTCTGGCAGCAGCAGGTAGTGAATCCTCACAGAGTTTTCCCAAGGGCTGCTGACAGTGCCTTGCTCCTTCCTCCCCTTGCAGTGGGACTAAACCCCCACTGCAATGTCTATCACAGGGCCCTTTCAAACCAGAGAGAGCCTCCCAATGCCTGCAGCAAAGACAGGGTCATTTCTGGCCAGCTGCTAACTCAGGCCCCTCAGGCAGATGTGGAGCCAACCTTGAGAGCTGAGGCAGATCTTCCTCCCCCTGTCAGCTTGGAGACCCTTTTTGTGTATAAATTCATTTCTGAGTAGCCCCTGTCAGATGTTAGGCTGTGTCAGGATTTAGGGGGCACCTACCAGTGTCTGTACAATGGCATGGTTTGTAGCATTCATGTAGGAATTCAAGGGGAAAGCACATTCTCCTTCACAGTAATAGGCAGCGTAGCCCTCCGGAGCAATGATCCAGTCCTTGATTGAATCAGATGAGATTGTGGAGAAAGACAGAAATGCAGTGAAACAAAAAGCCAAGCAGCACAAAAATCTAAACATCCAAACATCCACACACAATCACACTGGACTGTGAAATAAAAATCTGGCCCCTGGCCTTCCTAAAGCTCTCTTAAAAGGCCTCTAAAGTGCCTGTTCTTCCTGGAGGGACACATCCCACATTGCAAATGTGCCCACAGAGCAGCTGGACATCTGGGCTCAGTTGTTTATGCACTCAGTTGTTTATGCATTCAGCAGTGTCCTCCTGGCTGTCCACAAGGATCACTTCACCCAGCAGCACAATGCAGACACAAGCTTGCAGAAAGCAAAATGTCCTTAACCAGGTCTAAAAAAAAAAAGAGTGGATGAAAATGGAGAGCTGTGTGTGCCTTCAGCACTGCCAGAGGACCTGCAGGGCCACAGCCCCTCAAAAAAGCACCTGAGTGCTGAGTTCCAGCCAGTCTCACACTCAATATTTGTATTCCCAACTTAGCAGAAGCACTGAAGCATGCTAAAGGCAGTAAACAATATTTTTCCCCTTCAGGATTTAAAATAAAAACTCCAGTTTGTGGCTGGATCCCATTTATAAGTGATATCAAGACAGCCCTGTGCCAGCCCTTACCTGCCACCCCAGGTCCCTGAAGCTGACGTAGAGCTCGTGTTTCTTGCAGGCCTGTCGCTGGTCACTGCTGCTGTTCTCTGTCAGGGGACAATGGTGGCCATGAGGCTGGGCTGCCCCAGCTCCCACAGCCCTCAGCTGCTCCTCTGGTGCACTTACAGCTTTTATTTTTCAGCTGTTTTAGTCATATAATAATGGCTGGGTTCAACATGTATCAAAGGCACTTCTGCCTTTTTTGTGCAAAGCTAAAAAAGGCCTGGGAAAGTAGATTTTTTATCTTTATTTTTAAATATATTTTTAAT
>VWYE01025698.1:0-16890 GCA_013398995.1 Alaudala cheleensis | reverse complement strand
ACTTAATAGATTTGCTACAAGTCGTTTCTGTGAGTCTGTTAGAGATGTGTAACAGATTTTTTTTTCTCATTGAAAGTAGTTCTATAATGCTTCCCATTCACCCTACTCAGTGGATCATAGTGAGTTTGTGTTCATCACAGACCTAGTAAATCAATATCCCAGTATTTTATATACATTATTCATTACACTTGCATGAAATAAAATGTTTCAAAGAGGAGGAAGAAATCAGGAAGTGTGAAAAATGTAGGATGTTTGTGTTCTGGCACAGGGAGTGTGTGAGGAGGGAGTTCTGGAAGCTTACAGACCTAGTGATGTGATATCACTGTGACCTGAGTTTCATCCTTTATTCCCAATAATTTCCTTCCTCCATTTCTAAAAACTATAAGTTTTCTGGGTACTAATATTATCTGAAAAGGATATAGCTTGGAAGGATATGAAGGAAATGATCCCAGAAGGTGTTAGGAGTATACTTCCTTAAAAGACACGACCGTCAGAAAGAGCTCTTTGTCTTGCAGATGTGACAATTTTTCTTTAAGGACTTGTGGATGCTCTGCATAGGCACAAAGTGGATGGAATCGTTGGAGACTGGGGAGTGCAGAGGCCCAGAGAAGTGGGTCATCACAGGGACTTTTCTAATAATTCCTCTTCAATGCATGCAATGTCCTGAATATTTACCCTTTGAAACACCAGTGGGAAGGACACTCATTTGATACTGAACAGCCCTCAGTGTTCACAAACTTTCAATGTTGGTCTCCTGCTGTGGAGGCTGGAAGTGATGTGTATGGAGTTATCAATTTCATATTATTCTTTTCCACTTTCAAGAAATATCTAAAAGGAAGGAATTAAAAGAACTTATGAACTTTTGTTCCCTTCATGTGGACTTGAGCTACATCACTGGTCAATCAGATTGTACCTATTTTTTCCATTTCCTTTTCCTTACTCTTTTTACTCTGGCCAGATTTGGAAATAATTGTGCTTCCTGAGCCTCTAGATGGGTTGCTTAAAATAATTACCATAAGGAACAACATGTTCCTTTTCATTAATGCCATTCTTATGGAGAGTGCTTATTTTGTGCTTCAAAGATGGAAAAAGAAGTTTTTGTCTTCTTCCCTTCTTGTTCCAATTTCCCAGTGTGCATATGTTTTTCAGATGATACAAGGCGCAGGTCAGCTACTGCTTTGTTCATAAATATTCATACCTTTATAGATGGGGAAAAAAATGAGTGACAGGTTAGCATAAATTAAATATTCAGCACAACTCAGCAACATCAGGATTAAAACTGAAATATGCAAGATACAGGAAAAGCTGTTCCAAGAAAATANCTGTCAAATCCATCAGGAGTTGGCAGAGTTGTTCTGTGCTTTTTCAGGTGAGCGTCTGCTTTTAGACACTCACAAACGCAATTGAGTATGAGGAAATGGCATGAAGGTGTCAGGGGATGTTTAGGCTGGGTATTAGGAAAAGGTTTTTCCCCCAGAGATTGGTTAGGCACTGAAACAGGCTCCCCAGGGCAGTGGTCACAGCACCAAGCCTGACAGAGTTCCAGAAGCATTTGGACAATGCTCTCAGGCACATGGAGTGACCCTTGGGGTGTTCTGTGCAAGGCCAGGAGCTGGACTTGATGGTCCTGATGAGCTCCTTCCAATTCAGCATATTCTGTGATAATTCCTAATAAGACAGGAATTAAATAATTTGATTCTGTTTGTTCTGTTAGTTTTGGGTCTTTTTTAATAGAAAATCTATACTGTTGCAGAGAAAAAAGACCCCACAAATGAATGTTCTCCATTCCAAGACTTATTCCAATGAATTTCGTATGTATAAAAGCTACTGAGGAATGCAATGCTTCTTTACCATTTAGATGGTGCATATGTTTCAAGTTTTAGCTGGATAGCTTGAAAGCAATGAGACAAGAATTATTTCTTCCAGACAGTAAATATTAAATATAAGCTTTAAAACATCTTAATGAACAAAATGTGTAGAAATATAAAAATCAATGTACTTATTGAGCCAATCCCAGTATTGTCTAATAGTCAAACTAAAAATACAGCTATTTAACTTTTTTACAATTGTTTCAATACGTTCAGCTTAAAGCTAGGTTTTTATTTCTACCAAGTTTTCCTAAAACACTTAGCGTACATTTAATGAGAATCTAAGTGGTTTTAAAAACATCTAAACCAGTTACTAAGTCAATTACCTAAATATTTTAGTGTTCTAGTATGCTCAAAAGAGCATATTCTTTCATTCAAAAGTCCATAGTCAGGTATTTGCAATTCTAGCTATAGATCCAGTCTTAGAAAATGCTTATTTTGATATTCAGTTGACAACTGTAGCTTGTACAAATTTTTATTTGTTTAGTTACATGCACAGCTCAGATATATTCAAACTTGAAAATCATAAGGCTATGCCTAAGAAGAGAACTGTAAAATAAATAGAAAATTCACTGAGGTGATTTATGTGGTTAAAAGCCTAAGTATTTTGGCTCAGTTGTGAACGTGGAAACAAAATGCCCAGTATATCTGACACCTTAAAATTTTGCAGAAATCGTTCTTTAGTATCTGTGTTTGGGGGTTCCATTGTTATCAGTTTCAAAAACTGATGTGCTGATATGAGCAAGCTGGTAAGAAAATATTAGGATATTTTGGAAATTGGTCCCAGTTTAGGGATGGTAACATATGATGCAATTCTTTGTGCCAATAATAGAGATGAAAAAGTGTTTTACTTCATAACTGAATTAGAGTTTGCAAATGCCAAACTTAGGTAAGAAATGGATGAGAGCAGATACTCCAACTCGAAATAAATCATCTTAATCAGTATGCCAACCTTTCTTTTTGTGCAGGCTCAGAGGAAGTTGTTAGAAAGCATAAGACTTGTCAAGTTTGTCATTTCCGTGAGACAGATTTAGAAATTATGTGAATTACAGCAAAACTCATGTCTCAGGACCGCTGTATCTGTTGAGTCAGATTATTAATATCAAAGCCAGCTAGGAATTTGAGTCACTAAGCTTGTATTTTGAAAGTGTATTGCCATACTCCACTAGGAGCCAGGTTTCACAAGATGAAATTATTAATGCTACAATTAATGACCTGGAGCAGGAGTCACCTGCCTCTTGTCATCCTCTTGGTATTTTTCATCTTTGTGAAGCACCTGTTTGAAAGCCAAACTCGATGGTGCCATGGGTGTGACTCCAGTCCCAACAGACAACATGAGCCCTCTCAGTTTCTGCTGACATCACACAGGTACACTCAGCAGGATTTAGTCTCATGCCCTAGTATATATTAGGATTAATACCTTATGCAATTTTTTTTCCACAGAATTTTTATTCATGCTTCCTAAGTATTGCATTTGAATCCATTTTTCAGTCAGAATGAGACTATTCGTTTATTTTCTGTTGAAAGTAAAATGTTCTTTTCTTTGTAGGCACAATAGTCATGAGGCCCACACTGCACTGAGTTTTGCCCTCTTATCTAATCCTGAATTAAAGTTTTTATTAGACATCATCAACTGCTTGCTAAATAATCCTGAATTAGCCTTTAAATAGGAGTCTTTCTCACAATCATTAAACAGTACAAATCACTTCAGCAGACTAAGGCCCCACTACAGAGAGGAGAATCTTGAAAGTAATTTTGTCAAAATTTTCCAAAGAAAATGAATGTTACAACTGATTGCATAATCTTGTATTGTTTTGTGAAATTGAGTTGTACTGACATAAACACAAGCAATAGTTACTACCATAGATGCGGCTACCTTAATTCTTTATTTAGGTGTCATGTATAGCTTTATTAATTATTTTATTTTTTTTGTATAATTCAGCATATGCCATGCGTAGTCCAAAGAAAGTATTTTAAGGGAAAATAGAAAATAATTTTGCCTGATACTTTTGTCCAAGGAAAAGCCTATTTTCCTCCCACTTTTCTGCAGTAGTATTTGAGAACATTTCAAAATATGTTTTATATTTAAAGTAGCTTCAAGTGTTTACTTGAAAAGAGAAAAAAAAAATCCAAAAACTCAACAGTGAAAACAAATGTCAGAACATTTCTGAGACACTCAATTGATGTACCCAAAGACATAGGGAAGAATTAAACACTTAATTGCATTGTCTACCCTTTGCTCAGACTTAGTCCTCTGCACAGCTATTTAAAAAAACCCAGAACACTGTGAGGAGTGTTTGACAGGCACATTTACATAATCAATAATATTTTGTAGAACAATATACTTTTAAAAGTTTAAAATTGTGTTTAATTGCAATAAGATGCAATAACTTGTGTAAAGGAACTTGTTGGCAGTTCATTTTATATGGCAAGCTGCTCTTCTGGAATGTTCTTAGATGAACATTGTTGTAGTATTATGCGGTTTTTTTCCTGATTATATCTCAGAAGAAATGATTTTGCTTGAGGCTGAGGACCTCTCAGTATCAAACCTAAGGTAAAGTGTATTGTCTGACATTCCTTTAACATTAAGCTGACCCCAAAGCCCCAGGCTTGGAGGTCATCAAACAGAATCAGACCCTTTAAACACCATACTTAGGTGTGTTCTGTTGCATTCTCTCACTGCAATGAGATTGCATGTCTTGAAAATCAAATAACACATCCCTTTTTGTAGTAAGATAGGTAGAGCATGTGGAGAAACAGAGTTGGTACTAAAGGTACTCTTGCCTCTGGTGTATTGCAGCTGTGTTAATTATCCTAGAGTGGGAACAGCCTTGCTCTCCCAGCTATGGGTGTGATAAAGGGTGAGCTGGCTGGGAGGGCTTTGGTTCTGGTTGCAGCTCAGTTGCAGTCTGCTACTGTGCTGTGAAGACCCAGGGATAGGAGGTAGTGCAAGGGACGGGTAAGACTTTGTACCAGGAACTGACAAGGACGGGGGCTGGGCCAGGGCCAGGCTGGAGTGAGCTGGTGCTGTGAGAAGGAAGAGAGAAGAAGAACTGACTGACTGGCTGCTGGCATAAATGGACAGGCCCTGAGAGCTGCTTGGAGCTGCCTTTAAGAAATAAGATAGAGACTGTTAAATAGCAAGGTGTTGGTGTGTGCAGCCTTCTGATTGATATGAAAGATTTATAGATAATAAAGTTCTGATACTTGGCGCCCCTAGAAGTTTTTAATGAAGCAGTTTGTGCGTCTTGACCATCTCGACTACCACAGTGACCCACTGGGACGTAGTGGGGGAGGTGGCATTGGTGTAGCTGAGAGTAGCCGGTGAAAGCCACAGGGAGGTCTGGACCTAATTTTTTCCTATCACGACACCTGGAATTAGGTGAGCCACCAACTAGCAATAATGGGAGACTGCTTGTAGTCTCTGCTTCGTATAGTGATTGCCTTGACAATGACACCTTTTCCTTATCATTACAGTGGTAATTAATTTTAATTAGTTCAACCAGTCTATTTTGGAAGACAGCTATAACCTCAATAAAATTTATCAACATAAAGCTGACCCATAGGTAGACTGTGGTTAGAGATGGCTTTAAACAGAAAAGTGATGCCTTAGAAATATCCCATTATTTATTATTTTCTTGAAAACTTCTGTATGGTTTTAGCCACACACATTGTGGACTATACAGATCAGTGTTTTGATGATGGAAATAGCCCTGCTTTTCCTCTTACTTCTCTGCATGAATGCTGTTTCTTCATTTGCTATTTCAGAAAACATAGGCTGTTTAGAGAAGGAAGGTGAGCACAGAACCAAGTGCAAAGGAACGCAGTGGCAGCAGCCTCAATCTGTACCTTTCTGTCATTGAACACTGGGAGGGAAGAGCTGCTGCTGAGTAACATGTGGTGGTTTGATACCTTTGTGCTGCAATTACAGTAATAACCTGCAATGCAGAAGTACCACAGAAAACTTATCTTCCAATTGGCATAGGTATCTGAGAAGGCAAAGATTCTTTCAAAACACTGATGTGGAGAGTTGCTCATGTTGCAGTACTGGAAAGTTAAAAGGATACATTAAAATGATTATAAGGATTCACAAGAAATTGCTCGTGAAGGTAGGGTAGGATCTTCCTGGATGTCTTCCAGGAATATGCCCAGTATAGTTAATGGGTGGGAATTTGAATTTCATTTTTATTTTTAAACTATTTCGCCTGTCCTGGTAGGGCAGAATTTAGCCAACAACTGCAGAAATTATTGCTAAATTAATATCACACAAAATCAGATAACTGTTAAGCTAAGGGGGAAGAACTGTGCTGGCTCTCAGAATGGGGGAAGCAAAGTTTCTACAGCTTGTCAATTTGTAGCCAACTTCACTCAGCCAATAGTCAGCCAACAGAGCTGAGAGGGAATGAGGTTTCTAAATGGAGGCTGGCCGAAAGTTCATAAAAGAAGGCCATTTCTCCCCTCAGTGGAACAGAAGGTTCTTTCAAACCAGGCATTGGGAAATGGACATGAGTCCAAGCTAGAGAGCAGCTAAAAACACCCAGAGCCAAAAGCCAGCTATTCAGCTGGAGGCTGGAGTAACCTATACAGGTGAGAGAAAAGAGGAAGAAAAAGCCAGTTGGGTGTTTATTATTCTGGAGAAACAGTAAGTTAAGAGTCACAAGTTGGCAGCTACTAAAAAATGTATGGGAGAGGCTGAAGGAAGGTCATGTTTAATATGGAAAAAAATGTTTGCTCAGCTATTTCAGGTATTCAGGGTTTGGTGTGTTGGTAACTGAATATTTTTAATAAGTTTCTGTTAGTTTGTGTTCAGATCCCTGACCTCCCCTACTTGGATTGTATTGAGCTCTTTTTAGCTTTTCTTTTTAATTTGAGGTTCATTATTTTTCTCTTTTGTGGCACTTTCCATTTTTAACTTGTATGACTCCTACCCTAATGAAAGGTAACTCAGATTTTAAGTACATCTGTCATGCTGCCTTCAAATGCACTTGAGCTGAAATATTCCTTAGAACGTTAATTTTTGCATATATATTATCTTTTCCTTTATTCATTATTTGCTTCTGTATTTTCTGACCTTAAATTTAAAGCTTTAATTGCTAAAGATTTGAAAATTCTAGCACAGAACGAATATTATGCTAAAGAAATAATCCTTGAACCCTACAAATGGTAATGATTGTGTTCTGCTTTACAGTCCCTTTTTCTTGTAGTCCATAAAGAGTACTTTTGCTTGATCTTGAGTAAGAATGGTTAATGGAGAAAGGGGAAAAACCAGCACATTTCTGACTTTGCTGCAGAATTAGTCTTTGGTAACTCTTACTGCGCTGTGAAAGAAAGAAAAGGGAAAAAGCTGAAATCCAGCATGACAGCTGAGTCTCCTGTAGCCCTTTCCTTTTCCAAACAGTCATTGGAGGTAGCATATAATTTGTTTTCTTTCTTAGACTTTATACAGTATATTAATGCAAAGCTGCTTTTGCCTTAAATAATACATTTTGTTTTCCTTTTGGTGGTTCCTGTTTCTCTTGTTTTTGTTTCATGACTTATGTCTCGGTAAAGGCTTTATCTTTACTAGGGAGCCAATAGGGCTTTTGTGGAACTAGCTTGTCCCTAAACTCTGCAATTTAGCTGTTGCCAAGAAATTTCTATAGGTCCTTGCCATGGGAAGTAAAAAAAACAAAAACAAAAAAAAAAGAAAGGAAACTTGGAGCCATTTCTTAAAAACAGAAAGCATAGCAACTAGCAACCACAGTCAGAAACATTTAGCAGTCTGGCAGCAGACAGCAGGACATACAAAGAATAACAAAATAGTCTATTGAAAAGGGGAAAAAAGATCTTCAAAAGACTTGTGTCCACAGCAGGGTGAGAAACATAACAATCCCATTATCAATGTCGTTAGAAAAAAAAATGTTGATTTTCTTTTTTTCCTAAGTTCTGCCAATATATCATGTTAAATGATATTCCAGTAACTCAGAACATAAAAAGGCATTTTCTGGCATCCCCTTAAAATGTCTCTATTCAGGCAGTCAAAGTAGGCGAGAAGAGAAACAAACAGTTCTAGGATCCAGAACTCCAGCAGAAAAGACTAGTTGGCTTAGAAGATGAGTTGTCATGACTGTAATAATTCTGCAAATAGGTGACGTGTACTAAACTGAGGTGAGTCTCCCCTTACTGCACGGGGAATCTAAATTCACACTAACAATATACCCATAACTTTGTTTCTGTCAGTACTGGTTTTGTTTCTACTGGTGCATATATCCATTAACAACTTTTTTATTGCCTTGGAGTAATTAATATATCTGCTTTGTACTAAATTGTAGGGGTTCTTTTGGGTTTGTGTTTTTCCGGTTTGGTTTGATTTTCTTTTTCCCCTCCCATTCTTTTCACATCATTGTTTTGGGGTAAGAGAGTGATGATTTTCAATCTACAGTAGAAGTACAGGTGTGCTATTGAAATCATAGTCAAATTCCCTATGGTATGGTAATTTAGGCCTTATTTTGTACACATTTTCCTTCCTAAAATTTTCAGGGATATGCTAATTAGCACTTTAAATAGAGCATAAATTTGTGTGCATTAAATATTCCTGCCTTTGTGTAAACATAAATTTTCCAAATGCCTGATGTGCAATATATCCTGTTATTTTAAAGAAGAGGAGTGCAGAAAATGTCCATGTTGCTTAGTTACAGAAACAACAAAAATCACGGATTTGTCTTTAGTTATCCATGTAGTGGCATTAAAGCACTTGCCAAACTCAGTATCAGGGCATAGGACGCTATGCTTTTGTGTTCAACCTGAGACATGGATTGTTCAAGTTCAGCTTTTATTGTGTGCAGCTTTAGAACAATTGGGTGCATTTTGGTTTTTTTATCTGAATGATCAGTGAAGTCTGGACTCTGTAGTTTCATAGTAGAAAGTCAGAACTATATCATACCTGTTTTCCTTAAAAGAAAATGGGGGATTGACACCCTATAGGAAAGGTGTGTGTAAATGTGTCTGATTTTGGATGAAGCTTCACTAGATTTTGTGCTGGTAATGTAAACTTCAGTCTTCAAGCAAGTTTCTGCTCTGTGAGGAGATACTGTATCCAATTTACAGAGAAGCAAGGAGAAATTAAGTTTTCTGTGAAGTATTTAGGTGCAGGTTAAACCCAAACCCCTGGATTACTGGTCCTGGCTTCCTGACACAAGACTCATTATAATGGTTTTCTTCTTTCTACCTTAGGCCAAAGTAGTCTGTGGAGAGGATGTCTGATTTTAAAAAATCTCCTTGTTATATATAAATCTATAAACAGCACAACAACAAGCAGAACAAAGCACATAATCATTCTATATGAATATGTTTGCCTTGCAAAAGCCCAATTAATATTTTTCAAAAGTTTGAGTGTGATCTGTTTGCACTGCGGTTTTGGATGCTCAGACTGGACAGGAAGAAGAAACAGCAGATTGTGAAACTCCCAGATATTTACTCCAAGGAATTTGTTGCACTTTAGTGCTCTTTTTGTTATGATTTTTTTTTTGTTTGTTTTTTATTTAGATCAACTTAAGCCAAGGGTTTTTTTTGAGCTGGATCTTGCAGGGCAGCTTCCCAGACCATACTAATTGATCTAAAATAATGCAATGAAATGCACATGCTATTTTTTTCTTCAGGTGTTTATATATCCATACCATGGAACCCTTACCTCCCCACTTAGTAAGACTCTAGAGATACCTGGGTTTTATTTTGGTGCTCAATGACCCCCTTTCTAAACGTCCCACACTATCATCCCCACGACATTTGCACAAATATTGACCTCAGGAGAACGAAAACCATTTAACTTGAGAAAGAATAAGTTATTCCCTTGGAGCATTCAATATACTCCTGAAATTCTTCTCTATGTTCAGAAAACAAAGCTGGTTTATGATGTAGAGGCTTGAATAGCTGTTGTCATTCATGTTGTGTGGTTTCACATTGTGCTCAAAAATGCACCCCAGTGTAAATATTTGAACTTGGGCTCCTTAAGTTTTGTGTAAATAGTCTGTAGTTTATTGTGTTCCTTGATATATTCATTTTGGAGTTTGAAAATGCATGGAGGCATATTAGCAAAATGATAAGCCTCCTGTAAGAAGCTGACATTCCCAGATTAGTTCAAAACCAAACTGCAAGTGCTAAAAACTGATGTGATAACTGTTAGTGGTCAGTTTTGCAGTTGGATTTCTGAGGAATGCGGTCCTGTGTGCTCCAGGTAGTTATCAATGAGCATGGAAATTCTAGTGGCTGGTAAATCAAGCTGAAAAAATTGCCTCAGGCTTCCCTTATTGTAAATTCCATTGTTATAGTTTCTGACATCAGCAAATTCCCTCCTGCTGGCACCGCTTTTCAGGGGAAACCTGTACGTAGGCAGCACCTACCTGAGCCATTTTGGGTGATATTAATCTCCATTATTGAGAATTAACTGTCATTGTAAGCCGCAGGTGATAAAGGTTTCACAAAAATATGAAAATATGAAAGTACTGTTTTATGGTAACAGAGATTTGTCATCCAATTTTTTACAGGCTTTCATATTGGGTTCATCCTTTTATTCAAATTGCTTTTGAATTGAATTGCAATAGAAAAGTATTTTACCTCATCTCCCAGTTAAGTAAATAGACAAGTTCTTTGGAGCAAGGTCATAGCAGTAGACCCTCTGAAGTCCTGGGTTCTCTTTGATTCTCAAGGAAACCTAGATTCTGCGAATCAGGTGATGTGATCAGCTTCTTGAAGATCCTCTTTGGTTTTAAGAATGTAAAGTAATTTGAAATAAATACTTCATAATAATTTAAAGGATTTTTAATCACAGTGGTTTAAAAGCTATTGCTGGCAGAGGTGGTCAGTATTTTGAAATATTTAAAGGCAATTACCTTTCTTCATTAATAATGTTTTATGTGGAAAGGGCTGCACTTTGAATTGAAAATAGTGTTGCAATCTGGATTCTTTCACACTTTTCATGGTTCTCAATCTCATGGGATAGGGTCAGTAGAAAGAACAGATAGAGTTCTGTTTATTTTTTTAATTTTTAAAAAATTCTTGACTTATAAATTTGCAAATTAAGCAGTTACAGATTTGGGATACATCCCTAGTATGAATTTCTTCTCTTTTCCTTCACCTTTTCTCAGGATCATTCATAGGTTTACACTTCTTTATACTTCTGGAGTTTGTTGCATAGTAGTGCCCCAGCTTCCAAAAAAAATCCATACGTGATATATCTTTGGCAAGCTTGAATCCATTTAGGTTGTGCTCCAAGATGACCACAGACCACTTTAAAGACAGTGCTGAGCTTAATGTAATAATTGCTATCTCAAAGCTGGACTTATTTGTTAAGACACAGCCTTGTGACATTGCAAGTTACCCAGCATGTGCTTGGCCTAGATGGTAGCAAAGGAAGCCTGTGTCTTGACTGTAAAATGTTCTGCCCTGTCTCTCTTAGAAACTAAATTTATTCCTCTCTTTGGATAGCTTGGTTGCAAATTCTGTGGGGAATTGCTAACTGCTCCATTTTTCTTGGGAGTTTAGGTGACCTTTTGCAGTTTCTAAGAAAAAGGTAATTATATGTTTTAAAGACTGAGGTCTTAAAACTTACTTGATCTTAACCGGAAAGAACAGAGTGAACACAAGACAAATTCAAGGTGCTTTTAATGACATGATGCAATTCCCTGAGGCCTGGCAGTTTCATGTGCAGAAAACTTAGATTGTTGCTCAGGTATGAAAATGAATGCAAGAGCAAGCTAAAATCCAGGGCCAATGCAATGAATGCCAGGAGAGTGACTGGTGGGTTGTGTGGGAGTAAAGGGGAATGTGACTCCAATATTTCTCCATTGCAAATTCCCTTCATTTGACTAATTTTGGATCCGCATCTCTAAAGGAGGGAGAACGTAGAAGTTAACGTTATATGCTGTGTTCCTCAGATGGAGGTAGCAGATAATATAAGCCCTATTAAAAGCTTTTTTGTCCTTATGTACCCAGAAGCAAAAGAAAAAATTAAAAGGCAAAATAATAGATAAATCGGTACGTTATTTGTACCCTAGAGGCTGTTGTTTCTGAAGCATGTACCTTCATGAGTTATAAAGCAGACACTAGTCTCAGAATTATTCCTTACTGTTCAGTGGTTTTCCCAAAATTTAATGACAACTAATTTCTGTGAACATACTACTGCTTTTCTCCTTTTTGCTGTGCTTCATTGATGGCTGAGTACATTTTCCATGGATAGGGAAAGGGGTAAGAATCTCAGCATAACACCAGGAAACAGACTCCCAAATGCAAGCTGTGTTTAGTTAATAGTTTACAGGTCTTTTTAGTTATGGTTCATACATTCCTGGTTTATTACTAATTATCCATGATAATTCAGTTCAAAATTTTCCATTTACTAAGAGTAAATTAACATAAGCATGTTCTAAAACTTAGAACATGTGCACTCTAAAACATAGATATAGGCTTTATTCAAGTTTTCCCACAACATGTGTAATAAAATGCAGTCATTTGCTTCTCAGTAGCTACAAAGTTTCAGTTGTGGAATATGGAAGCATGAAATTGGCATTTAAAATATTTAGGGATTACAAGAATGTTTTAATATTGATGGCATAAAATTGACAATATTTGTCACTGTTACTAAAGTGTTCTGGAAATGTTTCCCTCATACATTATATTTGAAGTTAATTAAAGAGCTGGTGACAAGTTACTGAGAAAACTATTTCACTTTGTCCATTATGTTCTTAAACCATAATTATTAGAAATTTTTATTTCTGAGTTGGCAAATGACTTCAGATCATAGTAAGCTGTTTTAGACTTCAAGGAAAATCTAGCTTTCCTTTAGTCTGCTGATTTTTTTTTAATATCGCTATGAATTCCTAATTGTAATATTCAGTCAACCAGTTTCATAAAGGTTGGACAATTTTATTTGTCCATAAGCAATAAATTCTCTTTGTACATTTATTTGCCTTGTCCTGGAACCTGCTCTTGTTCAGCAGTCAATTTAACATCTTCTCATGGTGTTTGTTGCCATATTTACTTTCATTGCCACCAAACAGGATTTAGTTCCAATAAGAGACCATTTGTTCCTTTTTTATTTATTGCAGTCTCTGGCAGTTTTTAATGCTTTTCAGTCTAATCTAGAAAGGTTGCCCCTGTAACTTCTTCAAATGAAGCAGAAGCTATCCAAAATCCCTCTTGCCATAGAAAGTGGTCAATGCTTCATGAGACCAGATATCTCTAAGTAACCTCCCAGGCTCCTGGCTTCTTCCTCTTCACTCTAAAGACAGAAAGCCACCCCAAAGGGAGGTCGCTTGTGTGTGCTTATTCTCCAGTACTGTTCTAAATTCCTTTGCACAGTCTGTGAAATCTCAGATGTTGTGGATGTATTTGATAAATGGAAATATGGAACCTTACTATCGAATATTACAGTTTAGTCCAATTCTATTCACTTCTGATGTCTTCAATTGAAGAACACATTATCTCTGTCTCTGTAGCAGAGTACCATTTCTGCTGTCAGCAGTCTACAGTGAGGTTTATCTGTTGTCTTTGGATGTCACCCTGAATTTTTAAGCCTTCTGATAAGTTGTAGTTTGGAGTCAGTTTTCCCATGGTTTTTCATGTAAATAACAGGTGTTGTTTTCTAACTAGCTTGGATGTTTACATTCTTCTTAGTGGGATGGATTTCCTTGACAAGCATGTGTATTAGCCAGTGTGTGTGCAGAGGTGGGAATTTTCTCACCCAATTAGAACCTTTTCCCTTTTCTGTATATAATAACCCTGATTTTTAATAAATACCTCTTTATTTTCTTTTCCCTCGTGATTGCTGTGTCGTGCTGTTCTTTCGTGTAGCAGTGTGACATCTGGAGATACAGCTCTCATGGGAACAACACTAATTGTACTCAATTCTGAAATAAAATTAAGAAATAAGCTTATTTATTAACTTTTAGGATACATTTTATTTTAGTAGAATAATTCTGACAAGTGTTGTGATGAAATTTGTGTTGTGGATAATGATATAATTTGAATGAACACAATTCTTACTGAAAAAAAAATGTCACTCTATCAGTCATTTCCTTTCCTTTTATCTTTAAACATCATTTTTCAATAGCAATTATCAGTTGTGGGGTATGCCATCTTAGGTTGTGTAAGTGCTAGTGCTTTGGTTTCTGACAGTAGCACATCTCTGCAGTTCATCTGCTGTGTTTTTGCCTTACTGGATGTCAGAGTGAGCTTCATGTGTGTTCAAACTAGGTCTCAGGAAATTAATCCAGAAGCTCTGTACTAAGTATTCAGTAAGCACTTTCAAACCTCAATGGGGATGTAAATTCAAAACCAGTGGTGGGTCCCCTGAACAGCTCCAAACTATGCTGCATAGTTGGAACACTGGATCAGGGCCAGATGTGATCTATCCCTGAATGGTGCAGATCTGTAGATGAAGAAGCCTCAGCACAAAGTGCTTGGTTTTGCTGAGCTGTTGCTTTTTCTCCAAATTGCTTTTTAATGTAGGGCTTAACCTTAGAAAGAGAGAAGAACGTTTTAGCTTCTGTCACTATGGTTTTGTATTCAGCCCTTCAGTGGTATTTTAGCTTGAGTGTATAATTTATTGCACAATTAAAAGTATGAACAAAACACTTGTGCACACCTTTGGTATTGGGGAGCTCATTTCAGCAGAATGGCTGTGCAGAGAAGGCTTTTAAGTAATCAAGGCCACACAAGCTAATTTGCAACTTATAGTCTAAATTGTGTGTAGATTCTTTTAGATTGCTAGAATTAACTCCAGGGATGTTTTTAGAGCAACTTTGGTTTAATGAAAACAATTATTAAATCATTAGTCAATGAGAATAGTTATTTCATCTTGTCTGTATGTAAATTATCGTATTCATGTATCATCACCATTATCCTTTAAATAATGTGCCTATTCAGGATTTTGTCTGTTTGGTTAAAATGATCAGGTTTCTCCAAGTAACTTCTCTGCTTTGCTTGCAGGTTGTGTATAAAAATAACGATGTCAGGTTGGAGCTGTCTCGACTTGCCAAGCAAGGGGATCCTAAAATGAAGATTCATGGGGTTGTAGCATTTAAATGTGAGAATGTTGCAACCTTAGATCCAATCACATTCGAAACACCAGAGTCTTTCATCTCTCTGTCCAAATGGAATGCCAAGAAAACAGGCTCAATATCATTTGACTTTCGTACAACTGAGCCAAATGGCCTGATTCTTTTCAGCCATGGGAAACCAAGGCACCAAAAAGATGCCAAACATCCACAGATGGTGAAGGTTGATTTTTTTGCCATTGAGATGCTTGATGGCCATTTCTACCTACTCTTGGACATGGGATCAGGTACTATAAAAATAAAAGCCTTGCAGAAGAAGGTGAATGATGGTGAATGGTACCATGTGGATTTTCAGCGGGATGGGCGGTCAGGTAAGTTCCTTTTGTTTGCATTCAGAATGTTTTTTTCTGCTGGATCTGAGAAAACAGTGGGTACATATTGATGTTACCACAATTAGAGTTCAGCATCATCCGAAAAATAAGGAAAATATAAGTAGTCATTACTTTCAGGTGCCAGAATACAATAATTTGCTGAGTAAAATATGTTAATATTATTGGATAATCAAGTTCTTAATCTTGCAAGTGAGTGTGTTGTGTGATTAAAAAACAACAGTAATCTCCCTCTGTGCTTGCTTACGCCAAATAGCTGAAGTGGCAAGTTTCAAGAATGAAAATAAAGCAAAAAAGGAATTACTGAAAATAATCTCCAACATGGGGAATAGCTGCCCCTCAGAAACAACACAGATCTTCCAATCATGTCAGCAGATCTCAATGTACTTAAATTATATGCTAATAAATTTCTAACAACAGGTATCAGCAGAAATGGAAATAATTGACTTAATGCATTCTGTCAGTGTGATTCATATTCTGGAGTAGTTTACTCAAAAAATTATCTCACTGAAAAGTGGTAAAAAAGAAAGAATTCAGAAACTCTTCCTCATGCTACTGAAATGTAATGTGGCTTGAAGTGCATTTATCCAGTGAATCATCAATGTGTGTCAGCTCATCTCGAAGTATGTATCTTGTCTTAAGCAAATGATCAGTATACATCAATTTAAGGACAGCTCTCTTCTACAGTGACTTTTCTGTACTTCATGCCAGGATTTGGGGAGGAAGGGGGCAGGGAATGTACTGAGTCTGTAATTCAGTCCTTAAGATCTTCTGATTCATAGAAGTTAAAACCTGAAGTTTATGTATGTTCTAAAATTGGGTGTTGAATAATGTAACTCCAATTCTTTGGGATTTTGTGGGATTTCCCCCACTTTCTTCCTTCTGGTGACTTCCTTTCCATAGCTTGCATTTATAATTTCTTTATGAAACTTAACCCCCCCAAAAGTTATCATTTTATGACTTCTTGCTACACACAAATCAGATTTCAGATCAAGCAAATCTTAGGTGCAAGTTTAAATTGAAGATTTCAATCAAATCCATGCTGAAAATCAGACCAAATTCAATTGACCTGCACTATGATGATGAAAAATAATTATTTCGTTCCTGGGCAGTGCAGCTTCAAATTCTAATGGTGCAGACTGATTTTCTTATTATGTCAGTTGCTCATTTCCATTTCTTGGGAATAAATCTACCAAACAAGAAAAAACAAAACCGAACCAAACAAAAAACGGAAAAAAACCCCCCTAATTTAACAACAAAACACAACTTCTCAAAATCCTCAATTGGGATTGAATATCCAGCAGTTATATTATTTATTCTACAGATTTTGTTTCAGACTTTCTTCTTAAGTGCTGTTTCTGTGATTCATGAGGCAGTAAATCCTGTAATAATCATGCCTGTGGGACTGCTGAAAGCAAAGTTTATTCTTACATCCAGAGCCAACAAATCTATAAAGGAACGACATAAATGCATAGCAATTGTTTACATTTGAAGATCAGTTCTGCCCTTTCATTGCTTCACAAAAAATGTGACTCACAAGTGCCGTTAAGCAAGTTTAGGGCATACTTTAATTCTTTAAAAGTGTTGATGGACATCAGCAAGAAT
>VWYE01025690.1:4717-15170 GCA_013398995.1 Alaudala cheleensis | reverse complement strand
ATGAGAATGCAAGGCATTGAGCAACTGAGGCTGTATCCTCAGCAGCTCATCCTGGGTTGACACAGCCACCAAAATGTCATCCCTATAGTGATAGATACGAGCATCAGGAAACTGCTTGCGAACTCCAGACAAGGCTCAGGCCACATACCATTGACAAATGGCCAGAGAATTGCAACAACCTTGAGGCAGTAACCTCCATTGATATCACAGTGTGGGCTCAGCACTCTTAATTGCCTGCACCGTGAAGGCAAACTTAGGTTTGTCATTGGGATGCAAGGAATGTTAAAAAACAATCCTTCAGATTCACGATGAGGACCAGCCAGTCTGCGGGCAGCATNGTCTGCGGGAAGCATGGTGGGAGATGGCATACCAGCCTGCAATATCCCCATGCTTTCCATAATGGTATTGACCTTTCAGAGGTCTTGTAACTGCCTCCATTTCCCAGACATTTTATTGATGCAGAAGACAGGAGTGTTCCAGGGACTGGTAGAAGACTCCAGATGTCCCTGGTCCACCTGCTCCTGCACCAGGTTTCGAAGGGCAACTAATTTATCATGAGGGAGGAACCACTGGTTCTCCCGGATGGGTTTGTCCACCAGCCACCGCATAGGAGACGTAGGACACCCTGTGCCCTTCAGCACAGTGGCCCCCATAAAAAATCCGTCCCAATACACATACCTCAAACAGCCAGAACATCCCTCCCCCAGAGGTTAGCAGTAGTTACAGGAACATAAGGCCAAACCATGGCCATCTGTCCCTCTGGGTTCATGATCATCACAGGCTGTTGGCTGACATAGCATTGTGCCAGTCCTCCCAATCTTGCGACAGGTGTCCCCACTGGATCCAAGGGCCATTCCACGGGCCAAGCGGCAAGAGAAATATTTGTTATGTCCACCCTGCTATCAAGGAGCCCTCGGAGGCAGATCTTTGACGATGTCTCACCAGGGATGGACAGGAGACACAGCATTTTGGGACGGTATTTGGTCAGGACAGTGGTCCAGTGAACTTGAGTCAGCCCAGTGGATCTGAAGCCACCATTCCCTTGCGACTGGTTCTCTGCCCTGCGAACAGAAGACTTAAAAGGCACAAGTTGAGCAATTCGCGTTTTTGGGGGGATCGTGCTGGGGGGATGGGTGTGGAAACCATGGCACAAATCTGTCCTGTGTAATCTGCATCAATGAGTAAAGTGCACAATAATACCCTGAAGGGTGGCACTAGACCTTCCCATGAGGAGAGCACGCATACCATCACCCAAGGGACCAAAAGCATCCAGGGGGTCTTTGTGCACTTTGGAAGAGTCCAGCACCACAGTTGCGACTGTGCAGACATCTAAACCTGCCGAACCACTGGTGCTGGCTGCAAGCCTGCAAAGCAGACCTCCATCACTTCTGGGGACTGGGGAAATGCTTGTGTCAGGGCGGGTTGCCCCTTTGCGCTCTTTCTTGTGTTTCCCGAGCCCAGCAAAGACCAGCCATTAACATGCACTGTTGCTTTACAATCACTCGCAGCATGATTCGGCCTTCCACACCGGGCACAATCAACCATGCTATCCGTCCCCTTCTGTACCTTCTTTCCCTGTTTTTTTCTGACCTGAGCATACCCCTGCTGTTGCTGTCTGCCCTGTGACACTTTCCAGGCTGGCTGCACAGCAGTAGCCAAGACAACCATCTTACCACCTGTGATGCCTATCTTTGCAAAGGCTTTGGCCATGTGAGGTACAGAGGGATCTCCAGGAAGCGTCTCAATTATTCTTCTGCACTCAGCTTTGCAGTTATTTCTAGCAAGGTGTTTAAGCAAAATTGTCATTGATTCTGGATCTTCTATCTGCTTCTCCACAGAGGCTGTCAACCTGTCTGCAAACCGCAGAAAGGGTTCTGTAGCCCCCTGGATAACAGTCACAAATAAGTCCTTCGGAGGAGCCATTTCTATAGTTTTAATCAATGCTGCCATGCCTATCTGCTGGCATTGCTCAAGTACCAGAGCATCAAAGCCAACCTGCCTGTTGACAGAAGCATAATTCCCTGTACCCAGCAGCACATCATTGCAAATCACACGCCTGGGATCCTGTGGACCCAGTGTAGTATTTTTTCCCGCTGCTCTGATAGCCATCTGAGTCCATTCAGACTCAAAAATGTCATATTCGCTAGGCTGAAAAAGAACACGAGCCAAACACCAGATATCATAACGTGTAAGCTGATCTGCATTAAAAACTCAAAGCAACTGCATTACCTCTAAAGACCCTAAACCATATGTTCTGACCCGTTTTCAGAGGTCGATCATGGCTTTCCATGATAGGGGTTGATGAGTGTTATGAGTAACACCCCTAAGCACTGGGAAAGCCTGGTGACCTCCTGGCAAGGCAGCAGTTAATGCCTGTCCAGTAGTCCCCAGAGGGACAAGGGCAGATACCTGAGCAGAAGGTAGATCAGCCCCACTCGGTATCTCAGGCTCAGCAGCAGCAGCAGCAGGGCTAGAAAATACGTCTCCGCAATCTAGGGGGCGGTGTGAAGAATCACTCTCAAACTTTTCCTCAGCCTTGGCTTTTACATCTCCCCCAAACCAATTGTGATCCCTAGGATGCACAGTCACATGGCAGGAAGGCAGTGTCCATACGCCAGCTGATGTAGACGCACCAGCCCGGGGGGAATTTTGGCCTCCCCCCTGCCACGTCATCTCCCGCGGCAGCCTCTCTCCTGTTAGAGCCAGAGTAAGCCTGTGGTGTGGCAGTGCAAGCTGCTGCAGCTGGCACATAGGACCTGGCAGAATCCGCTGGTCCAGGCCGGACATGCACATTCGTAGCCAGCTTCCGCCCTCCTGGAGCAGGGGGAGAGTGGGACGCAGGCAGAGACGCCATTTGCAAGACATGGTGCCACCCCGCGTCCTGCCCACCGGGGCCAGCACAGGCAGCTCCGGGGGGTGCCAGCCCCAGCACAGGAAGGAGAGGGCCTGCAGGGAGGGAGTGGGAGGGCGCGATACTGCCCGACCACTGTCCCAGCCCTGCTCCGTTTCCCTTCCTGATTTGGCATGAACTGTGCTGGACAGGGAGTGGCTGGAACTCTGCCCAACAGTGTGCCTCCCATGACATGGAAGCCAATAGCAGGGTGGTGCCCACTCTGCGCGGGCAGGCGCAGCGGCCAGTTCAAAGGCAGACGCAGCCTACCCTGCCCCCTCCGGGGCTGAGGACGCCCACTGACTCGCGAGTATATTTAGTGGGTATCCCCCAATGTGGGCAATGTATACTAATGGTTTATGCATCTAAAAGAGGCGCCAGGGCGGAAGCGACTCCATAGACTCCCTGAGAGCAGGAAAGGCACAGACGGAGGGCGTATCTCCCCCCTCCTCCAGCCCCTGGGGCACAGGGGAAGGAGGAGCCTGTTCCACGGGACTGTCAGAAGCCTCTAGGTCTCCGCCTCCCTCCCCCTCTGAGTCCGAGACCTCTGCCTTCGAGAGAACTCCATCTCCCTTGAACATCTCCACATCCAGCTCCGAGAAATCTCCGTGAAGACTATGTACATCTTCAGAAACATCTGAATTGGATTCTTCTCCTCTCAAGAGCCTTGTCTCCAGATGCTTACAGCCTATTAACAAACTTGCAACATGCGGGTCATAATCATCAGTCATAAAGTCAAACACATAGGCACCTAAATGGTAGCAGTTTTCTTTGGTCAGTATATCTTTCGCATCTGGAAAGAAACCATGCTGTCTTCCAAAGATATATAGACTCTCACATATCTCTAGAAATTCCAGCCTGCTTCCTTTCCAGAATTCATTCCCAAATCTGCAGAGCCATGTCATCATCTGGAGAAAGCGTAGTAAGTACCATTTTTACTCACGGTCTGTGTAAAACCTAGGCACAAAGGGAGGGGTAGGTAGGTACCTGCAATTCCATGTGCGGTCACCAGATGTGGCACTAATACAGGAAAAGACTGCACGACATGCTAACGTTCACACACAGGAAAGAGAGATTTATTTTTCAACCTTGATTTATATATAATTCTAACCACGGCCAGAGATTGGAGAATGAAGTCTCCACCTCTCCAATCACACTGGTCAATACAAAAGTATTCTCCTCCCAGGAGAACGAATGTAATCATAAAGACAGTTACAATCACATTCCCACTGTTTACATGAAACCATGAGAAAGACTCCACTACAAATATGAAAACATCAGAAGGCTTAGAAATTCAGGGTGACAGGTTCACTCCTCTGTCCTCGGAAAACTGTCACTTCATTTTCTTTGTTCTAATATTTGCTTACCTTCCCAGTTAAATGTGACTTTTCAGAGTGAAATTCTCAGTTGTACAGCAGGGTATTTCCAGCTAATTTCCTTAATACCCAAAGGATGCTCATAATCTGGACTTTGACAAATGAGTATTAATTTCTTTTCTGTATATTCCCTCCTTTGATCTTAGTTATTTTACAAGGTCAATTCTAAGCACTATTTCATACATTTTCAGACACCCCCTCCAATTTCATTTTCTGTGTCCTTCAGCATTAGCAATCACAGGTAAATGATACCCCAGCTTTTTTTCCAGTGTGTTCTTTTCTTCTTCCCAAAGATTTCACAGCTGTTTTCCCCGGAGGCTCGTTTTGCATGCCAAAAACCAAGATTCCTTTGACATAGTACTATCTCTCCAAATCTCACCTTTACATGGCTTGAGTTACTAATTTTCATTAGTATTCCGTTTATATGATCCAGCACATCAGATTCCAGTAATGCATTATAAATCACAGTTGGTGTCACCTCCTTTGCTTCTGCAGTCCCCTATTTCTGTTTGTTTCCTCTCTTCCCATACAGCCATTTTAATGCATTTACATGTGTAANTTTTCAGACACCCCCTCCAATTTCATTTTCTGTGTCCTTCAGCATTAGCAATCACAGGTAAATGATACCCCAGCTTTTTTTCCAGTGTGTTCTTTTCTTCTTCCCAAAGATTTCACAGCTGTTTTCCCCGGAGGCTCGTTTTGCATGCCAAAAACCAAGATTCCTTTGACATAGTACTATCTCTCCAAATCTCACCTTTACATGGCTTGAGTTACTAATTTTCATTAGTATTCCGTTTATATGATCCAGCACATCAGATTCCAGTAATGCATTATAAATCACAGTTGGTGTCACCTCCTTTGCTTCTGCAGTCCCCTATTTCTGTTTGTTTCCTCTCTTCCCATACAGCCATTTTAATGCATTTACATGTGTAAACCTAATTTTCTAAAGCCTTCTGATGTTTTCATTTTTGTAGTGGAGTTTCTCACAGAGTTTAATGTAAATAGTGAAATGTTATTTTAACCATCTAGGTTGTTTGCATTCCTTCTCCTGGGAGGAGAGGATTAATAGACTTTTGGATTGACCAGTGTGATTGGAGAGGTGGAGACTTCATTGTCCAATCCCTGGTCGTGGTTAAAAATCTATATATATTGAAGTCGAAAATAAAACTGCCTTTTTTCTGCACTTGGAAAATCTAAGTGTGTCGTCTTTTAGTGTACTAGTGCGACATCCATGTTTCTTCTTAACTGATTTCTGTCTCAAATAATGCAGTTCTGAATAAAATAAAATTGCCTGGCACATTTTAGCTCAAGAGCCTCTCAAACTGCTCTCCTTCGTCAGCCCCTCTCACCCAAAACAAGTCTTGAAGGCATTTTTGTTCATGCAGACCATGAAATAATCTTCTGTTCAGAGGTAATTTATTGCTGAAAGTGATAACTCCTTGTCCAGGTGAGTTTGTGTGCTTTGCTTTTCAGTGAGTTCTTTAAAGGCAGAGGGGAAAGGATCACCAAGATTTTGACAAAGGCAAGTATATCAGTTAAAGATAAATGAAATTATTTCAGTGCATAAAAATTAAAATATTCTAATTTTCTAGGTCATATTAAAAGTAGTAACTTGGAGGTAATATTTGGTGTAATGGATTATAAGATATAGACTGTATAATGTCAGAAAATCCAAGAAGTTTATCGGCGATAATGGGTTTGTAACTTTAATTGGCATTCAAATCTTGTTTAAACATTGGCCTATTGAACTGTAACTCTCTCTATTTAATTGAGTTTAGGCTAAAATAGAAAAGATATTTTAATTTTTAACTGTGGACACTAAAAACACCTAAAGTGATAAAATATAAAATCTTGAGGTATTTAAAACCAAGGGTTTTTTTTATTTCAGTAAAGCTGACCTTACAGTCTTAAAACTGGCCTAGTCTTTTTGAGGACCTGATTACTTCTATATGATTGTCACTCTCATATTTTACATTTTTAACTATATCTTGTTCTCTTTCCTTCCTTGGAAGTAGACTTGAATTTACTTTCCAAAATCATGTAAAAGGTTGATATAATTTCTCACAAATATTATAAAGTAATTTCCTGTAATGCTGCCAAGCCTAAGAAAGGAGAGAATATTTGAGCACAGACTTTTTACCCTCCTTCCAAAGCATAGCTAATGATGAAGATTTTGCAGGAGAAACAACTTAATCTTTGCAAAACGTTTACATTACAAACCTATATTTGTTACTTACAGAGTCATCCAAAGTTCATCCCTTAAGTAGTTTTCCCTATTAAAATATTTGCCATTCTCCAAATCATTCTATTGAATACCAAGACACTCAAACTCCTGGATTCTGGTCCTTCTCTTTGTTTTCCCTCAGTGTTTCCTGATACATGTGTGAAAGAGCACAGAAATTTGTCTTACAGCTGCAATTGCTCTGTCCCCTACCTCTGTTTTATTCCATATCCTTCTTGGGCACACCTCTCCACCCTATCACCCATAGCAGCAGGTTTGGATGCTGAGTGATTTTCTCTGCTTTGTCAAGCAAGTTATTCAGGGTTTTTATCTTTTTCTTCACAGGTTTGTTTGGTCAGCTTTTGGTTTGGTTAGCTTTTTTTTTTTTTTTTAATAATTAAACAACACATTTTGTTCACAGATTGGAAATTCTACTCATTCCTTCTATTTACCAAAGTCATTTTTCACCAGTTTGTCCTGACGTCCCACACAACAGGAAATTTACAACTGGGAAGGTTAAAACAGAGATTAACCTCTGGGTTCTGGCCCTTCTTTCACAATGGAAATCTCTCAGAAAGAACTGATTTGATTTTTGTAATTACACTTCAGAGATATGGAAAAGACTGGTGTGAAATTTGGTCAGTCAAGTCTTTCATGGCACACTTTCAGTAGGAAAATTTAGTATCAGTTAGGGAGCAGAAATCTCCACATCTCCAGTAACACTGGAAAATATTGCAGTAAATTACTGCATTATTGTCCACACTGTGCCATTCACTCACCAAAAAGAAATAATAATAATAAAAAAATCCTCAGAATCCTAACATCTCCTGGATTCAGAAACATTGGCTATGAGCAGAACATCAGAAGGATAAAATAAAACCCTCCACATTAACACCGAGAGGCTTAGCTTGCTAAGAAAAGATTTAGTCATGGCTTCTATCAAGAAATTGATTTATGATAGACAAACAAACACATAAAGCTTCCATCCATTTCAGAGCCTACTTTTTGAGAGCAAGTTGAATACTGGAAACAGCGGTCTCCAAACAAACAATCTTCTGACCGTCATGAAATATGGCAAAATTATATGTTAATAATTTTTTAAAAAAAGACAAAATTATATAGTAAATTAGAGACTAGATAATTAATGCAATCATTTCTCAATACCAGATATTCTTTTCTTCTGAAACCCTAAAATTTGAGTAAAGAGAAAAAAATTCTCAGTTGCTGATAAACAGATAATTGGAAGCAAACTAAGCTGGAAATTAGATTATATATTTTTACAAGAGGCTGTATACCTAAAGAATTATAAAATAATTGTAGGGAAAGAAATGTAGGCTTAAATTTGTTGAAGCACAGGATGAGGCAAATTTTCAGAGACTGAGCTTGAAATGAGAGCCTTTTGTAGTACAAAAACATGAGACAGTCTTTCATAGCATTTCAAGCTTTTCCATAATATAGAGTCATTGCAGCCAAAGAACCCGTCATATATGATAATTTTCACACAGTTTGGAATAAGAACTTCAAATGGATCAAAAGAAAACTTTCAAGTTGCTTTGTGGTTTGTAAATATATTTAGAGGAAAAATTGCTTTCTATCACAAGCAATGGCACTCTAAGCACTTCAAAAAGAAAGCTGTTAGTTATATTACCTAACAAAAATAACATTATTTACTGAAAATAGTTTACAGCACTTACAGTGGATAGAAACATTTCTGTAAACAGCAAAATACTGGAATGACTCTGTAAAGCGTATTGTACAACAGCCACATTGATTAAAGTTACTGCTGAATTTCCTATTTTATTGCTTTTACTCCTCTTACTATCCGGGAGTAAATGATTGAATTCGCTCAGTCCCAAGAATGTGTGACTTGTTAAATATTTGAAAATATGTAAATATTAGACTGCACAAACCTGGTAATTTCCTCTGCTAAATAACCTAGAAGAAAAAAAGCTGATACTCATTATCCTCAGCACATTGCAGTAAACTGTATGGCCATATCCTAGGTTGTATTGTAAGATGCACTCAAAGTATGTATTCTATCACCATCTTCATGGGCTGTTGAAACCAGGTGGGGCAGTGTTTTCCCCGCCCCCTCCCTCCGGACTATCTCCTGTCAATGGCCCATCAATGCACTGGCCAATGCTTCACAAGTAACTCCCTTCAGGAGCTGTCTCTGCTTAATGGGCAATCAAGGACCCATTGTATGACTCATAGAATGACATCAGCCCATTGTGAGATGCTCTGTCCAGGGGGGAGGAGCCAAGTATTCCCATCTGGATATAATCTGGAGTTTGGGACAGCACAGGCACCGACTGGATTCCCAGAGTAGAGGAGCTGCCACATCTTTCTGCAGGATCCCTGCTTCAACAAGACTGCTTCATTTGGACTGCTACCACCACCCTAATGAACAGGGTGTCAGGTTGTATTCTGACTCTGCCAATGATCTTTTCCTTTGTTCCTTTTACTATTACATTTATTTTATAATTTTCCTATTAAATTGTATTTCTGACTTAGTCTCTCACTGGTTTTGCTTTCAAAACAGTACAGGCCAGTAAAATATATCACTATATCTCATGTGTTGGCAGTAAAATATACATCTAAAATAAGTTGTAGACTTCTAAAATATGTTTCATTGTAAAATATCAAAGCCCAAGCTGACCTCAAGGGAGATAGCACCATATAAAAATAATACATATTGCCAAAAATAACCTGGTTAAGGAAGTTATTTATGTATCTACCGGCTAAGTACAGAACAGTGAATTTCCCAGTGATTACTGCATTTTCCATACTGTCCAGTGCCTGCTTTAACTCAGCACTTCTTGGCCAGTCTGTTCTCATTGCTCTTAACTAACAGGAGAGTGGTCCCCAAAAATTGCAATTAACTGGTAAAGCAATTTGGAGCTAGATAGAAAAAACATTGCCTTTTCCTGTACTGAAATTTGGAAGATGATAATCAGAAGTATTTTTTTTCAGTGTAATATTTCCATCTCCTCAGGACAAATGTGAGCATGTTGCAATGACAGATATGCTCAACATAACACATTTAGGATATGGGCAAGAGCACAAAAAGCTTTTCTTTATTAAAAATTTTATTGAAGCTCTTTTTTTGTTTGTTTGTTTGGGTTTTTTTTTTCCTTACTATGACCAGATCCAAATCCTTATTTCATTTAATGAGAAATGTTGGAGTGATTTACACTCTGAGATCCCCCTAAATGCTGTATGTTGAAAGATACCATACTAGCCATGTAATCTTTATCACGGCTGTAGAGGGAGGTTTTATTCATTTTAAATCATACAGATCCAAAAACAATAATCCAAAAGGCAGACTTAACTGAGTTCCCTTGGAAACACACCACTCAGATTATTTTCTCTAAATCTCTAAGGCCGTTAGCAGAAACCTGAAAAATGAGAAATAGTGCTCAGTAAAAAAGAATGTTACTGCAAGGCTATAATTTCATTTTATATAATTTTTCTAATATTTTAAGCTTTTAATAGTGCTCAGATTAACTGAGTCATACTTCATTTTATTACTTGGCTTCAACTATTTTGCCTCATGATTTCAACACTGGAAAATATTCTTCTCTTTTGTGAACACAAATTTTGCCTTGTTTTTAGGGTATTTCTAATAATGAAAACAAAACCCCCTCGATATCTATAACTTAAATATAAAATTGCTTGCTCAAATATGGATTTACAAAATACTTATACATTCGCTTTGTATCAGAACACCAGCAATTAAAATTTGAACAGCATTTAATTAGCTTGTCAAGTCTAACTACAAGCTCTTACATAATTTTTTTTCCCTTCACCAAAATTATATCAAAATTTTATAGTCTGCCTCTTCACAGGCTGAACCTTCCTCCTGAAAACAAATTATTTTATTCTTTCTGGAAATGTGAATTGTGTACTAAATCACATGCCATATAAATAATACCTCCTAGACACAGACAGATAAAACATAAAAAG
>VWYE01025689.1:0-18045 GCA_013398995.1 Alaudala cheleensis | reverse complement strand
TTTGTTTGTTTTTTTTTTTGTTTTTTTGCTGTTAATCAAACTTAGAAATAGTAGTGTGATAAATATATCTTAGGCTGTAACATAATATTGAAATAGAGACTGTGTGATGTTAAAATGCTTTAATTTATGTAACGAATTCAAAGAATGGTGATTCCTGCCATTTGTGGATTATCCTGTCTAGATGAAGATACTGGGACCCCAAATGAAGGATTTATTGAGTCCCTGTTATCAGGGGAAAAGCGGGATGGAGCTGTTAGCGTTCAGGAACACCCATAATCAGAGAGCTGATTATATGCAGCTGTTTTTATTTAAGTGGTAGGAAACCCAGGGTAAAACCCAAATGAGGCTTCAACACTGGATTCGAGATGAATATGTTTTATACCCTTCCGTTATATAACTATACGTTAATTATTAAACCCATATAGTTCTATTTTATACATTGATTCTATCCAAGCATGAATTCCCAAAAAAACCCCAAACACAGATTACAATCATCATATTGATTACACAGGTGCAGTTTCTGATCCAACAATCATGTCATTTATCATATTGATTATACAGGTGCAGTTTCGCATGATCTGGTAAGGACTCGGTCACCCAGTTCTTTTCATACCTTCCCAGGCCCAACCTTTATTTCCACCCCCCTTTGAATCTGTTCCCATGATTTTATCCCTAAGTTCCCAGAATTTAACCCTTATGCAATCAGAGCCACAAAGAGAAATAAACCTGCTGGATGGAATGGGGGCAGGTCGGGGGTTAAAACCATGCAAGAAAAGAACATCTAAAAGGAATGTTTGAATAATGCCTGAGGGTCTATGAATACGCATCAAGCTGATGTATTTAAAGAAGTGCTTTTGAGTTATTAGGTGTGCTCTTGGCTGAATGCAAATCACCCAGCCATAAACTTTGCTTTATTCCTGTCTCTTATTGTCTTTTCATTACACTTTTTAAAATTTTACAAGAAAGTGAACCTCGCTTTTCACAACCCTTTACATTTCTAGAAGGGAGCAAAATTCCTTGCTGATGCTGAGGTCATCAGCTTAGTTAATATTAAGCATGTTCCTGCATACAAACTGGAAAGTTGTGGAAACTCAGGAGCAAGGTTTGTCCATTCACAGACAGATGTTATCTAAGAAACTTCCTGAACCTTCAGCATTGCAATATCTTTCTTATAGGAATTGCAATTATTCACTGGCAAGCAAAAGACATGCAAACAAAGCTCATGGTAAAACCATTTTCCATATCTATGAAATATCTGCTCAGAGTGATGTATATGTGTCACCCTGAATTTTTAAGCCTTCTGATAAATCATATTTAGAGTCAGGTTCTCATGATCTGTATGTAAACAACAGGTGTTGTTTTTCCAACGAGCTTTAATGTTTACATTCCTTTTGGTGGGATGGATTTTCTTGACAAGCATTTGTATTAGCCAGTGTCAACGTAGAGGGGGAAACTTTTTTTACCAGTCTTTGCCTGTTTCTTTTTGGGGATATAGATCTGAGGTTCAGAAGTAAAAGGGGCTTTTTTCCTGTGGTGAACGCTGTGTGTCGTGTGGTTATTTTGTGCGGCTGTGAGACATATATGAGGTAAGAGTGAGCTTGGTCAAAACTGATGGGGGGGTAGCAAATATAAGACCCTACCTTTTATTGGTTTTGATGTCTTTAAACCTAGGGAGGTAGGTAAATTTTTAGCTTACCCAAAAAACATTTCCTACCAAGGTATGCAGTTGCCTTATCTCCTAAACACAGAATACTACTTATACTGAGTTCAGCTGAATGAAAATGATAGCATAAGGGTTAAATTTTAGTAGCTTAGGGATGAAATCATAGGAATAGATTCAAAGGGGGCTGGAAAGAATAGGGTTGAAATGATTTCTACAATTGTAATGGGGAGGTGGTGGTGGTTAGAAGGAGTGGTTAGAAATTTGCCTCCGAAACCAAAATATTCAACAGGAGACAAGAAATTAGGACATTTGCTGAATGCACAAAAGAATTCAGAAGGGTGGTACGTAACAACACAAGGGCAAATAGTGGAACCTCCCTTAATAATGAAAGAAATCCTACAAATCAAACATAATGAATGTCATTGGGGTGCAGAGGCATTGGTGAAATTGCGAAAACGATATTTAGTCTTGGTACAGGCGTTAACTATGGCAAAGTCCATGCCAAAAAAATGTGAGATTTGTTTGAGAAACAACCCAGTAGCTAGACGGCAGGCACAGCTAGGAATAATGCGGGTAGGGATAGAACCAGGCCACTATTGGCAGGTGGATTTTGTAGAATTACCAAGAACTCAAGGATACAAATATCTGTTAGTGGGGGGTTGACACATATACTGGACGGCCAGAAGCCCTTCCCTGTTGCTCAAGTCAAGCAAAGGAAACANTGAACAGTTCCAGGGAAAAGGTAAAGAAGAGGAAAAAAAAAAAAAAAGAAAATTGAAGGGAAAAACACTTCTCTGTCTAAGCTAGCTACACTACCTAATTAAGAAAAGAAAAAGTGAAAGAGGGAAAAAAAAAGAGCCTCTCAGTCTCATGCCATGTGTTATCGCGCACTACTCAGCCGCTCAAGGCTATTAGGAGCCTCTGGAAAAAAAACTGCTCCTCCCTCTCCCCCCTGCTCCCAGATCCAACAGTGTCATGTACAGAGCACAAGATCCAGCATAAATTCAACAGACGACTGGGGATACAAACATCATAACATTACCCTAGGACATTACACCCCTTATCCCCATATCGTCAACTTACAACCAAAACCAACATCTATTTTACATCGTGCATATATCCACATAAAACTTCCATTTGTTCCCCCCACAAAAATGCAAGCAATACTCACCATCCTCCTGTCATGTTCCACACTGAGCCACTGAATCCAGGCCCCAGGCTGCAGGGCTGCAGCATTCCCCACTCTCCTCTTTTGCCCACCCAGAACTCCCTCTTTCACTTACTCATACCTTCAACACTTACACATACCTTCTCACTTACACATTTCCTTCTATTTCATGTCTGCGTGTGTAGTGACGCAGCTTTAGACCAGGCAGATATTTTACTTATAGGGAAGATATGTTTTATTTTTACCTTAGGACCAAAAAGGAAAAAGCCCTAGAAACTTCTATGCTCTCCTGGAAGCCATTGGCTCAGGGCCAGGAGAGAAGTACTGATGGGTCTGTCTGCCTGTTCCTCAGCTATGTAGCTATTCTTCATCGGACAATTTTCCAGAAAACCCACCTAGATCGTTCTATCCTTAAGGCAGAACATGAGGCTTCTTGGGGCATTTTTGGGGTGTTGTAGCAGGTGTGTGGGTTTGGTCCCCTACATNGCTTTAGACCAGGCAGATATTTTACTTATAGGGAAGATATGTTTTATTTTTACCTTAGGACCAAAAAGGAAAAAGCCCTAGAAACTTCTATGCTCTCCTGGAAGCCATTGGCTCAGGGCCAGGAGAGAAGTACTGATGGGTCTGTCTGCCTGTTCCTCAGCTATGTAGCTATTCTTCATCGGACAATTTTCCAGAAAACCCACCTAGATCGTTCTATCCTTAAGGCAGAACATGAGGCTTCTTGGGGCATTTTTGGGGTGTTGTAGCAGGTGTGTGGGTTTGGTCCCCTACATTGTGCATGGCTTTGTTCTTTGTTCTTTATATTATTTTCTTCCTTGATTAAAACCTTTTTTGCATTACAAGGCATTCTCGATCATGCCGTCTCGCTATTATTTCTAAGCCATTTCTGAGAGGTGCAAGACATCCTCAGAGGTATTGAACTCTCACTGAGCTAAATACACCTGGCTCGTAGAGAAATTCAGTGTGCGTGTTTTAATGTACAAACAATGGCAGTAACATCCAACAAACAGTGAAGTTTACAAATTATTCTCACACAACAATTAGATCACCCTGAGGTACACATTGTGTTTTCNTTTCTTCCTTGATTAAAACCTTTTTTGCATTACAAGGCATTCTCGATCATGCCGTCTCGCTATTATTTCTAAGCCATTTCTGAGAGGTGCAAGACATCCTCAGAGGTATTGAACTCTCACTGAGCTAAATACACCTGGCTCGTAGAGAAATTCAGTGTGCGTGTTTTAATGTACAAACAATGGCAGTAACATCCAACAAACAGTGAAGTTTACAAATTATTCTCACACAACAATTAGATCACCCTGAGGTACACATTGTGTTTTCCCATCTCTCTGCATTATCCACCATGTGCAACCTGGTCCCTCAGCAAAGACAATTCCACGAATGGGTTTGTCTGTACCTGAGGCTAATTTCATCCACACTGTCTTCCCTAACAAACCTCTAACATGCACCACTGGGACTTTATCTCCATCTACTGTATGCAGGGGCTCAGCCGGAGGGGCCTGCTCGATTGGCGGAGCCTCGGGTATTGACCAACCCAGTGGCCTTTGCCAAATGCTGCTCCCAATTTTTGAAAGATCCCCCACCCAATGCTTTCAGCTGGGTTTTTGACAGTGCATTAGGCCTCTATACTTTGCCTGCAGCCGGTGCATGGTAGGGGATATGGTACACCCACTCAATGCCATGCTCCCTAGCCCAGGTTTTGATAAGGCTGTTTTTGAAATGAGTCCCATTGTCTGACTCAGTTCTCTCAGGGGTACCATGCCTCCACAGGACTTGCTTCTCTAAGCCTAGGATGGTGTTTCAAGCAGTAACATGGAGCACAGGGTAGGGCTCCAGCCACCCCATGGTGCCTTCCACCATTGTGAGCATGTAGCGCTTGCCTTGGCGTGCCTGGGGCAGTGCAATATAATCAACCTGCCACGGCTCTCCATACTTATATCTGGATCACCGCCCACCATACCAGAGGGGCTTCACCCACTTGGCCAGTTCGATGGCAGCATGTGTCTCACAGTCATGGATAACTTGAGAAATACTGTCTGTGGTTAAATCCACCCCTCGGNGAATCAGTGTAAAGGTAGAGCTTTGGCCACTTCTCTCTTTCAGCAATATCCAGGGCCAATTGAACAGCCTTAAGTTCTGCAAGTTGGCTTGACCCACCATCTCCTTCAGTGGCCTCGGCAACCTGTCGTGTGGGGCTCCACACAGCTGCTTTCCACTTCCGGTTCATGCCTACGATGCGACAGGAACCATCAGTGAAAAGAGCATAACGTGTCTCCTCTGCTGGCAGTTGGTTGTATGGTGGAGCCTCTTCAGCCCATGTCCTTTGCTCTTGTTCCTCATCTGTGAGACCGAAATTTTCACCTTCGGGCCAATTTGAAATTATTTCTAAAATCCCGGGGTGATTCAGTTTACTCATATGGGTGCTATGTGCAATAAGAGCAATCCACTTGCTCAATGTGGCATTGGATGCTTGTTGTGTTNCTCTTGTTCCTCATCTGTGAGACCGAAATTTTCACCTTCGGGCCAATTTGAAATTATTTCTAAAATCCCGGGGTGATTCAGTTTACTCATATGGGTGCTATGTGCAATAAGAGCAATCCACTTGCTCCATGTGGCATTGGTGTCATGGTGGGTGGAGGGGACTTTTCCTTTGAACATCCACCCCAGCACCGCTAGTCAGGGTGCCAGGAGGAGTTGTGCCTCTGTGCCAGTCACCTCCAAGGCGGCTTGAACTCCTTCACTGGCTGTCAAAATTTCCTTCTCAGTTGGAGTGTAATTGGCTTCAGACCCTCGGTAGCTTTGACTCCAAAATCCTAGTGGCCGGCCTCGAGTCTCCCCAGGCACCTTCTGCCAAAGGCTCCAGGAACGACCATGGCTCCCGGCTGCAGAGTAGAGCACGTTCTTCACCTCTGGTCCTGTCCTGACTGGGCCAAGGGTGACCACGAGGGATCTCTTGCTTGATCTGGGAGAAGTCTTCTTGCTGTTCAGGGCCCCTGTGGAAATCATTCTTCCTGCGGGTGACCAGGTAAAGAGGGCTCACGATCTGAC
Source organism: Alaudala cheleensis (assembly GCA_013398995.1). Classification (NCBI taxonomy): domain Eukaryota; kingdom Metazoa; phylum Chordata; class Aves; order Passeriformes; family Alaudidae; genus Alaudala; species Alaudala cheleensis. The sequence goes on along the minus strand of VWYE01025689.1, from coordinate 12,142 downwards.
TGTACTCTCGAATATGTAATCTCCAAAAGCCTATGGCACCTAGGAAAGCTTGTGTTTATTTTTTATTGATTGGTGGAGACATTGCTATAACCTTGTTGATGACATCAGTAGGAATTCGACCCCATCCATCTTGCGACTACTCCCAGGAAGTGGATCTCAAGAGCTGGTCCTTTGACTTTAATCTTCTTGATGGCAAAAAAGGCTTCCAGGAGGATATAGATGATTTCCTTTCATTTCTCAAACACTTCTGTGTAGCAATGTATTTGCACGACTTAGGTCATTCTATGTACCATCTAAACTCTTTGTAATCTTATCAGAACACCTGTAGTCTTGTAATTCAAGCCCTCAGAAATTCACGAAGGCCACTGAGGCAAAGAAGGACTAAAATAACATTGAAAAGGCAAATCAGTAAAATATGCCAAGAAGCCAAACTGCAGTGGCCACAAGCTTTACCCATAGTATTATTAAGGATTCGAATAAAACCCAGGAGTGGGATGTCAGTCAGCCTGTATGAGATACTGAGTGGGAAACCATATGAATCTCCTGACCCGAATCCAAATGTACATATTAGAGGAAAACAGGAAGTGTATAATTATGTTTTGTCTCTTGGGAAAACTGTAGCATGGCTTCGGAGTGCCCTCATGTGGAATAGGCTGCTGACTCTCGACAATCCAGTTCACGACATTAATCTAGGAGATGACGTGTACATTAAGACCTGGAACCACTATACTCGAGATAAGAAGGCTCACCAGGGATCATAGATTGCACAAGTTGTAAGATCAACAAAATTGCAGATAAGACATATTTAACTGTTCCAAATGGTATCAGTAACTGTGCTCATGCTCATCTTGTGGTCGATAACACTCTTGTGGATATTAATGTCACCAGTAGAGATCACTGTTGCTCTGGGATATGGAATGCAAAAGGGTCAGCCAACTGCTCTTCATTCTAGAATGAAGAGAGAGGTACAAGCAGAGACACAGATAATAGAAGTCTCTGAGGCAATTCGGTCTGAAAATGTGTGAATGGATTGCTCAAAGACTTTGCCAAAATGCAAAATACCAGTAGAATAACAGCCTGTCTGCCAATGCCAAAGGCAGCAGGAGAACTAATAAGCTGGGGAATCATACATCTCAATTACCTGATATAAAAGGGAATAAAACAGTTAAATGTAACNTCTTTTGGTGTTTCCGCCCGGTTTGAACTTAAAACTAACACAACTATGATATTAAAAGTTCTCATAAGAATTTAAAACAGTTTTTGATGTGGTACTAACAGGTTCTTCTACTCTTCCAACTTACTCTGTCTTGCAAAAATATGCAGTACAGTGTATTTTGATAAAATTATATTTCCCTGGTGAAATCAGTATTTAAAATTCAGGTAGCAAGTTGACAGATTAAAAAATACATTTGAAACTTTGGTTGGAAACTACCTAAAGAATAATTCAATAGATTCTTGGAAGGTATGAGAAATGCCAAAATAGGCCTCAACAGAGAGTATTGCTAATGGTGACGTGAATTAGTTCTCCCATTTAAACAAAATGCATAATTCAGCTTTGAGATAAACAAATGTGTACAGGCTTCTGCAAACAAGGTGAGAGGTTCTGGTATCATATTCCCACTACATTTAGTACTATATGCAAGTCACATTTTCCTTAACCTTCTTATTTTATATTCTTTCACTAAGCCATAAATTAAGCTTAAAATGTCAGAATTAAGCCAGTGTTTCCCATTGTTTTACTGGAACTGAAAATTTAGTGTTATACCAGAATGTTCAGAATTTAGTAATAATAGCACATTAATTTTACAAGACTATGTCAGTTAAATGCACCAAAATGAACACAACCACTGTTTATTGCTAGTATAGTGTTACTTTAAATAAGATCACTGAACTAACACAGAAAGTGGTTCCAACTTTCCTTAAAATAAAAGGGTAGCTATTAACAATAATACTGCAGGAAGATAAACACTAATGATATTTACATGCTATTATAACATATCCAGCATGCAATACCTCTTCATGCTTGCACATTAGCTTCATGAGCTCATTGCAAATGATGTTGCTGATGTACTACAAAACAACCCATCATGATATACATCAAATTTGCACATTAGAAGAGTGTAGCAGTGTGGCAGGACTGGGAAATGCTGCTACCTTCTCGAAGCATCTCCTTCAGAAGCTGCTCAGAGTAGGCCACAGGAACAGCCACTTCAGGTCCATGCACACACACACATTCCTCAGTAGAAGAAAGACAGGAAGGGCCTCCTGTATGATATGTTCCAGCAGAAGTTTATTCCAGCATGCTGAAGGGATCAGGGACAGAAGACCCAGACCATGTGGTGCTCAGGGGTTAAGTAGGGGGTCAGTGGCCAATGGTCGGAGGGCAGAGGGGTGGTGCAAAGGGCAGGGCAAAGGGAAGCAGTCTAGGGTAGATTGGCAGTGGTTCTGCAAGGCACCATCAGTCTAGGCAGAGCACTCTATGGTAAATCCTTCTAGGGCAAAGCCTGGAAGTTTCCCTGAGGGGATCTTTAGGGTTCCCACAGAAGAGCGCTTCTGTTAGGCATCCCTTCAGGGATGATGCTGCATTTTTGTAAGAAACCCAGTCCGATCCAGATTCCCTCCCCCTGCAAAAAACCCCAAACAAAAAAACCCCATCATCAACAATTAATTAATTAAGCCACCATTAACAATTACCCTCCTGTGATTAACTGGGCAGGGTGATGCGTTTAGCAATCTTTCCAAAGGTGAGTCAAATCAGAATAAACCTAGGTTTTCTGTGGAACAGGTTGCCCAGAGAAATTGTGGACGCCCCATCCCTGGAGTTGTTCAAGGCCAGGTTGGATGGCGCTCTGAGCAACTTAGTCTAATGGAAGGGGTCCCTATCCATGGTGGCGGGTTTGGAACTAGATGATTGTGAGTGCTCCCATTTTAAGGTCACTAGAATTTGATCTTACCTTGTGTAAACTCCTCCCCTGAGACACCCTATAAAACCCCACAACCCTGCCCCTGTCAGCCCTCTTTGTCTTCATCCCCCTCCCCAGTCCGGGGGAAAATAAATGGATTCTCAAGCTTAACCAAACAGACTCGTCTTGTGTGTTCCCATGCCAGCAACTGTAACCTCCCTGGACACAATGAACAGTGTTGCTGCTATGCGCTGCAACAGATGAGCTGTGGAGTCCCTTCCAGTTCAAACCATTCTATGGTTCTGTGTGTTTCTGTGGTATTACATTAAAAACACCCAAGACTGCCTCACTGGTCCAAGTACTATGTATCTTAATTAAAAAATGTGCTTGTTGCATCAGTGTGTCATTTCACTGAATTCCTTTAATCAGTACTTTTCAGCAAAAAGGACAAGATTTCTTCCTAACATAAATACACACCTCTTAAAATAGCACTAAGCTTTCTTTTTAATGGTTTAATTCCTTTTAAAGATCAGTTTGTCATTCTGGATTCATTTTATCACAGCTTAGGCAGTGGATACACACCTATTACTGGGGAATAAGTGTCAAACAATTAAAAAAAAAGGACAGAATGGTACAGTGTGTTTGTAAAAGACTTCTTTTAGTAGAAATGTAAACATCTGTTCTGGATTCCTTTTTTTTTTTTTTTTAATAGGAGTGCATTAAAACAATTTTGAGAAACTTCATGGCCCAGCCATGCACAGTGGACCTGTAGGTGCAGTTTAGGCACGGTCTCTATGTACTACCTTTGGCCACTGCCCGGAAGAATCATCATGTCCCCTGCAGGCTGTTAAATCTTTCCTTGACAGATGAAACTTGCAAAGCATTAATCCTCTCTCTGAGTGAGAGAAAAGGGACAGAATGAAGACATATTGACAATACGAAGACATCAAAGTCAGTGAAGGAAGAGGTACATCTTAGATGGAAGAAATGAGAAGATGCCTTAGTTTTAGGCTGGAAGTCTTTTGTGAGCTATGGTAATGGTCTGTGAATACTAGAATATCCCTTTAAATCATGGGAAAAATATGTATTGGGGAGATGATGAGAGTATTCAAATTGTAGACATAAGCAAAGGCATTTGTGATGGACTTAGTAAATACTGAAGTAGCTGTGATCTTATGAGAAGTTTGAACAGAGAGAGAGAAATGAGATGAAGATGCAGATCTGCCCCTAGAAAGAGGCAAGAACCCTTTTCATAGAGATGAAGAAACCTTTGCTTTTGGAACTGTTCATCTTTAAAATGATACTCCATGAGTTTTCTGTCCCATATGCAGCTGCAGGAAAAGCTGCGTGATATGGGAGGGACTTCACAGATGCAGATTTCCCGTGCCGCTGCTTTTGTGAGAATAAAAGCCTCAAGAGGACTGTTCTTTTCTTGAGGGGAAGTTTCCATGGCAGACTGAAACGGGCTTTTCTCTCTAAATGAACTGATGAAAGACTATTTTATAAGTGGGAAACTGACCAAGAGTTCCAAGTTTTGTGTCTATACGTTGTCCATGAGAAGGGAAAGGAAGCTGTTGGGGGAGAGGGAAGTGTTTTGAAGGTTTCATTCTGATTGTTAATAATTTTTTTCTGTATTGTAATTTTGTTTATAAACTTGTCTTTATACCTTTTAAGTTTTGAGCCTGCTTTGTTTTCCTCCTAATCCTATCTCACAGCAGAAAAAGAGTAAATAATTCTAGGAGACACTCAAACCACCACACATAATTTGGGAAACAGAAATAGTCACGATTGAAACCACTACACTGCTCTATCTCCTACCCCAGCAGTGCAAGGAAACAGGGAATGGGGGTTATGGTCAGTTCATCACCTGTGGTTTCTCCTGCTGCTCAGGGAGAGGAGTTGTCCCCCTGCTGCGCCATGGAGTCCCTCCCACAGAAGACAATTCTCTGCAAACTTCTCCAACACAGCTCCATCCCATGGACAATAGTCCTCCTCAAACTGCTTCAGCATGGGTCATTCTTCCATAGGGTGCAGTCATTCAAGGACAGGCTGCTCCAACATGGGCTGCTCTCTCCACGGGCCTTCCATGGGGTCACAGCCTCCTCTCAGGCATCCACCTGCTCAGGCATGGGACTCCTCCACAGGCTGCAGATGGATCTCTGCATCCCCTGTGGATCTCCATGAGCTGCAGCGGGACAGCTGCTTCATTATGGTATTTGACACAGGCTGCAGAGGAATCTCAGTTCCAGTGCCTGGAGCACCTCCTTCCTCTCCTTCTATACTGACCTTGCTGTCTGCAGAGTTGTTCCTCTCACATATTCTCACCATGCTCTTCTCTGGTAGCAATTACAACCGCACAATAACTTTTTTTCTTTCTTCCTAAATATGTTATCACAGTGGCTTTACCACCATTTTTAATTGGCCCAGCCTTGACCAGAGGCATGTCTGTCTTGGAGCTGGCTGGCTTTGGGTCTGCCAGATGTGGAAGTTTCTAGCAGCTTCTCACAAAAGACACCCCTTTTCTTGGGGAGGGTTTATTATCCAATCCCATTTTTGGGGTACCAGAGCAAAGGGTTGTGGTTAAAGAAATTTGGAAGATGGACAAAAGAGAGTATGGCACATTGGGACGATTCATAGAGCGGCGGGTTAAAGATCCAAATCTTGCAAAATGGGTATGCTAGTTCCCACGCTGTCTACAGTTTAGAGAAAAAATTACAGAGAGCACTGTGTTGTGTAAATGTGAAGAGAAGGATTGGAAAGGATTAGAGCCCTGGGACAGCACATGGTCTATGAATATATTCCAGAAATTCCAATTTGTGGCAAGCACTCCTTGGTGCATTAAATGGAAAGGCCCTGAGAACAACACAGATCCGACAGTAATGAACACTGATACTAGTAGTTAAAAGGAAGAGAATAAAGTAGATTGGTGGGTTTTATAAATGAAACGTATAAAACGCCCAGTAATAAATCAATAAAATAATTTATTATGAAATAGAGCAACAAAATGCTGGGAAACCACAAACAAAAGACAGAGCTGAGCCCGGGATCAGAGCTGGGTGAACAGCAAGTACAGCCTATATCACACTGCACCCCACCCACTTCATGAAGTCTGCTCAGCAAAGACAGTTTTTATACAGTTTTTCTGCCCGGAGACCACATTGCAACAGTCTTTTCAGTTTCCAACCTCCATTGCATATTCATGTTGTCATCTTTTCAGCGTTGCTGGTCTGCTGAATAGTTTTCTGGACTGAGATGGGTTCTTGATGAGATTTCCGAGGGTTTGCATTCAAGCCTTATCCTTAGCATCACTGTTAATGGCCTTGGGAACTGGTCTCATCACCAGTCCGATATCCATCTATCTTGCGAGTCCACTCGTCTTTCTGTTGCAAATTCCTGTCTCCGGCTTTACTGGCAGCGATGATACAATCTTTGGATGTGCATTCCAGTATCCTCCCAGATTTTATTCAAATTGATTACAGCAGGAGAAACTTCGGTTATGTCAAACATATATTGTATCTTTTAATAGAGCAATAAAAACATGAATTATTCCTGGACATACATTACAGTGGCCATGTAATAAAAGTTATGATTGCACCTCAGATGATCTAGAGATAAAACAGTGGTCACCATTGGCAGTAGCCTTACGAATTGGTTGTGCGTGCAGGAAAATTAGACAGAAACAAGGCAAAGTAGATTCCAGGATTGTAGTGGGATGTAGTAAGAGAACAATATGAAGTCCAGGGCAATTTGCGTGGGCAACAAGTGATGGTACATGGGCAACACACTTGTCTGTAGATGGAGAAGTAAAGGAACTCACTCTGGGCTTTCCCACTTTATGTCCACTTTGGAAGAGGTCCCCATTTCATGGCAGCTGTGCGCTCCTACAGATAAGAGCAAAACGAGATGTCCCAGATTATAAAAATCAAGATGACACTTGGCAAGAACTCTCTCCTAGTGTCAAAACTGGGTGGGCCCTGGAATCCTTGTTTCGTCCAGTAGCAAATTACAACAATAGGAAAATGCTGTACCAATATTCAGGCCAGGTAGAAAGATTAGCAAGAGTCACCTGGGAAGGATTTAAGGAACTAAATGTACAATTACAAGCCATCACAAAAATGACCTTACAGAACCGACTTGCCTTAGATATGATACTCCTGAAGGAGAATGGAGTTTGCGATGTTGGGGAAAGATGGAACAGGACAGCCATATAATTATACCTGGCAAAGGGATTGTGACAATATGAAATCTATAAGCAAAGTAGAAATGAAAGCAACCTTTGACATCTAAGAAGCCAGAGGCTGGTCAATGAATGAGTAGGAAACAATAGCTCGGCCCACCACAGGAGAATCTGAAGGATTAAACAATACCCTAAGATAGGGAAGGCATGCTGGAGAAGTCCAAAGGTTGAAGAAGACCCTGCCAACGTGGCAAGGAAGAAAAAAGGAGTTTTTGGAAGTAGAGTTTAGGTTTAAAGTATAACAAGTAGGGTAATGTAGCAACCCTTATAGGCTATAGGTAAATTCTATAGGATTTTGTCTTATGCTGATTGGTTACTGTGAATCAGAATATTCAGGTTGGGAAAAGAGGTATTGTAACAAGACTGGAGCTCTCTTGCTCTCTTGCTCCTGCTCTTCCTCTTGCTTTCGCTCTCTCTTTCTCTCTTTCTCTCTCTGGGGCTTGCTCTTAGCTGTGGCTGGTAGCTTGAGTGAGCCCCTGTGGCTGCCCAGAGTGATGGCTGCATGAGCTCTTTGTTCTAACTGAAAGAGCGGGAAAGTTTAATGAGGACATGAATATGCATGGATGCCAAAAGCTATTGGTTGCTGTAATGCTGTCACTCCCCGACCCCTCTGTACCTGATTGGACAGTCCTGTGGTAGCCACGCCCCGGACAAAGGTTATAAGAATGCTTCCCCGGCTGGCCTCCTTGCTTTTGGAGGCAGCAGCCAAATAAAGCTGTCTGTTCTCTAGAAGTTGGTGTCCCTTTATCCTTTCCTCGGAGAAACCCTACTCATGTTAGAAGTCTCCCCTTTCCCTCCTTCCTGCAAGCACGCACGCATGGACCGCGGGCCATTCCCCGAGAGGAAGAAGCTAGCTGGACACACACACACTCTAGACGGGACTACACGAGCCGCGGGAGGGAGAGGGATGGGAGGACTTCTCTAACAAGCCCCCCTTTGCCCACGACCCTTGCAATAAACTGCATGTTCAAAGAGTTTCTCTGGACTTTGGAGATCCCTCGTTACCGTCCTGGAACCACCTCATGACAATCCTACAGTGCGGATTTTTAAAAGGACAAATTGACCATTGTTGCATCCACATCCCAAATGTAACTGTAGATGTAGAATATGACATTAATCAGTTGAAACAAATAGAGCATGAGGCACAAGAGGAAGAAAAGGACTTAACTACAAGCTGGTTAGACAAGATCTTCAAAGGTTTAGAATGGAATGTGAGTTCATGGATTAAGTCTATCACTGACAATTTGAAAATCTTACTAATCATATTCTTAGTAGTTTCGTTAATCTACAGCATCCTGAAAAGAGAAATACAGAAGAAGACATCCTGGAACTGCAAAATAATAGAAGCACTAACAAGGGACAGAAATCCACATTCATCATCTTCAAGTTCCCCAGTTTGTGACAGCATCCATGGAAACGGTCATAGCAACCATGGATTGGAAGACGAACATCAAGTACAAACTCAGAAGCCAAAAGGACTGCATCAAGTGAAAGCATTTACACTCGTTATAGTGAAGTGAAAATACTTTCAAAGGGGGGAATGATAGCATATTTGTTCCTCTCACATATTCTCACCATGCTCTTCTCTGGTAGCAATTACAACCGCACAATAACTTTTTTTCTTTCTTCCTAAATATGTTATCACAGTGGCTTTACCACCATTTTTAATTGGCCCAGCCTTGACCAGAGGCATGTCTGTCTTGGAGCTGGCTGGCTTTGGGTCTGCCAGATGTGGAAGTTTCTAGCAGCTTCTCACAAAAGACACCCCTTTTCTTGGGGAGGTTTTATTATCCAATCCCATTTTTGGGGTCTGTTTTGTTTTGTGCCCAGGGGTGATGGCTGTCATCCTCCCTGGCTCCAGGGCTGTCACAATGATTGGAAGCTGAGCTGGGGTTTCCAGGGGAAGTTGAGGTTGGGGTGAGAGGCAGTCTCTCTCTCTCTCTTCCAGCAGGCAGTTCCACTGGACACGCATGGCCTGTATCTCTGACCAGGGACCCTGCTGTTTTTGTTTTTCTGTGGTTTGCCTGCTTCTTTTTTTTTTTTTTTTTTTTTTTTTTTTTTTTGTNGACAAAGAAACCATGCTGCCACTCCCGGGCAGCCACAGGCTTCTTTTGCTGCTCTGCTGTTGGGAATCCCAGAGCCATTGCCTGCCCTGCCAGGTCCCGGGACCACCCTCGTTTTGTGCCAGGGGGCTGCCCACACCCTCTTCTGCACAGCCCAGATCCAAAGGACCAGCCAGCACCAATGAGAAAAGCCCGAGGAACCATTTACTGCATTCAGGAGCCAGATTGCTACTGCCCAACACCCACTGTACCTCCTACATGTCTCCAGGTTTGTGCTACACTATAGCTTTCTGTACCCAGAATGTTAGAAGTTTTAGAATTGAAAAATAACCAGAGATAAACATGTTCAAAAGACCTGCTAAGATAGTCCTTTTACTCATTCCTCATAGAGAAACTAGTACTTTCAGTCTGAAAATTAAAATATCTGGGAAGGTGGAAGAGCTTTGTTAAAGATACAAAATCTTCAGCAGTAGGAAAAAAATATAAGACTTAAGTACTTCTTCCAGTAGAAATTAGGGCATCATCAAGTGATATCAACAACAAAATGGAAATAGTTCTTCACACAAGGTGTAGCTGCACTATGGAATTCTGCTTGGTATGTCTTGGTTTGAAAGACAGGTGTCTGCCCAGGAAGGCAGGAATCTCCCTTGGAATGGAAAATATCCTCAAATTATTAAAACCTTGAAATTAAGGTGCTTTCAGGCAAAGATTTGGGAAAAGGAATAACAGTTCTTTACTGGTATATATCTGTAACAAGACAAACAAACAAACACAACGGCAGCAACAACAAAAGCATAAACCCAACAACAGCCTTCTCTCAGCTGTCAAGGACTTTCCCCTGTGGTGTAGTTATAGTCACAGCTGGCAGGGGCGCTGTTGGCTCCTGGCCTGGCAGGGCAGGTGCAGTGATTCCCCCATGGCTGCAGGGGGCGCTGTGGGGTGAGCTCAGCTGCCTTCTCCACGTAGGTAATGGTGGGTACACCAGCAGAAGAAATAGAAAAGGGACTTCCTTTACAAACTCACAACTGGCATCAAGTTCCAGTGTTATGACAGGTAAAAGAATTATAAAATAAACGTCTCATAAAATCAGGCCTGCTCTGCTAAATTGCCAAAGTTAGCCTGTCACCTCTTCTAAGTAATTTGCAAGTTCCCATGCAAAAACAATCTTGGTATGAAAACTCGTTAGCATAACAACCTATTCCTGGGTTGAAAAACAAATGCACCTGCAATAACAAGGGACTTATCCCCTGAGAATCAGTAAAGGAAATATGTAAACTATCAAAGAATAGAGATTTGATAGACAAGTAGAATACCTTTTACTAACCAATAGAGCAATTTTAACCAATTAACGTTGCACACGAGGTCTGTAAAAACTGTATAAAATAAGTTGCGAAAATAAAGAATTGGCTTTTCCTGCAAGAAAATAATGAAGTCTCCACTAACTTATTACAATATCCCAGTGCTAGTCCTGATGCCTTGAGAAGGCTGAACTGAAACCGACACCGGACAGGAGAGGCCTGGATCTGCCAGTCAGTTGTCGGAGTTATCTCTTCTGAGATTAACTCCGGCAGNCACATCTCCCCCTTCTGTTTTGCTCAAAGAACACTTCGTTTGTGGCTTTGTTTGTGGCTTGTTGTATTGAAAAATGTATGAGGATAAAAAGAATCACAAGTGTTATTAAAACATAAAAACAAATTTTTAAAAGTTCTTTCTACAAAGGCAAAAGATTAAAAAATTAAACACACTATTTAACTAAGATTCAGTAACTTTTCTATGTTTTGTGATGCTTTTTTTTTGTAATTGCTTGATGTTTTTATGAATGGATTTTGAACTCGTGATTTAATTGAAACAAGGTTGTTACTGATGTTACTTATAATGAAAAATTGTAGCTATAAATTTTTGAACTCTGTTTTATGTGTGAAAATTATTACTACACTTTGAATAATGGTTTTTTTTCTTTTTTTTTTTTGAGCCAATTGTGTTGAAACTTGGTGAAATGGTCTGTTTGTCTTCTTAGTGTAATTACACTAAGAAGATACATTTTTTTAGATAAAATGATTTGGAGTGACAGTTACTGTTTTTCTCTTTTGTTTGCTTCACTTTTAAAAAACTTGAATTTTATACAAAATTTTATTTTTTGCAAAGTTCTCTAAAAATGTAATGACACACAAGTTTCTTGAAAGAAACCCCTCAGTCCTTTGATCTTTGTGTATGCTGATGAAGAGATGATCGTGACTTCATGTTTGTTCTGTCTGTGTGCTCTCTCTTTTGTTTTCTGGATTAGCTTCTGCTCGTGTCTGTTTTCTGTGTGGTTTCACATGTCTTGCTAACAATTACTTCTGTCTTCATTTGTGAAAATACAAGTAAAGCTCTTGCTCTTAAGGTTATTAGTTTGAAATGACTTTCAAGTTGTCTAGAGTCTGCATTTCTGACTAAAACTAAAGGATTTCTTTTCATTTTGTTTTTGTGTTGAGAAGTTTTTGATAATTGATGGAATGGGCTCTGAAAAACCCTTTTCAGAGACATTGTCTCTTTGATAAAGAATACATAATTCTTATTAAAACTTTGATAATAAACAGGAAAAAAATTTTGATATAACAATTAGGAATATTTAAAATAACAATTACAATTAATAACTATTAATAACAATGTATGTGAGACTAAATGTTTATTAATTACTATATCACTAAATTAATTGTTAAATTATTATTCTAGAGTTTGTAAATAGCTGACAGATTTTTGAATCAGTGAAAACATGGATTTCATCTCTGGTCATGATCTCTAAATTTACTCTAAAATTTATCTTAGCTGTTATATTTATAAGATTAAATTGTTAAGTCTAAATAACTTAAATATTTTATTTTTTGTTGTGGAAAATTTCTGGATTCATTGATAACATCTCTCTAAGCAGAATTCAAAAGGCTGGTTGACTCCTAAAC
>VWYE01025686.1:0-17066 GCA_013398995.1 Alaudala cheleensis | reverse complement strand
ATGATGGATGGATGGATGGATGGATGGATGGATGAATGGATGGATGGATGGATGGATGGATGGGTGGATGGATGAAGGGATGGATACAGCTCCATTTTCTGACATACAGTGGCTCCATGCAGAGCAGCTGCTGAGACCAGGCTGTTACAGAAGCCAGGGAGGGCACGAGTTGATGAAGATCAAAATTGCCATGGAGCACAATAACCGAATCTGTTCTACACCAGTTCTCCAAAAAAGAGCAGAAAGGATCTACCCCCCTGCCAAACAGAGCTGGGGCTTGTTTCAGGACTGGGATTTGCAGGTGCTGGTGGAATGCAAGTGAAAACTGAGGAGATATATTTCCTTTTAACAGACAAAAAAATAGTTCAGCAAATCAATCTTTCTGTATTTATAACAGAACTTCCTTTTCTCTGGAGGAACTCTCTAGCCTTTCCTTGTTCCCAAAGAGACAAAACCAGTGGTTACAAAATTCACAAAGGACATGCACTTCAATTTCCTGGAGCAGTGCAAAGCTATGCCTACACAGTCTTAAAGCTAAGGCAAAAGACATAAAATAAAATATACGGAAAAAGAATAGAAATGTGTTTATCCAGACAGCAGGTATATGTTGTATCAGTCTTTGTGAGGAAATTCCCACGAAGCAGAAGAGAAATATTGATAAACCAGTGCAGAGCCAAGCATCTAAATACATAAGACTGAATATGACACTTAAACAAAATAGAAAGACAAAGAAGAAACAATACATTTAAATCACAAATTTCTAACTGTGTGACTATGCACGGGAAGGTTTTATATCACCCAGAGCTTCAGAACTGTTTCTTTTTATGCATAAAATTTTGCATGCAACAGATCTCTAATTTCAATGATTGACATCTTGTGTGCTGTTTTAAATTCAAGTGCATACTGTTCTGTTTACTTTAGGAGATGACAGGGGTTTTGAACAGGTTTTTTACATCTCATCATTCAAAGAAAAAGCCCAAGGAATTTCATTTGTAAGGGAGTTAATGGCTGGCACAACGAACACATAATATTAACTGATATACCCTTGAAGTAAATTGGGAGATTGTTTTTACCCACCATGTAAAAATGTGTTCTGCCTTCTTAAAGCAAAAAACCATTTCAAACAACTCAAAGCTATCTCCACTGGCAAATCTTCTCACCCAGCCACAGAAATAAATCTGAATTGAATTCTGAACTTAGACCAGGTTGGATCAGTACCATGGGCAGCTCCTCAAGATGGGGAGAGGGACTGGGGGCAGGACACCCCTCTTGGCTTTTGCCTCCTGGCACCACAACAACTTACCTATTTTCTCTTCCCTGCAGTAGGAAGTAAGAAGGTAGCACTTCATTCCTTTGAAGAAAAACCTTTGCAGCCATCACAAGAGCTCTGACAAAGTGTACCAAAAGATGTATAAGATTTTTAAGGAAAAAAAAAAAAATGGTCCTTTTGCTCTAGGAGTGGTTCTCATTTTTTTTTTTTCAGTCAACCATTACAGTGGCCAAGTTTATATCTTGGGATTTTGCTCCAACAATTCCTTCTGGTTGGACTTGTGAGGTTTAAGATTAATGAGTGCTTTGAGTAGAGCCATTCCTAATATACTTCTCACCAGTTCTACTGGAGAGAATCCAGAAGCAGGTGATCAATACCTCATAATTGTACACTCAGCTTCTCCTGATTTTTACCTTTTTTTTGTTCCCTTAAGCATGTGCAATTCTCTTTGCTGAGGAGTTCAGAGGTGCTAATAAAGGCTCACAGCCTTCTATGAAGATTTCAGGAATTTCATACCTGGCAAGAAATAGCTTTAGGTTTTTTGCATGACCTGTGCAGATGACAACCACGAAAATAAAGTCTGTATGTATGGAGAAATAATACATACAATAATGTATGTGTGTGTCCTCTCCAAAAAATCAGAAAAAACACAGGAAAAAAAAACAAAAACAAACTGTTCCTGCCTGTTGCTCAGGTTTCTCAGACAGTTTTGCAGAGATTCATGATATTAGCAACTGTTTCCTGGGCATGGGGGCGTGTTTGGATATTCATTCTTGTTTGCTTATTTTTCCTCCCACATTAAACTCTTCCCAGCTGTTCCTTAGGTTGGAACCATCCCAGCCAAACCCTACAAACTGCTGCAGGCATGCCATGCCATTGTTTGTGCTCTCGCAGGATTTTGGAGAGCAGCTCTTCTGAAACCTCAGAGGATTCACAATGCTTCCATCCCATAATCCCAGTGCCAACCTGTGTTTAACACTGTGGCCACTGGTCTGTTTGGTATCTCATCCCCCAGGTTCTCTCCTCTTGGGCAGCACTGAGTACATTTGATTCACACTGAATAAATAATTAACTAATAAAAATTTAATAAATGTGATTTATATTGATTGAAAGGGTTTGGTAGAGTCAATATTTTGAAGATGCCTTCCCCAAAAGTCTCTTCTTTCACATGAGTTTCTGCTTAGCAAAGACTTTCCCTGAGACTATTTGCTGCTGACAAAGATTAAAAGAAAGCACCCTCCCTGATCAGAGTCTCTGAAACTAAAAGACAAAGTTATTTGTTGAGTGTGAGTTCTCTAAGGGCTGAGATGCTTCAATCTGTTTGGGTGTTATCAAACTGCCAGGAATGCAAAGCCTGGGCCTTCTGCAGGTCTCTGTGAGTTTCTCAGCAGCCTACACATGCTGGAATGTACCATTTTTTGATTTCTCTGATATTTTTTTTTTAATATGGATAGTACAGGGGGTGAGTTTTTTGTCTCCAGACAGGTTTTCTTTGCTGGAGACAGATTTAGATATAGATGCACTGAAGAACTCTGCATGCCTTGCCTTTGCATCACAGAATACAGAACATTGCACTGAAGAGGAAGATGTATCAATATTCCTTTAACTATTTTAAATGACCTTGTCACTTCTTTTCCAAAATCTGCTCTTTGTGGTGACTGAAACATTGCTGCATTCCCAAACTTTGCTGAGCTTTTCCTGGAGCTGCAGAAACAGAGCAGCTCACCAGAACTTCCATCCCTCAATAATGAACAGCACACATTCATCTGCTCCTTTCCACAGGTAGCACAGCCTCATTCAGAGCAAGGCCAGCTTGCTGAAGCTGCCTCAAAATTCATCATCCTCACTTTTATTTCTGTCATAAACCAACACATCTTCTGCCTGGCACAGGATGCCAAGCAACCCTGGCAGCATCCTAGATTTCTTTTTCAGAGATTTTCTGTTGCTAGAGTGATGCTGACTGGGAGCCAGCTGACACCAGTGCCTTCCAAACAGAATGATGAATGCAGTTAATGCTGAGATTCTTCCATGAAAAAAGCTGGGGAGGAGAGAGGCCAAGAGGACTTTCAAAGTACATAACTTTGGGAGTATTTGGTTCCTGATAAACAAGCTAATATAAGAAGCTTGTTTTATTTCTCCACATACATATGCTAATTTTCTGCTGAGCTTTGGGGCTTTCATTGCATATGAGTCCTTAAGCACTTTTTATCTGTCAAATACCCCTCATATCTTTCATTCTCTTTTGCTCTTTTTTTACCTTCTCTAGTAGGAAAATACAGAGGTCAAAGGCTGCTGCTGGAATTGCTGATGACACGAGTTTGATTTCACATTCTCTTGGCAGCTCTTCTATTCCCATAAAGACACATGGCTACATCTCCTCAGTAATTTGTCTTTTTGCTTCTGATGCATCCCTGACCTTCTTTTGCTCAGTAGGAAAACATCATACTTTGCATTATATTGTTCCAAGGACTTTCTTTTTCTCCAGCTCATCTGGATACTGATCACAAACATTTTATGATGTATTCCTGTATATATTTTCATTTGCCTTTACAAATACTCATTATTAGATTGACTAAAAAAACATTATCTAAACTGTAAAAATGATTTTTGGTTAAGATTTTCAGCATTCTGTTCATACCAATTTTTTTCTATTATAATAGAAATAAGGATTTGTTTCTACCTAAGGCCAAAATTCCTCAGAATATTTTTATTTTTCTGGGAAAGTGGCATGGTCCTGTACAATGCTCTGCCTTTGGTGTAAACTCTTTCTTCTGCTGAACACAGGTGTCAGCTGTACTTTCTGCTTTACTGTAACTTTCACAGATTTTCCATCTCCCTGCCCTACTGAAACCTTCTGGTCTTTCAATTCTTATTGTAGCAAATTCAGTGGAACTCTTTCCTTATTTCTATTTTGATTTATTCAATCAATATGGTCTGAGATTATCTCCCTTCCTGCTTAAAAAAAAAATAAAAAAAGAAAGGGAAAAAAAGAGTAATATAATTATTTATTTAATTTTTTCTGTGCTGGATCTTCTACCAGGAATGAAATGTAAATGTAATTGAAATTGTGTTAATAGGCCAATGTCTCTGGCACCAGCAATTATCTTCCTCCTGCCTGTGTCTCCTTTTACCATTTCATTTTTGCAATGTTTGGTTCAGCTCACCAGAATAATGACACCTTAAATTTGAACCACTCATAAATGTTATCACTTCTGCCCATCAAATGGGCACCAAAAGCTTGTCAAGCTTGTCACTGTTGTAATTTGCTTCTGAGTGACAGTTTCAGAGCATAAAGCTCGGTACTATTGGAACAATTCTGATGAACATCAGACAATGTTATTATTGGGCTGTTCTCTCTTGAAGCAGAAATCTTCCTCTGTCTTCTCTGAATCCACCAAGGCCAGATGTCCAAAATCTCAAGATTGAATTGCTCCAAGAGCCATTTCCCATCTCTGTTGCAGTACTGAAATTACCACTTTGTTAAAAAAAATTTCATGGATCTTTCCCCTCAATTTTTCCCTGCCTTTACATTGTTGTGTTTCTTGTTGTTCTGGAGCCCATTATTAATTTTGGTTCTCAGATGGAATAAGACAAAAGACAGTCATTGAGTTGCCCTTTGTGAATTCCTTACCTATTCCATCTTCCCCAGATGAGATCTTCCTGCAGTCCAGTAATGTATTTTCCTTTTAAGTATTTTTATTCCATATTTCCTGTCTTCCCTGTATTTTTTTTACATGGCAGAAAACTATCACTAATTCTCAAACAAAATCTTGAGAGGAAAAGTGCCCATTTCTTTTCAGTACTACACAGACTTTATATTCTTACAGACACCAGTGAATTAAAATAAGTGGCCATTGGGCAAAAATTCTCCTGGAATCCTGGAGAAGCACTGACCTCACTGAACTAAAACACACTGACAACCTGTGCCACTGATTTCAGATGACTGACTTCCTTCCTGCGTCCTCTGCCAAGAAACTGAAATTTAATCATGTGCTTTATCCACCTCAGCTCCCAAAGGAATCACCCTGGATCAGATTAACACAATCTAGAGGCAGATGTTTTCTTGTTTCTT
Source organism: Alaudala cheleensis (assembly GCA_013398995.1). Classification (NCBI taxonomy): domain Eukaryota; kingdom Metazoa; phylum Chordata; class Aves; order Passeriformes; family Alaudidae; genus Alaudala; species Alaudala cheleensis. The sequence goes on along the minus strand of VWYE01025686.1, from coordinate 11,724 downwards.
CATATGGGTGCATATAAAACTTTACATCCTGTGTGAGATGTCAGTAAAAAGGAAGATTTGCCCAAGCCACCCTGCTTTTTGCTTGAGATGGTGCATTGGCCCAGATTATATCTTATCAATGTAAGGTTTTATGGTTTTTATTCTAGACACAAGGAAGCTTTTGGCTTTTTTTTCTCCTCTTTGCCACTCTTTCCCCTTTACCTGTGCCATCTGCCCTTTTCCTATCCTCTTCCCTTTCCTGGCTTAGAATGTGATTTTTTTAGTTCTTGATCTTGAGCACCTCAGTCCTTATGCACACTGATGTGGAATTTCACCTTTTTTTTCTGTAAAAAAACAAAAAAACCCTTGTTTTCTTGGCTCTATGCACAACATGGCAATTCCTCCTTTGGCAAATGAACTCAAAAGGTTACCTGCATGGGGAACTGTTATTTTCTCTCTCTTTTTAACACCTACACTTTTTTTTTCTACTGCTTATGATCATTCTGTACCTGTACAGCTCCAGTGCTTTGTATGCAGAACAACGTGTCAGGCTCAAAGTCCTGTCCTGGAAAAATATCTGAAATGAATCCCCTCTTTACTCCCTGTAATTTAGGGGTTTGCTAGCAGGATCTAATTTCAAGACTCTAATTAGAAATGGTCTGGAAAAATAAAGAGCTCCAAGGCTAAACACAAGACAGCTTGTTCTGCTGCCTAGAATGCCATAATTCACCTGCTCCTTTGATGCTTGTAAAATGTTAACCTGTCATGCTTGTTAATTTTTTTTTATTATTTTTAATGCACTATAAAATTATATCTTCCTCCATATTTTATGCTTTTATTCACGTTTTATGGCAGCAAATAATGCTTGCAAAGCATTATAGGAAGCAGATTCCTATTTACCTGGCAGGAAGTGTGCTGCACAAGCAGAAACAGCTGCAAAGTGTCTCAGAGACAAGAGGTAAAAGCTTGTGAAGCTCACAGAGCTTTCTGGGAGCATCCATGACCTTATTTATCAGCTCCTTTTGTTTTGGGTGCAGACATCTCAGACTGTGTAAAACCTGCATGAAAATTCACCATGCCTTGTTAACAGTGAACCACTGAAAAAGCCAATGTCCTTACTTACTTTAGGTTAGATTTGCAGAAGAAATCCTTCCTTATGAGGGTGGGGAGGCCCTGGCACAGGGTGCCCAGAGAAGCTGTGGCTGCCCCTGGATCCCTGGAAGTGTCCAAGGCCAGGCTGGACAGGGCTTGGAGCACCCTGGGATAGTGGGAGGTGTCCCTACCCATGGCAGGGGGTGGAACGAGATGAGCTTTAACATCCTGTCCAACCCAAACCCTTCTGTGATTTTCCAAATTGTTTTACCTTCCCCCAGCCCTCATCTCCACATCTCACACTCAGAAACAGCAGCTGGAAGTGGGTGCATGAAACTGTCCTTAGCAAACAGAGTCCCAGACACTCTGGCCATTTCTGTGGCATAAAACTGCACAGAATAGAACAGAGGTGTCCACCCAGAGTTATTAAGCACATTGATGTGTTTTTTTCCCTGAAATCAGTTTAGGTTTGATACCCAGCTCTGAGCAGGTACCCCTGTGTGCTGTGCTTTTATTGTCCCAGCTCCTGACTCTCTTTAAGGCTCCAGGTTTGTCACTGTAATAATTTTTATAGTGGGACAATCAGTGTTGACTCTAGGTAATTATGCCTTCCTCTGAAAAGCCATAAAGGAAGAAAAGTAATAATTTGTATTTTATCTCTACAGTTTATGAAGCTCCAAGTGCAATATTGTAAAGGTTATGAACAGATACTTTGACATTTTTCCCCATTTCTCTTTTTTGTCACTATCATATGATGGTGGAATCACCATCCATGGAAGAGTTCAAAAACCTTTAAAATGTGGCACCTGGGGACATGGTTTAGTGGTGGCCTTGGCAGTGCTGGGTTAAGGGTTGGACTTGGTGGTCTTAAAAGGCCTTTCCCAAACTAAATGGCTCCATGATTATAGGATTGCTGGAATTAATTATTTCCATAGTTTTGTAATTACAAGGAAAAGTTTCTTTTTTCTGAAAGGCAGCTTTTTCTTTTAAAAAAATTTCAACATGAAATTTGAAATTAGTTTGTTAAAGGAAATTTTAAGCACTGTTTAATGCAACAACTCATATCTTGTTTATGACTCACAATTTTCTAAGCCAACCTAAATGATTCCATGATTATAGGATGGCTGGAATTAATTATTTCCATAGTTTTGTAATTACAAGGAAAAGTTTCTTTTTTCTGAAAGGCAGCTTTTTCTTTTAAAAAAATTTCAACATGAAATTTGAAATTAGTTTGTTAAAGGAAATTTTAAGCACTGTTTAATGCAACAACTCATATCTTGTTTATGACTCTTTATTTTCTAAGCTATTGGAATGAAAAACTTAAATCCAAATACCATAAGACATTCACAAAACTCATTCCAAACTGGTCCTAAATAATTCTTGTGTAAGAAACTTTAGTTCTCCTCTTGACTTTGATGAAAGGGCCTCTGAAACCAAAAGTAAGGCTCACAAATCAGGACAAGGGATTATTTTTAACTTCTCCTTTACCCCAGAGGTTGGATATGGTGTGCATCTTTTTGTAAAACCACAACCATAAATTAATACAATGTTTGCCTCTCACTTCACATCATCCCAGCAAACATCTGCCATCCACAGTTTGAAACCCCAAGTAACACATGGTTCAGTCCTAAGTCCTCTTTTAGCTGTGTCCCATAATTTGGATGAATTACTTCCACCCATCTGTATCTGGAATTAAAGGATCTGTCCTACAGTAGAGTAGGGAATTATTTAAAACAAAGAACCAAAATCATGGCACCAAATGGGATAAAATGGGATCACACAGTGGCAAGGCTAAATATGGATTCCACTTCCATATGCAGGATCCTGTCACTCAGGCTCTTAACTGCATTTCTCTCTGATAAATATTGTGCAAAGAGAAAGGAAAAGTTTGTGCTTAAATGCAGTTGTATGGCTGCAGGAGCTGGCAAAAGTGATGAGCTGAACCCTGCAAGTTACGTGAGGACATGGAATTTGCCACTGCAAGAGCTCAGCTAACTTTAGGAACAGAGTTGTTGCCATTAGCAACGGGCCAGTCATTTATAGAGGGAGAGATGTTTATCACTCAGGGCTGCTCTGAATTTTCAGTGCTTGGCTCAGTGGTAGGGGAAGAGAAGGGGATGCTGCTGCATTTATTTTGTTCTAGCTCTGCTCTTGTGCTGTGCTGTGCAAAGTGCAGGTTGCAGAGAGCCACACACCTGGATTTGCTGTTGAATACATTTCCCTTGCTACTGCTTTGTTTCTGAGCTTTTGGAGGGGGTTTGCTCTTGATTCTGCACTGCCTTGCACAGGCTTTCATAGCCTTCTCCCTGTAAAGGTTCAGAAAAGCCAGGTTTTAATCCCTTATATACAGAAATGAATTTTTTTATGTGAATAGTACTATAATTTTTTTCTTATTTTGATAATATTTCTGCTTCTTTTGATACAACTGCATGCACTATGGTATTTGCCCCAATTCCCTTTGCTGTCAGTGTATCCTCTACTTCTTTCTCCTATTTTTAGTGTTTGAAGGATTTTGCCCCTGACTTCCATCTTTTCTTCCCCTTGACACTGATTTCCTATATTTGCTAAAACAACTGAAATTTTACCCTTTCTCTGCTGTATTTTCACTTCCACCCATATCAACAAGCATCATAAAGTCACCCTAGGACAATCATCACAACAATGCTGCTCACTGGGCCTGCACTCTGGGTGTGGTTATCTTCCTGTCATCCCCACACAACATTTCCTGAGGTTCTCAGCCAGCTTATCAGCAGTTCTTATCTTGATTATTGCACTGAGACAAGTGTATACAGGAGCTGCTAAATAATCATGAAACAGAGTCTGACACACAACCGGAATTTGATTTCTTTGCTTCTGTAAAACGCAGCCTTTCTGTCAAACCTGGTTTAAAAGATCAGGGTTTTTTAACCAGAAATTATTTAAGGAAAAGGAAAAGGAAAAGGAAAAGGAAAAGGAAAAGGAAAAGGAAAAGGAAAAGGAAAAGGAAAAGGAAAAGGAAAAGGAAAAGGAAAAGGAAAAGGAAAAGGAAAAGGAAAAGGAAAAGGAAAAGGAAAAGGAAAAGGAAAAGGAAAAGGAAAAGGAAANAAGTTAAACAACAGTGCTGGCATTAAAATTAAGAATGACTGCACTCACTTTGAAACCAAAACCTCTCCAGTCACTGAAGCAATGGGTTTTCAAACAAGTCCCTCAGCAGACATATTTGATTTTAAAAATGTAAATATTTTAAAAGGGAGCCTCATGCACTTATTAGCAAGATTATGTAGTAACATTATATGTGAGTGGATCCAGTGACATTCATTACAAAACGATTTCTCTTCAGCAATGTCTGTAGGATAATCTCACACTTGAGGACTAAACTGAATATGAGTCTCTTGTACATTGTTCCCTTGTCATTTGCTTGTCTGTCTTACAACCCAGTGCTGTAAAATAAGTCAACTGCAGAGCTGCTGATACAAGGAAAATTGAACATATAACTCTTTTCATAATTGGGATGTGCAGTTCCTCGGTCCATGATCCAGAAGAAATGTAAAACAGCACTAGAACTGAAATCTTTAGGGAAGTATAAATGACAATGGGCAGTTTTAATGCAGAGAGAACAATTAAGAGCTGAATGCTGATTTATTCTGTTTACTTTTGAATGTTATAATTATAAACCATCATTCTTGGTTATTTTGTGGGGTTTTTTTTTTACAAAATGTCATAGAACTCAAAACTCTGCTCAGCATGGCTCAAAAGCCAAACAAAAATAATTACTCCAATTTCTTTAAGTAGGTGGTGGACACAGAGGAAAGGAAAGGCACAGAAGAGAAATGAGTGCCATGGAAGCTGAACAGATGACAAGTTTAATTGTCATAGCTGTGTGCCTGAAATAATGAGCTTAACACAGTAACTTTAACAAGGTGGATATTTGTAACACATCAAAGAATTTGTCAAGGTCTTTGTAATATTTACAGAGCACAGGACAGAAAAAGATCCGTGTGGCACTCAGTAGGAAAGGGCACACAAAACTGAAAAATGCCCAAATAATGTCTCTGAAATATAAAAACTCCATGTATGGATGTGCATACTGCAGCCTGGAACTTGTGTGAAGGCCAATTATATAGGTAGATTAATTAGCAGCTTTAAAATGGTGTGAGAGGAGATGAAACTCATTAGAAGATGCATGATACATGGTGCAGCAGAGAGATTAAATACATATTAAAGCAAGAATCATGGCTTGGGTTATTTAGCTTCAAGATGGTAAACAATTTTCCCTCTTTGCTCTGTTTGATCAGTGATGCATAATGACTACATCTGTAATAGTAAATTAACCATCCTTGGGACTGGTCTTTGGTTATTCAGGGTTATTCCACGGTTGTGGTTATCCAGGATTCATGTCTGTGCTAGTGAACCCTCCTGCTCCAAATCCAAGGAAGCTGTCTGCTCAAAGTCTCTTCTGCTTTCTGACAGCCATACTCTTCCAAAAATCATCTGCATGAATGCCCAGTGGCCAAAGCCAGAATTAGTTCTGACAGTTTAACAGCACACATGGTTCAGGTTTTGTGAGTAGATGAGAAGATAAGAACATAAATGTTACAGTGTTAGTAGAGAGGGGGATACTTGGAGAATTAATAGATGCTGAAGTGTCAGTAACCACAGAGACACCAGCAGTGCAGGGACCCTCCTGATCTTAGTCTGAGGTTCATGAGAGACACTGAGGTGCTGGAGCACCAGAGAAAGGAACTGAGCTGGACACTCAACCCACTCTCAGCTGCCCTTTTTCCTGGATGTTCCTGGCAGGGACTTGCGCAGAACCACAAGGTCCCCCCTGAGCCTCCTTTTCTCCCAGCTGAGCCCCTTTCCCAGCTCCCTCAGCTGCTCCTGGGGCTCCAGCCCCTTCCCCAGCTCTGTTCCTTTCCCTGGACACGCTCCAGCCCCTCAATGTCCTGTTATGAGGCACAGAACTGGACACAGCACTCGAGGTGTGGCCTCAGCAGTGCCCAGCACAGAGGGACAATCCCTGCCCTGCTCCTGCAGCCACACTGCAGCTGAGACAGGCCAGGTGACATTGGCCCTTTTGGTGACCTGGGCACAGCTGGCTCATGTTCAGCCACTGTCACCAGCACCCCCAGGCAGCTTTCCAAGCACTCAGCCCCTGGCCTGGAGCTCTGCAGGGTCCTGCAGCAGATTATCCACCTTCCCCACTGCTTTTTGACTGACAGCCTGGAAGTGCCAATCTTTTAAACATTTATGCCACATCAAGCACACTTAAGGTTGAGTATTCAACTTACATTCGAGAGAAATCTTTCTAAATACATTTTCCTCCATTATCTTGGGGTAAGAACAACTCAAATATGTCTATTTTTAGTCAGCTTTTGATACAGAGGCTGTTTAGCCTCCACATAAAAATTTCCATGTGCCTCCTCCATGTTCTCACGTTTGTGGGGAATGAAGTTGTGGAACCTGAACAGGTTGTCATGTACTTTTCCCCTCAGGAAGAGACAGGGAATTGGGATTTTTCAGCCTGGAGAAGAGAAGGCTTTGGGGAGATCTAACTGGGGCCTTCCAGTGCCTGAAGGGAGCCTACAGGGAAGATGGAGAGGGAATTTTTGAAGAACAAGTAGTAACAGGACAAGGAGGAACGGCTTCAAAATGACAGAGAACAACCCTTTACAAAATGATGGATGTGGAATTTAATTGATTCATTAAAAACTGTGTTCCAGAACATTAGCAAAGTACCCTGGTATTTAGAAGTGTTGATTAGCCAGTTAACAGGGATGCAATGTTGCCTGTGAATTTGGAATTTAAATCTCAGCATGGTATGTGATAGCCTTCAAAGATTAAACCATCTTAAATGAGATTTCTATGTAAAATAAAATTCTCATGAGTTCTTTCAAGTAAATACCTACTTAGGAAATACTTGCCTATGCTCCCACTGGAGTTAACGGAGATGGAATCAAGGGATTCTAAGGATTTGGTGACTTAAATCTGTTTGCCTGCAATGTCTTTGATGTCCAACTCATATGTGGACATCTACATAGAGACACCTGACAGGAGCTTGTAGCCAGGTGGGGGTTGGTCTCTTCTCCCAGGTAAGGAGTGGTAAAACAAGAGAAAATGACCTCAAGTTGTGCCAGGGGAGGTTTGGACTGGATATCAAGGACAGAAAGGGTGACCAGGCACTGGAACAGGCTGCCCAGGGCAGTGGTGGAACCACCATCCCTGAAAGTGCTAACAAAGAAATATAAATGTGTAGATGTGGTGCTTGGGGACGTGGCTCAGTGGTGGCCTTGGCAGTGCTGGTGCAATGGTTGGACTCAGTGACCTGAGAGGGCTTTTCCAACCTGGATTATTCCGTGATTCTGAAGGTGTCTTTATGCACAGACTGAGCCCAAACCACGATGAGCTTCCTGGCTGACACTACAGGAACAGCAATCAGTAAGGCCAGCTTGAACTCGAGGCTTTTTAACACGTTTTCTTTCAGTTCCACAAACATTTGTAGAATTGGAATTTGTTTCCAGTGAGATCTGCAGTCTCTAGACCAACATTTATCATTTCTAATCACAGCTACGTAGAAGGTGTGGGACTTTTGGAAATGTGCACCCATTTGCATGCCCCTGTCTGTGCCATCCTGTTGCTCTACTGGTCCTCAAGACCCACATTTGTTCTTGCAAGAGAAGCAGGATTTTCTGAAATAGGTGTTGAACTGTCCTCTTCCAAGAGAAAAACATTCTGGCTCCTTAGCAGAGGCTGTGCCATAGCCCCAGTCTGACAGTGCATTTCTATTCATGTTAAAGGTATTTCTCATGACAATGAACATTCACAAAACACAGGAATTTTCATAATTTCTTCCCTCTGAGAAGAAAAGCTCTTTGATGTACTCTCTCTGGATACCACAGGCTGAGGCAGGAAGGTGGATGTGCTGTGATCACAGCAAAAGTCAATGTCAAGGTTGAAATAATTTGTGTTTATTTGTATCTTAAAGCTTTGACTAAGGAAAAAAAAAACCAACCAACTCAGAGAACAGGATTTGATACTATCCATATCTCAAATATTGAACTGTCTTGGACTGACAGCTGGTAGTGACAGAATGGAAATTACTAGATTTTTATTTTGATACTTCTACTAGATTCCACACATTTTCTACTAAATGTCTTTTCATCAAAAGATATTTCTAAGTCTGAAAGATTCCATATTCTTAAAATTTTAACCTTGCATAAGGGGCTTAAATATTTGGGGCAGGAGGAGACTTACTAAGAAGAAAAGTGGATTTTCTTTGTTTTGAATCTCCATTATAGACGACTTTCATTGGATTAGCAAAATCTGAATTAATCCACCCAGTATTAAGTGTGATTTGTTCCAGCTCAGGATGGTAATTTTGTTGCTTTTTTCTCTTTTTTTCAAAGAGAAATGAAAGCAATCTATCTCTTGAAACATGACTTTAAGAAACTTAATGCAGAGTAAGTGCCATGCAAATATTGTTACTGAGCTACTACAAAAACTGAGATACAAGTGTTTAATTGCTAACCTATTTACCTAAAAGGAATACAATGTAAGGTACAAGGTTTACAATCTTAGAAGATGCACAGAGCCAATTAAGACTTCCATTAAGTATAATTGCTTGATTAGTTTTGTACCTAAGGACCATTGCCACTGCCATTTTGTTTGGATTTTACTCTGCCAGAGCACTTAACTTTGCTTCTTTTCAGCATTTTCATTCTCTTAATCTAGAATTGAAGCTGTTGCATATGAAGGGATATTGTGCATTTGTAGAAAACCCTCCCAACCACAACAGGAAGTATTTTTGCATTGAGAGATTTTCTTGTCATCAATGATTTGAAAGTTATTTTGTCCTGGTAAAACCACAAAAAAAACCCCAGAAAAACAGCAAATAAACAAACAACTCAGACTTCTAAGAGATGGAAATTTACTTAGAAATTATTCTAAACTCTTTCTGTTGACGATCAGCTTTATCAGTATTTGCTGCCCTGAACAGTGAATGGTCACAGAGCAAATCAGCAGCACTGTGTATCAATAACATGGACTGAACATTCAGACACAGCCATTCAATATTCAAGTGATTTCACTTTCATCTATTTGCCTATAGACACTCATTTGCATGTGCACAGGAGCCCTTCACAAAAGGATGGATGTGGAATTCCATTAATTCATTAAAAGCTGTGTTCCAGAACATTAGCAAAGTACCCTGGTATTTAGAAGTGTTGATTAGCCAGTTAACAGGGATGCATGTTGCCTGTGAATTTGGAATGAGGAACTGAAATCTCAGTGTGGTGTGTGATATCCTTTAAAGATTAAACCATCCCAAATGAGATTTTCATGTAAATATCTACACGTGAATCACTTGTTTATGCTCCCACTGGAGGTAAAGGAGATGGTATCTAGGGATTCTAAATCTGGTGACTTTGTTTGACTGCAATTGGAGGTAGAACAACAAAGTTATTTACTCTTCCTCTAATGATTTCTGGATGAAGAACACAAATTCTTTCACACTCCAACCTGTTGACTATGGAGACTACATTTCTTTTACATTACAACACATCCAAATTGTGTGTTACAGCACTCACCAGGACCTTAAATTTTCAACTGTAGGACAAGATTCAGTGGTGGATTTGATCCTACTGTACCATTTGCAATAAAAACCTAATCATAACCAGTGGAATTTAACTTACCAAAAATTTTCCAAGGATCCAAATCAAAATTACAGACATGAATGCACATGAGTGTACATTAATGTACATGAATCAACTACATGCCACGTATAATCAGTATAATCAAAGAAACAGCTCACCCTGATGGTATTTTAGGATGTTCTTCCCATCTGTGTTTTATTTATGTAAAGCAAACCCAGTCTGGATGTGAACAGGAAGGTTAATTGCATCTTGCACGAGCCTGTTTCTCACTAAAAGGGGTTAAGAGTCCATCATGCAAATGAGTCTTTGGGTCAGACTGTCAGAATGTGGACTTCATATTCAAATTGCACTCTAAGTGATCATCTTCTGTGTACCTCACACACCAAACTCACAGGTAACACTGAACCTGTGCAGAGGCAACAGAGTTTATACTGAGGCACTGAAAAGAAAGTCTGTTTCTTCATGTAGGTTTGATTTTCCCAGTTCTTAAATCTGCAAGGCCTTCATCAGACCTAGCAGACCTACTCAGGGAAATAACACAAAATCTACCAATACACTGGGTGTTAGAGGAGCTCATGCAACAAGCCCTCAAATAACAGAGCTAATTGTAATTGTAGTTGCTTAGCACTGATAATTTTTTAACCTTTTATCTATGAAGGCAATTATGTGAAGAATTAGTTAATCCCCCCAGACATCAGCTTTACCTGAGTTATTTTAAGTTCCAAAGCTACTGAACAACACAGCCTGCAAGGAGATGGAAATCACTAGGCAGGCAGGTAAACATATGCATATGAGCAAACACTATTTTGGGGTAGCTCCCAAAACAAGCTGTGCATTTCCTAAAATAGAGACAGACAAAAGTCTGAAATCTGTGCAATCTGCCAGAGCTCTTTGAGCTGATCTTCTAAGACATCACTTATAAAGTATTAGCAGCACATCACAGCCAACAAATAACTGCAACATTATCTGCAAAACTGAAGGAAAAGGTGTCCTGCTGTAAGATTTGTCCTACAGCTGTGACCTTTCAGGTGAAACCTGAACACACTCAGCCCATGGAGGCTCAGGGAATGAGGGCACTCAGCTGAGAGTGGGGCTGCAGTATCTGAGCAGACACAGGCTGATGTCAGAGAACCCTCTGGACTTTCATGGATAGGGAGCAGCAGGCAGGAAGAATGGAAGATTCAATTTTTAGGTGCAAGGACACCTTTATTTGTGGCTGCAGAATAAACTACCTCGTGTTGGATGGGAAAGGTGGAATCAGACCTCAGGATAAGTTACAACCTGCACACTCTTATTCTCCAGAATGCTGTCAAACACAAAGCTTCAAAGGCAGACAGAGATCCAGAGTCTCAAAGCAGTGATGAGATGGTGGAGGAGTGAAGAGAGACTTAAATTTACTATGAATTGGGGAAATTTCTGGGATTTGAAGAACTCATCCTGAAAAGATACTTGTACTTGTTCTATCCAAATGTACCAAATGAAAGTCACAGAAAAATATTTAAGCTAGGAATGGGGAAAATCCAAAAGGCACACAAGGGGTCCCCCAGGAAACAGGGCTGAAGCTGATTTTGTTCAGCCAAACAAACTCAAAAACAATGAACAGAAAAATAAATATTTACATCCAGCTTGTAATCTTGTTTTGGTAGCCAAAAGTCAGAATGAAGGTTAGGAGCAACAAAAAAGACCTCATAAAACTGAGTGAATAATGGAAAAAAAAGCAGCCCAAGTGCTTTATGTAGTTATGAATAATGCATCCATAGAAAAACAACATAAACCATGTATACACAATGCCAAATACTGAACTGAGTTGTTTTAAACTAGGCAGTCAAAGAAGCCAATGAAATGTGGTGCCTCATCAAGAACAGCATTAGGAAAAAGGAAGAGGTGTCATCTTTTCAGTGCTCATAAAAGCAGAATTTTATTTCATCTTCCTATTTCAAAATAGTTATCCAGAAGTTTAGAAAGTAAAGTAACCAACATTCTCCTGAATGCTCTATCTGGCTTGACTTTGCCTGTCTGAATA
>VWYE01025684.1:51922-67713 GCA_013398995.1 Alaudala cheleensis | reverse complement strand
TGGTGTAACTTAAAAAAAAAAAACTTCCTGACAGCATATGGTACCTTTTGACATATGGCCAGCTAAACAATCCAGCCCTCAAAGAAAGAGATGTTGAATGAACAATGTGAAAAATGGTTCTGGAGACTTGCAACGTGCTAATATAAATTGGGTCAGCCCTTTATGATTTGTAAATTCAAAGCAACCCACAAGCTTTCACTTCTTAGGGAACAAGAACTTGAACTGAAATAAATTATTCAGGATGCATCCCATGCTTATCTTTATGTACATAATTTTTCCTGTCCAAATAATTTAACAATTTAAAGGCCATGCTTGTATTGTTATTTTCAGGACATCATCAGATTTTTTCCCCCTCCTTGGTGTACCAGTTAACCTGCTGTGCTTTTGATGAGTTTATCCCAATAATTTATATCCATGTCTATAAAAATGGATTTAGCCATGTTCACTGCTGTGTGCATCCCACTCAGGTAGCTGTCATAAAATTGGAGGCAGTTCAGTATTTTTGTGAAGCTACCAAATATTACCATTATTATCAACTTGTCTACATCTTCCCTGACCTTATAGCAAGAATTCTTTAAGCACAGGGCAACCCCCCTCCAAAATCGAGTCACTAATCCAAGGTGCTTCAGGGCAGGTGAATGATGATGAGTTTGGAAGGGGAATAGTGAAGAGCTTTCACAGATATTTCTGAAGTGTTACTCTCAAGAGTAAAATGTGAAATAGAGGTGCTTGACTGGAAAAACCCAAGTGGTGGAAGCCAATGTTGAGTGAGCAGGGTGGGTGATTGGAATGTCCTTGCACCAGCACTGTGCCTGTGGATCAGGAATGCCTGGGGGGCTGTGCTGTACCTGGGGCCCTGGAGCTGGGAGCAAGGGCAAGGGGAAAAGTCACATCCCCAAAATATCCTGTGGGTTAGTCTGGCAGAACTTTAATTTTCAGTTATTTATCACTCCTTATCTATAGCTGGTGCCTAAGCACATTATTATGAGATGGAATTGCAGTGTATACTTGTCCCAAATTATTTTCAGGATCTACTAGGCTGTCTTGCTTTGTCATCCCAAACATCTTTTGAGAATAAAACTTTTTTCAGAGTCCTTCTAACATGTAGAGTAGCCTCTGCCTTGGTGTAAGTCACCTACCATGCTGTCACTCAGCAGTTCCCATTTCTGCCAGGCATCCCTGCCATCTGCAATGGGCAGATTTTGTAAATAACTTTTTTAATTCTTTAAAACTTCTTTTAACCATTTATCTGGTATTTTTAGTGAGCAAACATTACTGTCAACAAAGTAAATCAAAGTGATTCCTGGATACCCTCCCTACTTTCTACTGAGAATGAAACAAAGTCATTTATTTTGTGCATGATAGATAAGAAATCGTAATTCCCAGCTATCTTCAGAGTTTACAATAGTTGCACCACTATTAGTAGGTAATGACTTATGTTGTGTGTACTCAGGGTTTTAAAAATTGAGAAACCAATGTAAGTGAAAGATGTGCTAAAAATGAAGAATTTGGAATAGCTCTGGTAGCAGGGGTAGGTGAAGGAACTGTGGCTATAATCCAATTTTGAATGGAAAACAGTTGTTTTTAAAAGGACTTTCTAAATCAAAATGCAAATATCTCATAGCAAGGGACAGGCTTGTTGGGGAAGTCCATTACTGGTGTAATTTAATAGTTGAGAGAAACTTAAAAAAATATTCAAATGCTGGCTTTGAAAAGGAAGAAAGGACATTGGTCCTATCACTAAAATAACAATTTTTCCCCTTGTATTTCTAAATACAATATCACTACAAGAATAATAATATGTGTGTAGCAAAGGATGACACTTCCCTTGTGGATGACTCGATCTTGTGGCTGATTTGAGATGTTTTCAGCCAGTGTTTAACATCGAGTTATCCAAGCCTATTGCAGAAGATCAAAAGAAACACTTAACATCTAAATGAAATGCTTACCAAACAACAGCAAAAATAAATCCAGCAGTAAATGAATGATCTTTGTGCTTGAGAGGAATCAGGAAAATATCAGTTTAATGAAACACCAGAAGTGGAGTGCTGAAAAGCACCCTCACTTGGAATCAGTGTTGTCTGTCTGCAACCCCCACTGACACTTCTTGAGCTGCAAACATTTTCCAGAGTGGGTAAGGAGCTGATTAACGGTGCAGGTTTATAGAGACAAGCTCGTGTCAATTAAGCCCCAGGAGGGACCATCAATTAGTGTCAGTCAGGCAAACCTTTTACCACTTAAATTAACATAATGAAAAATGGTGCTCAGTCATTCAAGGTTCAAGAAACTTTTGCCTTCCAAAAAGACATTATTTTTCAATAAAAGCCTTGCAGCCACGAGAATACTTTTTCTTGCAAAGTAGTCATACAAAGAGTTGGCTTTCTTTAGCTTTTTGTTGAACTATTGTTTTGTAAATTGTTTTTCATTTTTATGCCTTAAGAGAGTGTTCAAGACACTTTGGCCATGTTCTTTTAGTTTTTAACTTGATTCTCCAAGGTACAACGAGGTGCTGGAAGTCACTGTGGGGACAGGATTAAAGCAAAGAACCTGGCAAGGTGAAAAAAAAGGAGCAATTAGACCAAGCCCTCAGCACTTGCATTTAACTAAAGTTCAGTGTTTCATAAACAAAAATTAAACAACCAGAAACTCCAGTGCTTCTTAATTCATCATCCTCCCAGTTTCTGGCTTTTGCCAGTTGGCTGGAATAATGAAGATCAGTTTTAAGTAGGAAGATACTCGAGGAGGAGTCAGCTGAACTTGTTGCACCACAACAGACTAAGTGTTTCAAGATTTTGTTTGAGAAGTCCATGATGTATTTTTAATTTATGTGCAATATTGAGGGATGTGGCTGTCAAACTCACATCCTCCCCTACAAATCACATGCACCGGGGGATTGATTCAAAAATCAGATGATCATCAAGGAGACAGTGAGGATGGATTTGTGTTTCCTCTCCATGCGGCAATCGGGCGAAACCTTGGCAGTGTTGTGTGAAATGAGTCCCAAGGTGACAGTGAACAGAGGTGAGAAGTGCAGGAGGAAACTTCTTGGAAATGTAAACTGTCCTTTTTCAAGTGTTAATGTCAGCGTTGTGCTGCCTTTGGAAGATCCGTGCTGCCGGGAGGCATCGCTCCGCTCTGGGAGCCCGTGAGGCTCCGTTCGGGTCTCCCATCGCCTCCCCAGGGCTCCTGGCAGGTTCTGGAGCTGCCCCAGCCCTGATGCAGGAGAGCAGCCCGTGCCAGCACTTCCACTGAGCATCCCTGCGCTCCCTGGCCTTTCTGCAACAGAGGAAACTTTACTTTTTTTCCCAAAACACTTTTTTATTCCAAAGCTAGCCTTGAAGGCATATATTATTGTATACTTACTGCTGAGGCTACATGGATTTTCTCCTTTTTTTGGGCAGATATTATGTTTTCTGTTTCTTTGGGGACACTTTATTTTTGGAATATCTATCATTTTATTGAACTGCGTTGCATTGAAGATGTTTATCTTATGTATATTGCATCCCCTGCTGCAGCCTGTGGCTGAGGCACATATTAGTAAGCATATTGCTATTGATTTTTCTTTGTCCCCGTTTTTCTGTGTGCATAAGGAGCTGAAATATTTGTTTGGAATCTGTCCCTTACAGTGATCTGTTGGTGACTTCTGTGGTTTGTGAAAACTGATTGTGCTGTGAAGGCACAGAGAAAGTGATTTTTGTTTCTCATGAGTTCAGTGAGATGCAGAGTTCCAGGAACTGGGAGGAGGAGAGGATTTGGTACAAGAGGAAATGTCTGAATCTGGGGAATGGGAGCCAGCTCAAAAATGGTCCTTACCTGTAGTGCTGTCACTTCTGCCTCTCCATTCACAGAATCACAGAGGGGCCCGGGTTGGAAGGGACCTTAAATAAATTCTTTTCCCAACTCCTCTGCCCTGGGCAGGGACAGCTCCCACTGGATCAGGTTCCTCAGAGCTGACAGCAGAATGGATTTCAAATATTCCCAATATTTGAGGTCCCATGTGGAGCAAAGGGGAGAGAGTGTGTATGTCTGTGTATATAAATATATATATATATATATATATCTATGCAGCCAAAACCACTTTGTCATGAAAGGAAAACTCATTACCAGGGGATGATAATTGGAGTTTTGCCTGGATATGCTTGTGTGCAACTTTTGCACCCAAAATGCCCAAAGCTGTGTTTGCCATAAGGTTCTATACACATTTAAAACAGTCCCTGTGCTTACAGAAGGCAGAGATGCAGCGCAGGATTCCCTTGGGGGCAGAGAAGGTGACTTCTTGTTCTTCTGAACAGCACAAAAGCCACCCAAGCTAATTCCTCTCTCCTGCTCCGTGGTGTCTGCAGTCATGTCAGCACAGTATCAATATAACACTCCTAAAAACACGCACAAATTTAGATTTCTCTGCACAGCTGTTCCACTACGAAGGTTATTAAGTATTACACGGCTATCATCAAAACAGTTTTTTAATTAGCTTCTTCAGTGCTGTGTTTAATTACAAGCACTTAGCCACAGGGAATGTTTGTGCCTCCCAATCTCTGACAGAGGGAATGCACAAGCTCTAACAGGACACTGCAACCTCCACGTGTGAAATGCTACCAAGGGCGAAGAGTTTTTTCCCCACTGAGAGCTGTGTTGATGTTGAACATCATAGGCCAAGACCTGAAGGAACACCCCCAAAGAACTTCCAGTGTGAGGTGGCCAAGCTCCTCATGGGATTGAGTGTAGTGGATAGTTGTCTCAGGAAATCCCAGGCAGTAGCAGGCTAAATTTGATATTCTGATTTATTGCGTGGTGAAAACGATGTTCATGTTAAAGTCCACAATTGATGTGTCGTGTTTCTTTAGGCATCTTTTGTCCCAGGGTTGTGGGGTGGATGATGAGTCTTAAACTTGAGTAGTACAAAAAATAAACAGCTCTTTGACAGCCTCTTGAGGCTTCAGAGGAAAACCAGTATCAAAGTCTGTGATGTGAGTGATTCTCTGCTCCGGTGCGGCGCTGAGATCTGTGAGTGAGAGAGAGCTGAGTGTAGAGATTCCAATGCACAAGGTCTGTAACCCTTCCTCCCACCCCACGTGAGGGAAAATGTAAAAATGACTTCTTACCTCTTCTCCTTTTGCCAAGTGTTTCTCCCCTTGACTTTTGCCAGATTCCTGAAAACTTAAGAGCAGTGTTGGCCGTAATTTGAGTCTATTTTTAACAAGATATTATCTCTTTAATGATAGGAGGTAAATATGCTTTAAAAAAACCCCATAAAAACCTACACTGACCATTTCTCAGTTTGAAACTTCCCTTTTTAACTGGTGGTTGTGGAGGAGATTTGGGAAATGTATGGCTTTTCTGAAAGAGCTCCTGGGCAACAGCCAGGTACAGCACTGATTATGCACGAGCCTGAAATATATTAGCTGGGTGAGGAAAGTGAGGATTTCCTCATTTTGTTCAGAGCTTAAGATCTGCAGAGTTGTGTTGGAGTCATTCGTCACAATTTAGTGAGCTCAGGCAAAACATGAATGTGGCGAGTCTTCACTCCAGGATGTGTTTCCCGGAGCCAGCACTCCGGGGGCTGCAAGGGTGGGGCAGGGAAAGCACTTGAACAGAAGAGGTTTCTCATCCCCCTGCTCTGACAGAGGAAAGGTCTCTGAAGCTGCAGAATCATCTCGGCAGTCCTTGGTCTGTGAAAAGGTGTGGTGTCTTTCTGTCACTGAAGCGCCAGGTCTGGAAGTTGTGCTGTTGGTGGATAAGTTATCCTTGTTCCTCTAGACCCTGGTTCAGGTTTTTGTTGTGGTTGTTTTTTGTTGGTTTATTTTGGTTTTTTCAAATGTAGAGTTCATGACACCTTAAATTTCAGACTCCCATTTCAAGGAAGAAAACAAAACGAACCCCCCAAAAAAACCCACCAAAAAAACCTCCTCCACTGATTTCTGGTGTTTGGAGGTCTTTGGAAAAGATCTTTTACCAGCGCTCCGTAAGTGCCTGGCTTACACTTGCTCCTAAATACCCCCAGATAAAGGAGTTTGATTTGCTCTTCTTCCACCCAAGTTTAACAACAGTGAACACAATCTCAAGCACTTACCAAACCATTAACCAAGTCCATTTCGCTCACTTGAGCTGCATCTCAAACTTGTTTGTCCTCAGACATGCTGATACTTCTTTAAGAGTACTTTTATTCAGGTAGAAATTGTCCTTAAATGCAAAAAGTTTTCCATTGTTGGCCATACCAGATCTTCTCAAAGCAAAATGGGATCTTTGTTCTCTTTCAAGGGTGATGCTGCTCATTCTTCAGCACTTGTACACAAATCAATCCATTTTGCTCATTTTCCTGCCGTGATCAGTGTGTGTGTCCAAGTCTTGTCTCCTTTTTTTCTTCTTTCTGAGTGAAGAGAATTTTTGAGACTTTTCTTTTTAGCAGTGAGCAGTTTGCAAAATTCCTTTAGTTTCCCTTTCCTTGTGCTCCCTAGTGAAAAATACACTTAATATTTCTGCAGCATACTGGTGGTTACAGTTTGTATGTCTTCCACTGAGATAATTAATTTAATGACAATATTAAATACATTTGGTGTGCCAAACCACTGTCAGATTGAGGTTATATTTTGGATGACATTGTTGGTTTCTGCTACCTATATTTAAAATAAAAAACAACAAAAAAAAACCCAAAGCAACAACATGCTGAACTTCTGGCTGTTGGTGAGGAAGCTTCCTCAACTCTGTGGCTTATTTCCTTCTGTCTTCCAGACTGTGAAAGTACTTGTATATACTTCTTTATTATTTCATGGCCTCTTTAAACAAAAGTGTTGATATCTGCCCATCATGATCTTGACTGTCCTCTCTGCCTTGGACAATACGAGTCTCTATTAAATACATGAAGATGTGAAATATTTGTTCCTGCCCTATGTGTTGTTTGCACATTGGGATAGATGTGTTTAGGTTTATTAAATGAGGGCTTGTCAGATATTCAGTCTTGTCCATTTTACAGATTATATCCACCCACATTTGTTCTTACTTTTATTTCTCCTGGTTTTTTTGCTTCCTCTGTGCCTTTTCAGTTACTCTTCCCTGTCTTTAAGCTCCCCAAAGCACCTCATGAATTACATGATGTTGAGTGGGCAACACTGGCTCTGCTGCAGGATTATGGGGTGGGCAAAGCAAATTCTCTGTAGGTGTAGACTTTTTCTCTTCCTACATGGCAATTCTTTTTGCATTTCACTGGTGGAAGTGACTGGGTGAGGCATAAGGTGGATGAAAACTGAACTCTTTTTTACATCCATTAAGTGCCTGACACCAGGCTCAGTCTCCTAACAAGTCTCCAGGTTCAGCCCTCTAACAAGTCTGTCAAAACAATATTTCAGTGAGGCTGGAACTAATTTTTTCTTTTTAAACATTGACCTTTTATGTGAAACCAGAACTTAGAATTTGCAATGACTAATCACTTTTCCGTGCTAAAGAGCCATTTAATACCCATACTGTTTCAGTTCTGCACTGAACTTTGCTGTGTAATCTATTAGAGGAATCACCTGCTTAGCCCATTACCATGGATTGAGGGTTTGGAACAAAGTGCAGCCTTAAACCATCAGAAATGTCTAAAGGTTGAACTGAGAGTTGACAGGAAAGCTGTGTCCTGTTCTCTTCTGATGTTATGCACACTCTGGAGGTTCATCAACCCAAGCAGAACAACAAACAGGCTGATTTTCAGTCTGCTGCTGTTGCTAGGAACTGTTTCAGTAAGCTTTGTTCCTCCTTTGATTCCCTGAGGCTCCAGCAAACTTCACCCTTTGCCACTGCCCCCTTACAAAGCCATTTGTGCTGCTGTGAGGCAGCAAATACAGTGTGAGCCTTGTGGGCTCTGACACACACAGCTGTGGCCAGATGTGGCTGAAGCTGCTCCAGGGGAACCACAGGGCAGGGACCCCTCAGGCTGAAGGGGAAAGCAGGGATGTCTGAGGGAAAAAGGAAGGTGAATCAAGTGCAGTGTTTGAAACACCTTACTTTGCTTCTTTCTTCACCAAGGCTCTCTTTGCTGCATGGTGTTTGTTCACCCTAGAGGTGTTGGAGTGGTGTTGAATTCTGATGAGAAAACTTGAAACCCCAGCACAGCTTTTCTGGGTTTGAAGATTTTTTTTCCAGTGGAAAAAAACCACCTGTCTACATTCAGCTTGCTGTGTCCAGTCACCTGTGATAGCACTTCTTCCTTTAGCAAGGGAGTACCATGGGCTAATTTAGGATGAAATATCAAAGCATCACCAAACCAGCAGAGCTGCAGCCATTGGTGGCAAAAGCCAGGCAAACTCACTGGAAGCACGTGCTCAGATGTGTGGTGCATCGTGGGCAGCTTGTCCAATGCAGCTGTGGTGCAACTGGGCCATAAATTCTGTGCTGCTGGGGCTTTTAAATTTTCCAAGAGGTAAAAATCAATTTTGAAGCTGGCAAGCAGGAGGTTGGATACTCCTCAGGGGCAGCAAGCAAGTACTGAGGGGTTGATTTGTGTATAATGGAGAAGAAGTGAGGGATTTCTGGGCACTCCTGTCCTTGGTGAGAGCTCTGTAGTCTTGGGGGTGAGAAAGGCCACCAAAAAGTGCTTTCAAGAACAGCTTTTTGTCTATGAAAAGGGAGAGGTCCTGTCAGCCTCTGGGATAGGGACAGGAGGGGCATAATCAGCTGACTTTTACTTTCCTGCTTTCCAAAATATATTTTGTTATGACTGCTGTTTATAAAAGAAAGCAGGAAAACACTTTGGAAATTATTACCAAAGCAGCCAGGAAACTTGCTGGAGAATTCTGGTCCTTGAATTTATGTCAACATGACTTTTCTATAGAAAAATAAGTGAGTATTGCAGACAGATTTGGTTTTTTTTCAGTCAAGTAAAGAGATTCAGATAGGGCTGATCTGGAAATGGATTTTAAATATCATTAGCACTTCTTAACTTTGATCACAGAAAGTAAATCTGCACTGTGATGGCAGCAGAGGTGAGCAGAGCACACTGTACTGTAGCACTGCTGGAGGGAGAGGAGAAGATGCATCTCTGCAAGAAATATAGATTTTCAAGGTTTACTTCTAGGTGTCAGACCTCTGTAGCTGCTCTTGGTTTGTAATTCAAGGCTGTGCTCAGGAGGGAAGTATATTCATCTCTTTCTTAATGGGTTTGCACAGCTCCCCTAAGTGTTGGTGGGAATTATAAATGGACTTTGAAGGAAAAATCCACCTTTGAATGCTGGATTGCAGTTTGAAGCCTGGGTGCACAGGGGGCTCTGTGCATGTGTGTCTGTGCACACAATGCCTGGGGGATGTGGCTTTCAAACACTTCATTACTTGGATGAGAAGCAATGGTGACCTGGCTTGATGCTTTGTGTGAGGGTGGCAGTGTTTGTGCAGGACTGGGGGAGAACTCTGCTCCTGTCTTACATCAGAAGTTTGGTTTCAATTAAAGCTGAAACGACTCTGTAGTGACCAAATAGCTGGTGCAGGGTCTAACACTGATGACAGAAGTAGAGCATTTTAGGTAATAACTTAATGATTTTTCAGCAGCACCAGAGGTTCCATGAGTCTGTAGAAAATACATCTTGCCAAAGTGTAACCTCTCAACCTGCCAATCTGCACAAGGCAAGAGCATTCCTGCTAAACTTCCTTGTTATTCAGGCAGATTTAGGCAGGCTAATCTCAGTTCCACACAAAAAGAATTTTCAGAAAATATTTTCAGAGAAGGAAAAAGAAGCACAAGCCCATTTCCCCTCTTGCTGCTTTCTTTCCAAATATCATGTGCATGTACCCATACTGGCTTGCTGAGATATCTGCAGGGAGAAAAGCAATACCCTTAATCTTTTCCATTCTTCTTTCTTTGGTTGGTTGTGCTGCTGCACTCCTGGTCCTCAGGCTTAGAGCTGAAGCACGTGGAAGAGCTTTGGTGAGGAAAAGCTCCTTTCATACTGTTCATGTCCCTCTATGTGAATCCAATTTAGCTCAATATGGAAACCTCAGCAACTCCTTGGTTTGATGAATATGCAACTATCATATCAATAATTTAAATTTGCTGTATTCTCCTTGGTTTTATCTTCAATTCTGCTATCAAGGAATTCCTTGAATTACCATTCTTCTGGGTCAAGCCATACTATGCATTATAACATCTATGAACCCCTTGGAAGGGGGAAGAGTTAAAAACAATTTGTTTTTAACACTAGACATGCAAGGAAAAAATACATCAGGAACTGTAATGACAGGACAAGGAGTAGTGGGTACCAATTGTAAGAGAGGAAATTTAAGTTCAATATCAGGAAGAAATTCTTCCCTGTGAGGGTGGAGAGGGCCTGGCACAGGGTACCCAGAGAAGCTGTGGCTGCCCCTGGATTCCTGGAAGTGTCCAAGGCCAGGCTGGAGCAACCTGGGATAGAGGAAGGTGTCCCTGCCATGGCAGGGAGTGGCACTGGATGAGCTTTAAGGTCCCTCCCAACCCTTTATCCTTCTATTATTCTACAATACCCAACACTGGGCCCTTTAAAGTTCATTGGTGTGTTTTATTTGCCTTTACAACAGGGCCAATCTCAGAGTGATTTTTCCTCCAGGAAAAGACAGTTGTCGAGTTTGTTTCCTGTGCTGTATTCTGCTGCTGTGACTTGTTGTGACTTTGAAACTTGTTTAAGGTTTTGAGGCAGCACCTTCAAGAGGGATTTTTATTTCACTTTTGAGCAAAAGTGTCTCCTTCTGCAGGAGACTCTGAAGGAAACCTAACAAAAAGGATAAAATATCTTCTGATTCCATAGTCTTGAGCAAGATGTGCTTTGAGTACCAAGAGTGATATTGCAGTATTAGATGAGCACCCCCCACCTGGTCTGCCTGGTCCTTATGCTTGGCTGATTCTCAAGAAAAATATTCCTGCATGGGTAGTGTTGTTTTGTGATCGTGGAGACTCTAAGCTTCTTGTGTTCCTAAAGTCAGAAATAGGGTTTGATCAAACTGCAGCAAAATGGCTGTTTCTTTGTTATGGCTATTAATGTTTCCTTTTTCCCAAATGAGTTATAAATACAACTGCATTGCTCGTGCTTAGCTTGGGAGTGGATTGGAGCTGATGATAAATGCAGCATTCCCAGCAATTTGTAGCTTGCTCTGTGCCCCCTGGTGTGGAGGAGGAGGAGGCAATACAGTTGCTCAACCACAGTGACTGTAACTAATGAGGAAGCCAAAGCCCCTTATCTCAGCTGATAAATCCTCATCTCCTTATATCTGTCTTCAGCACTGTCACTGGAGTGCCTGGCTCTGCTGCAGGATTCCTTTCAGAAGCAGGAGGTAACCTCAGACTTGCTGAGCACAGTAACTACACACAGCATTTCATGGAAGACAACCTTTCCAGAAATGTCTCCAACTTAAACTAACTGTTCCCAGTCCTCTAGCAAAATGCTACTCTATTATCTGTTTGCCACTTTGGGACCACACAAACAGCTGTATTTGTCCAAACATGCATCTCTTGCTAAAGACCTGTTGTGGCTTAGCCCCAGCTGGCAGCTAAGCCCTGCACAGCCACTCAGTTTCCCCACAGCAGGATGGGCAAAGAATTGGAGAAGTGAGAACCTTGTGGGTTGAGATAAAATTTTTATAGGTAAAGCAAATCAAGGAATTCCTCCACCACTGCTGTTTCCAGCAGCTCCATCCCAGACAACTAATCCTACCTCAGCCAAAGCCAGAATGAGAACGCAGAACAAAATCCAGGACAGACCTTCCCTGGAAGGACCCTGGCAGCATCTTTCCATTTTAGAGTCTGGTTAAAGGTAAAAGCTTTGAGTACAGTTCTTAAACCAACTGTTTTCATGCTTCACAAGAACTTCTCTTAGGCCTTCCTTTCTGAGTTTATTTATGAGATAATATGAGAGTTGATCTTGCCATCAATGGCCTTACCAGGCTGCACCTGTAGCTCCCCACATGCTCATCAGTGTCAGGAGTGCCTCTCTTTGGTGACAGGGTTAATCTGCTCTTGAGACATTCACACAGTAAATGTTCACATTTTTCTCTTCATTTTAAGCACAGTTCTAATACACTCCCAAACACAATGGCAATGTTGCCTGATCTTTAAATCCTTGGACCTTCTTTCTGTCTTCTCTCTGCAGGGCTTGTGCTCTCTCTGCCCTTCCCCAGTCCCCCAGGACTTCCCTGCCCTCTGAATTCTCGAAGATAATTGCTAATGGTTCTTAGATGGCTCAAGTTAATTCCTTGAGCACTTTACAGTGCATTTCATTTGTCTTTAGAACTCAAATGTGTCTAGCTTAAATATTCTTCAACCTTTCCTTTTCATATTCCTGTCCTATGCTTTTAGCTCACAGTTAAAATTAATTGTTTTAGTATCTGGCTGTAATTACTCATAGTGAAAACTGAGAAAGGCAGGTTTTGGCTACTTGAGTTTCCCTGCATTTGCCATTATTATAACTAAAATAAGGGAACTTGTTGGCTCTATATCTTCTGTCATGGATGTTGCATTTCTAGAACTGTTTCCCTGCTTTTTTTACATCAATAGCTGATCATAACTTGTTTTGTGCCTCTGTTTTTTCAATTCTATGCCTACATACTTGTACTATTAATTTACACTTGTCCTTAATTATACAGCCACTTTCAGCACAACTCCACTTTAAATGCAATTCCTTTCTGATTATCTGGGTTGTTAAAGAGGTCCTGGTTCTCAATTTCTTCCATTTTCCTTGCATCAGAATTATTTGACATTGTGCCCTTAATAAGCTGTCCTTTAACAACAGCTGTCCTGAATTTTAGAGGGATTTTTTGTGTGTTTTAATTCCATAGGCTGTCTTGACAATTTCTCCATATTTGCTGACATTTCCTTTTAATGTTGATTTCCCTTTTTCTGTTCCTTTGGAATTATGAACGTAATTCTTCTTTGAATCTTTACACCTTTTGCCTTCAGGTTCTTTCAGCTGACAATTCTTATTCACATTCTTTTTTTTTCTTGATTATGAGCAAGAATAAAGCCAGATGTCCTGGGTGTGCCAATTCAAACTGTGGAAGCTGAGGCTTCTAATGGTGACCTTCAAAATCTGTTTTCAAGGGCAAGTTCATCTACAGTTTGGTCATACTTGCCCATTGATATATGCAAAGAATCATCATTTTAGATAATTAAATTGTATGAGAAATGTGAGTGACAGGTGGGTCAGCACACACAGAGTGTGGAAGGCTGTCCCATGAGTCCAGCAAGGGTGGCAGCTCTTCAGTGTGATGCTCACCTTTATCACTGCTCTGTGCAGTGAGGAGATGTCTTTGTGTTGCTTTATAAGATACTCAGGCTGTTGGTTATGTGTAATTATACAATATATTTACAGAGGACTATGAGCAGGTCAAAGAGCAGGATGGAACAGGGGGGTGAACTCTCAGCCTTGGCTCTGATTTGAAGAGGATTTCTTAATTCATTAAATTATGTAATAGGAACACAATGAAATAAAGCCTGCACTGATGTGCATCACCTCAGCTTCTCTTGGGTGCTTCTCCTGATGTGAAACCTCTTTGTCCTTCCCTGCCTTTTTTGTGTCTGTCCCCCACCATCTCCTCTGTGCTGCAGCTGCTCCTCTCCCCTTCCTCCTCCACCTCACAGCCCTCACCAGCAGAGACAGAGCTATTTCAATAAGTGCAGCTGTGCTGCTAAATTGCAACTTTCCTATTTTTATTGGAAAACCAAATTGAGATATTTGTAATGATCCCAGGAGAAGGCTGGCCCAGCACAGCATAACCCAACACAGAAACTCAGCGTGGCAATCTGATGGGGGCAGGAAATGAAGCAGTGCTGGGAATCCACAGTGACAACAGCAGCTCAAGTTTAAAACATTTCTGGCTCCCTGCATCTGCATTTCACACAGCTATCAATATTGGCTTGTTCTGTAAGCTTAGCTGGCTCTTCTTTATCTTTCCAATCCCTCCTGGAAGCTCCTTGCTGCATCCCTGTTTCTCAATTAGCCTCCTGTTCCTGTGTGTGGTAACTTCATTGCAGGAAAAGCTCGGTGCTTGCTCAGGCAGGGTCTGTGTCTACCAGGGCCTCAGTTCTGCTGCCACCCACATCTGCACTGTGGGCACCTTGGCAGAGCCATTTCTCATCCTTCAGTCCAGTCAGTCCTTCCTGAGATCCCCCCAAAACAGGGCTGCTCTGCCCCTGAGAGTCTGGGACAGACAGTTGGACACAGCTGCACCCAGATGTGGATGATCAGGCTCTTGAGGATGCAGGGCCTCATGGTCTCACCAGTAGGAAAGAGCTGGACCAAATGGATGAGGAAGAGGAAACACTATTAAAAAAAAAGTTTGAATTTCTATAGACTTGGCATAGAAATAAGCAAAAAGGTTTTTTTTAAATCCCCTGGAAGGTGAAAAAGCTTGTCCCTTCCCAAATTACATTAAACCATAGAGCTAACCATATATTCTCCTGTAATTCTGCATTTTTCTTCTCACTCAAAATCTTCAATCTCAGTGTCCATTAGATCAGCTTCCCAACTGGGTTACTGATAGGTAAATTTGTAGTTGTAATCTCTTGGTTTTACAATTATCTTTCCTCCTTGCACCTGCATCCAGCCACATCCTTCATAGGCTGCTACCAGTAGGCCTGATGATTTACAATTTGCATATTGAAAGATGAAATAGAAATGTTTAATGTTACCTGTTAATTTTTTTAATTAAAAAATGAACATGACAAGCTAAGATTTGAAGTATGGTATCTGTGCTAAATACAGACAGAAACTAGTTTTGAATTTTTTTTGTTAACTGTGAGCCCTGTATCTTTGCCATTGCTGTCAGTCAGTCCTGGAAACTGTAATGCACCTGCAGGATTTTACTTAGGTGAGTGGGTTGGATTGATTGGAATTGACACTGCATTAATTTAGTGAGTCTGGAGCACCAAGTCAGAAATTCTTAGAAACAGAACAAATTTTACTTTACATTTGGGTTACTCGGGTAAACTCATNTTTGGGTTACACTCAGGTAAACTGATGTAGGGAAGTTAACTTTTTTTACCACATTTTTGAAACACAGTGTTAATTTTTATGGTTTGGTTTGTTGTGCTCTGGATTGGTTGGTTGGTTTTGATTTGGGTTGGTTTTTTCCCAAGCATGGTCAATGTTTTTAGGTGGTAGGGCAATATGATTTAGTATTCTTTGCATCTTTTGTGGGTTTAATAATCAATGTGCTCTGCAAAACTCCTTCTTAAATTCTAAATTTATTACAATTTTTTTTCTGTGGTCTCTGAAGATGTAAGAGAATGAGAAAAGAGAAACTTGTGAAGTTATACTTGGATTAATCTGGAGGCCAACTTGCCTGGGCCATAGCAAATCAAACTCATTGGATTCAACCTTCCTCCAGTTATCTGGTTATTGGTGCATGATAGGAATCAAGCTGGGTTTATCCACTATACCTGAGAAACAAAACTGCTGGTTTTGGTGTCTGCAGGTGGAACTGTGACACAGATTTTGGAGAATGATCACATAGATGAGAAAATTCTGCTCATGCTGGGACTAAGCTTCCCAAGGAGACTTTCTAGCATAGGTGGCAATTGTCATTGTAGGTGACAAATAGAACCACTTAAGCCCAGAATTGGTATTTTTAGCATATTTAAATTATTCAAATCTAGTTACTTCTAACTTTAACCTGCTACCATGGCAATAGTGCTGTGTATTAATAGACTTAAGTGTGTGGCTGACTAATCAGCTCCCAAGTCTGTCTCCAGAGTGGAAGGGTTTTGTTCAGCTACATCCTTCCACCTGAGAGAAAGAGGACACCAAGGTCAGGTTAGCAAACCCCATGGTTACTTCAGCCATCACAGAGGTCTGAGTTTC
>VWYE01025684.1:21839-51490 GCA_013398995.1 Alaudala cheleensis | reverse complement strand
AGGGCCTCAGTTCTGCTGCCACCCACATCTGCACTGTGGGCACCTTGGCAGAGCCATTTCTCATCCTTCAGTCCAGTCAGTCCTTCCTGAGATCCCCCCCAAAACAGGGCTGCTCTGCCCCTGAGAGTCTCGGACAGACATCTGGACACAGCTGCACCCAGATGTGGATGATCAGACTCTTGAGGATGCAGGGCCTCATGGTCTCACCAGTAGGAAAGAGCTGGACCAAATGGATGAGGAAGAGGAAACACTATTAAAAAAAAAGTTTGAATTTCTATAGGCTTGGCATAGAAATAGGCAAAAAGGTTTTTTTTAAATCCCCTGGAAGGTGAAAAAGCTTGTCCCTTCCCAAATTACATTAAACCATAGAGCTAACCATATATTCTCCTGTAATTCTGCATTTTTCTTCTCACTCAAAATCTTCAATCTCAGTGTCCATTAGATCAGCTTCCCAACTGGGTTACTGATAGGTAAATTTGTAGTTGTAATCTCTTGGTTTTACAATTATCTTTCCTCCTTGCACCTGCATCCAGCCACATCCTTCATAGGCTGCTACCAGTAGGCCTGATGATTTACAATTTGCATATTGAAAGATGAAATAGAAATGTTTAATGTTACCTGTTAATTTTTTTAATTAAAAAATGAACATGACAAGCTAAGATTTGAAGTATGGTATCTGTGCTAAATACAGACAGAAACTAGTTTTGAATTTTTTTTGTTAACTGTGAGCCCTGTATCTTTGCCATTGCTGTCAGTCAGTCCTGGAAACTGTAATGCACCTGCAGGATTTTACTTAGGTGAGTGGGTTGGATTGATTGGAATTGACACTGCATTAATTTAGTGAGTCTGGAGCACCAAGTCAGAAATTCTTAGAAAAAGAACAAATTTTACTTTACATTTGGGTTACACTCAGGTAAACTGATGTAGGGAAGTTAACTTTTTTTACCACATTTTTGAAACACAGTGTTAATTTTTATGGTTTGGTTTGTTGTGCTTTGGTTTGTTGTGTTCTGGATTGGTTGGTTGGTTTTGATTTGGGTTGGTTTTTTCCCAAGCATGGTCAATGTTTTTAGGTGGTAGGGCAATATGATTTAGTATTATTTGCATCTTTTGTAGGTTTAATAATCCATGTGCTCTGCAAAACTCCTTCTTAAATTCTAAATTTATTACAATTTTTTTTCTGTGGTCTCTGAAGATGTAAGAGAATGAGAAAAGAGAAATTTGGATTAATCTGGAGGCCAACTTGCCTGGGCCATAGCAAATCAAACTCATTGGATTCAACCTTCCTCCAGTTATCTGGTTATTGGTGTATGATAGGAATCAAGCTGGGTTTATCCACTATACCTGAGAAACAAAACTGCTGGTTTTGGTGTCTGCAGGTGGAACTGTGACACAGATTTTGGAGAATGATCACATAGATGAGAAAATTCTGCTCATGCTGGGACTAAGCTTCCCAAGGAGACTTTCTAGCATAGGTGGCAATTGTCATTGTAGGTGACAAATAGAACCACTTAAGCCCAGAATTGGTATTTTTAGCATATTTAAATTATTCAAATCTAGTTACTTCTAACTTTAACCTGCTACCATGGCAATAGTACTGTGTATTAATAGACTTAAGTGTGTGGCTGACTAATCAGCTCCCAAGTCTGTCTCCAGAGTGGAAGGGTTTTGTTCAGCTACATCCTTCCACCTGAGAGAAAGAGGACACCAAGGTCAGGTTAGCAAACCCCATGGTTACTTCAGCCATCACAGAGGTCTGAGTTTCCCAAAATTTCCAAAGAGACCTGAGATCTTCTCTGCATATTACAAAAAAAGAAAGAAAAAAAAAAAGTTCTCCCACTACGTCCTTAAAGCATTTATTTGTGCTTTTCACCTAAATGGGAGTTGCTTTTACATGCTCATGAGTAAAGGACACCTGATAGAAAATCAGACCTCTTTCTAAAAAAAGTCTATTTTCAATAGGCTTTGTATTTAAAAGTGTGATATTTTGATTAGTATTCAGAAATATTGCCTTTGTGTTTAGGTGCTGCACGTTTAGCACTCTCTGTAAGGTTCTGCAGTTCATGTTTGCACTGTTGGTAAAGAACTGCCTGGATATTAAAACCAACTTATTAAATCCCTGCCCATGGCAGGAACTAGATGATCTTTTATGGTCCTTTCCAACCCAACCCATCCTACAATTCTGTGGAGAAAATTACAACGGGTCTTGATTTTTTTTGGTTTTTTTCCCCCAGTCAGGAGATAAAAACACTCTTCCTTTTTCTTCTAATGTCTCTTCCTATTTGTTTTATGGCCATTATGGTCATCTAAAATTTCAACAGTCACTGAGACCATAACCTGTACTGAAGAAATGAATCCTATCCTTGACCTTGCTTAGTGTTAGAGCAGAAACCTGGAAATCCAAGTTGCAATCCTGCCTTTTTATTGCCAATTTACTTTCATGGGTTTCTGCAAGCAGAATTATTGCAAGCAGTGTTATATTTAGTGTATGTCTTCACTAAATGTTTGTCCTCTTGGTTGTCTCTATTTCCATTGTAATAATACCTGTAAGAAATCCCCAGTGTAGACCCAATTAGTGCTAAATCCTGTCACCAACTTAAATAGCTCTCAAGCCCTTCTCTTCATCAGAAACATGCCATGCATTCAGGAAAGCCATAATCAAGACCTTAATCTGTGAAAACCTGAGAAAATAGCTAAAACTAACAATATTTTTCTAAAAGGAGAAAGACCTCCTTATTTTCTTTAAAAAAAAAAAAATCCCACAAATGAAACCACAAGTCAGTTGAAGTCAAGAGATTGATAATAAACCCCTGGCAGACCTGACCCTGAAGTCTTAGGTCATTAGTTGAAAATTATTTATGCTGTACACTACTCTAACCTTTCTTCCCTCTTGTCAAAAATAACAGATCTAAAGGAGTGAACTGCAGTCCTTAAAAATCTTCCAGTGATTTACCTAGTCCTACAAAAGCTTCTTATTCACAATACTCAAAATCATTTGTCAAGTGGGTGGAATCAGGAACTTTTCATTTCAAAATATGGGAATAAAAATTAATTGGCCCCAAACAAAAGGCATCAGTGTAAAAGGTTTTGGGAACTTTTCCAGTAGTGATCAATATTTATATGACCTTTACCAAAACTAAGGCACTAAGCAATCTCTTTAGTTCAGGCTGTCCAGGACAGGTAAAATGGGGGCGATGTAATGAAGGAAAATAATTTAGGGCTGTTTTCCAAGTGCTATCCCTGGTCTTTTCCCCAGGGAGCTTTCTAAGAGCCTGCTTGACTTCTTACCTGCTCTGGGCCCTCAGCCTGAGCCTGAGGCTCTCCCCTATTTACTTTAATAGGACTTTCATTCCAACGTGGATAAAAGTTTATGAACCAAGGCATTAGCTGATATTTGTGGCTTCTCTGTGAATTGATTTCTTGCAGACCACAGCCAGATCCAGTGATACTGGGAAATGTCAAGCCAGCTCTGATATTAAGACATTTCTCCTCTCTTGTTTGTTCCAGTGAATAGCTGCATGATTTTTTTGACAGCTCCTGACTGCATATTCATATGTTCAAACAGTGAACTCTGCATCTCAGATGGAAGTGTGAAGGTGGTTCTGTGGATGTTCCCTTCTGCCCAGCAAAGGGGCAAGGTGATCTAGGCCCTCATAGGCAAATCTGGAGGTGTTTAGGAATGAAAATACAGGTTCTGCCACTTGATTGAAGGAGCCCTTGCAGCACGTGGTGGCAGCAGGCTGTGTGTCAGGAGACACTCATGATGCTGAGTCACAGCCAGAAGTGGCTCTGCTGTTTTTCCACCAGTCTGTGTTCACAGCCAGCACTTCCCAAAGCTGCTCCAGGGCCACGCTCGTGGCACATTTTCCAAGGCTTATGCAAAACAAATCCAGTCTTTCTAACGTTTATCTTAGCTTTCAGATGAATATGTTGATGTTTCCCTCCCACCTGCTTCTGAACTTTCTGTAGCATTTAGGTTTATTGATGATAATATTCTCCAGAATAAAACCTCTCTAATGATTCAGCAATAGATGCATGAGTTTCTCTGTGGGATTTCCATTGTGTATTCAGCACAGGAACCCTAACTGTGAATAT
Organism: Alaudala cheleensis; assembly: GCA_013398995.1. Taxonomy (NCBI): domain Eukaryota; kingdom Metazoa; phylum Chordata; class Aves; order Passeriformes; family Alaudidae; genus Alaudala; species Alaudala cheleensis. The sequence continues at coordinate 47,395 of VWYE01025684.1, read as the reverse complement.
CACCCCAACAAAGCAGGGGAACAACTTCTTTTATGTATTCTGCCTAAAGGGGAGGACAGAACTCTGCCAAGTGAATCAAGAATTCTGAGATTTATTGTATGAAAAATAATTTAAGGAATTCTTTAAGGCCCTTTACTGTATTATATCAGTAATATATTGTCTAAGTGGGTGAGAGCACTAGCCTTTGATTAAAAACTGCATAGCCTTTGGACATGCACAGCCCAAAGAAATTGGCTGTTCTCTTTGCTGGCAAGCACAGACCCGTGGCTTGTGCTCCTCACAGAGCACTTGCTCTGCTGTTCTGCAAGGCTGTAGACCAACACACTGGCCTTTATTTTTGTCTCTTCTGCTTTCCTGTTTCTGTACAGTTTTTTCTTTAACCTTCATCTTATGGCACTGATGCTGAATGCAGATGAGCCATTGCTTCATTCCTCTCAATTTTTTTTTTTTTTTCAGATAATTAGCTGAAATCCCAAATAAGCATTCTAGAATTTTATGATTTTTTTTTTTTTTTGGCAAGGGGACTATCCCTGATTCAGTTCCTGACCACAAGACAGTATTAAGAATCTGCCATGCAGTTGATTCAGGATCAGTATCTTAGCTGCTTTTGACTAAAAATTTTTTTTTTTTTAAATCCACCACTGGGGTTTTAGGTTCATATTATTCAAGCATCTGAGGCTTGGTACAGTACAAGGGTTTGGTGTAATTATTACCTGTGAAGTGTTGGTAGCAAGCACAGGAGCAGCAGCAAATTCTGCTGGGGGATGTTTGACTCCCTATACAAGCCACAGGTGAAAAAATGTTGCTAATTAATGCCTGTGAAGTATTTACTTATAATTATATCTGTCTCCAAAGGCTGCATTTTCATTGTGCTTTGCAGCTCTGGCTCTGACTCTAGAAAGGAAGGGAAAATGTGCTCTTTATGGCTAAAAGTGCTTTTCTAAAGTGGATATTTAGTGCTGCTCTTGACAGGAACTTATTCATCCAGAGAAAGTCAATAGGACAACCGAAACAAACCCAGCAGGTTCCTTACACTCAATACTGATGGCAGGGAGGCTGAGTTGGGGAAAGCAAAAACACAGAGAAAGCTCCATAATATTAGAAGTTATTTGCTCTTTAGCTCTGAATTTTACCTTTTGCCTCTTCTACACACCCCCATACAAAGCTGAGAGTAGTAAAAAGCAAAAGCAAGTTGGGGAGAAGAGTAATGAGTTTAGAAACAGGGCAAATATGTCAAAATTCCCATTACTGACAGCCACAATATATTGTTAAAAGGCCCTTTCCATTAGGGAATTGTGTATGTTGAATGAATTTCTTTTTCCCTAAAAAACCCTACCAAATAAAGCTTGAAATATTATTCAAATGCTGTTTTATCCATCCCTGTCGAAGAAATCACCTTAATGGTTGCTTTGGTTCCTTACTGTGCTTCCCCTGTGCCTCTTCGAGGCAACAGCCTGGCTTGGCTCTGCCTTCTGCTTCTGGGCATGCAGGAGGGTCTTGGCAACAGCCAAATTCCCCCTTTTCTTCTTTGTCCCTTGAGCTTGTGGTGGTGGAACCATGTTCTGCATGTGCTGCTCACAGCTTTGACAAGATACAGCTCTAAACACGAGCATCCTTCCTGTTGATTGAAACATCAGGAAGCAAAGGGTCAGAAATCAATTCTGCAGTCCAATATCTCAGGGGATTGATTTCTCTGAAAGGGGTAAACACCTCTTCCTGTAGTGGGGTTCTTATGGTGGGAAGGCTCTGCAGAGGAGAGTGAAGGGATCTCAAACTTCATTCCTTAGGAAAAATACCCAAACACTTCCTTTCCCAGCCCATATACTCCATTCCATGTTTTTCTTCTTTTGTCTCCTGCAAGAAGAGCCCAGAGCTGAATTTTTTTGCCTTTTTTCACAGCGGGTTAGAGCTTCTCCTCACTGTTGCAGCTATTGGGATTGGCTTGTTCCCTGCTGTGCAGGCACTAATTAAATATAATGGGCCTGTGCAGGGATGGTCATACTTTAAATACCACCAGTGCTGGTTGCAGGGATTGCTTATGTGCTTCGAGTGAGTTTGCACCCCAAGGTGTAAATGGCTCAGTGGTGCCAGGGTTGCCCCTTGGAGCCAAGGAAAACATGGGGAGAGGGAAAGGGAGGGAAGGAGGCAGTGGAGATGAGTGTGAGGATAACAGGAAGTGGTTTCCTTAGCAACAACAGCACTTTGGATGGTTTCAGACAAGAGTACAACAGGGTACAAAGTATCTGATTAAAATTTATTGCAAGGGATAGAAGCAGTGTGAGCCGTAGCAGAGCCAGAGCGTGTGCTGGAGATGTGATTTGAATGATTGCTGCATTGTCTGGGCCATCTTCTGTGCTCAAGGAGAAGAAAAGAGGTTTGGGAAGTGGCAGGTGGGTGCAGGTGGCATGACCATGCCTTGAAGACACCAAAAAAATCAAAATGAAATGCAAGCCTTGGGTTCACAGTTAGGGAAAACAGAAAGATGCCTCATCTCTAAAAAAAAATTATTTAAGAGTGTTCTGCTATAGAAAATTGCACNGGGAGAGGGAAAGGGAGGGAAGGAGGCAGTGGAGATGAGTGTGAGGATAACAGGAAGTGGTTTCCTTAGCAACAACAGCACTTTGGATGGTTTCAGACAAGAGTACAACAGGGTACAAAGTATCTGATTAAAATTTATTGCAAGGGATAGAAGCAGTGTGAGCCGTAGCAGAGCCAGAGCGTGTGCTGGAGATGTGATTTGAATGATTGCTGCATTGTCTGGGCCATCTTCTGTGCTCAAGGAGAAGAAAAGAGGTTTGGGAAGTGGCAGGTGGGTGCAGGTGGCATGACCATGCCTTGAAGACACCAAAAAAATCAAAATGAAATGCAAGCCTTGGGTTCACAGTTAGTGAAAACAGAAAGATGCCTCATCTATAAAAAAAAAATATTTAAAGTGTTCTGCTATAGAAAATTACAAATTTTTTCTTTAGTAGCTATAAGACCTATATCTTTCATCATGAGATGGACAAACTGTTGGCAATAGCAGTTGCTAACTGTCCTACTGTGCTTCTATTTGTGAATTGAAGTGCTTTTTTTTTTTTTCATTGACCAAGGTGATGAATAAACATCCCAACCCACACACATTTATGCTAAAAATAATCACTTCTCTTCATAATAATTGTAGGTCCAGCGGCAGAAATCCTGTTATTAATATTTAGACCTCTTGCTTTTGCCTGGGGTTGCTGTTTGGAAAGTTACCAGGTAGGATCAGCCTAAGATGTTAGGTTATTTTTAGGGGTTTATGTATTTTTATACCTGACAGCTCCTTTTTTCTTTTAATTGGAGCAAAATGCTCATTTCTGAATGTGAATACTTAAGCCATCATTTAGATGCCTGAGAGTCCATTTTAGACACTGAAAGTAAATGTCAATTCCTTAGTCATACACTTTTCCCAGTGCTTAAGTTTCCTCATCTGTAAAATAACTGTATTTAAGTTTCTGTCTCACACAGATGTTGCAAGATTTATTTCTGGAAGAAATGTAAAATGCTATGAGTTGCTTGTCTGGCTGTGTAAATAAAAATTACTGACTGCAAGGAAGACTTGAAAATTTTGAGGTTTTACCTGAAGGCTTGAGTCTTCAATACTGGTCTCAAAACCTGGTGACAACACCCTTTCGTGCAGTATTCCCATCAGATTTACCTTTTGTGTGTGTGCAGTGGTGCATAGAAAATGTCTGAAGTAAAATGCAACTCAAAGTCAAATATTTCTTGGTTCATTTCTGGGTTTAGAGCTCTCCAATGTTGCAGCTCAGAGCGTAGAAGGTGGGTAGGTAAAGAGCTCAGCTGACCTGTGAAGCAAAGGCTGTAAAATAAAGGTCTTTGAGTATTCACTGGACCAAACTCTCCAGGAATTGTAGAAAAACTCATCTGGTCTTTTCAAGCTCTTCACATTCAGTGTGAAAGGAAGGTGGGTTTGTAATGCTGTCATTGTCCTGGTGCCAAGCTGTGTGTGCTTAGAGAAATGGAAATTATTGGGAGACTCCCACATAGTGAAAGTCAACAGGAGTGAGGAGGGGCCACCAGCCCGGCCAACAAACGTTGGCATTTCCAAACAAAGGCAGCAAGGGGAAGGTGGCACAACCTGGAATAGGCATGGCCATGGGTGCAGCCCCTCCTGCTGTCCCACTTCAGGCACTGCCCTGGAGTCATTGTCCATCTTTCCTTTGTGTCAGTGGAGAAACAGCCTTGGATCATGAGGATCCGGAACAAAGGATCAAAACCAACACCAGCTGAGGGTGAAGGAACTGCCTGAATCCAGGAGTACCAGTGGCAAATACATCAGGCAGAAATGTAAAATAGTGATGGAATAGCCGGGTTTGGATCTGGGTACCAACCCCATGTGAATGTTTTCATTGTACATTGTTTGAGTTAGAATTGGGTTTGGTGTAAAAATAAATAAATAAATGTTCCTTAGAGTTGCCACTTCCTCTTTTTATGAATTGCAAGAGCTTTGAAAGAAACTATTTCAATTTTTCATTATTTAAGAAACAACTGTGAGCATGCTCCAAAAAGAGTTCATTCTTGCCATTCCCTGAATTAGTGTGATAAACACAAGTGAGCAGAATTGCCAGCAGCAGACTAAGGGTTTCTCAATTGTGTTGGTAACAATAGGATAACTAACAACTGTAAATGTCCCCCAAACTGAGGAAATCTCCTGTTCCTTGTGCTCCTCAAAGTAACTGGAAGGGACTGGTCCTGTCTATGGCACTGTCAGCCTCTGTGCCAGGCGTGAACCTTTGTCAGTGTCAATTTTACAGCAAAATATCAACATCAGGTCCTTCCTTGCCCAGGAGCTGGGACCTATCCCTCCTCTGTCCCCTGCTCCTCTCCCACCCACTGAGCTCTGAGGGAAGAGGAGATGACTTTCATAAAGCTTTTAGTGCTGCTGCTCGTTGTGTTGTGCCACCAGCTATGATAGATTGATACATCAGGATTAAGAAATAATTTATTATAATCTTCATCAATTTAAAGTCGCCATTTGATTTAATGGATTGAGGGTTTATCGGAAAAGCTTTTATCCACGGTCATTGACTCGAGTTCCCTTGGCCTGGCTGCTGGAGGAGAGGCACTCTGATAACTGGNTTTTTTTTTTTCATTGACCAAGGTGATGAATAAACATCCCAACCCACACACATTTATGCTAAAAATAATCACTTCTCTTCATAATAATTGTAGGTCCAGCGGCAGAAATCCTGTTATTAATATTTAGACCTCTTGCTTTTGCCTGGGGTTGCTGTTTGGAAAGTTACCAGGTAGGATCAGCCTAAGATGTTAGGTTATTTTTAGGGGTTTATGTATTTTTATACCTGACAGCTCCTTTTTTCTTTTAATTGGAGCAAAATGCTCATTTCTGAATGTGAATACTTAAGCCATCATTTAGATGCCTAAGAGTCCATTTTAGACACTGAAAGTAAATGTCAATTCCTTAGTCATACACTTTTCCCAGTGCTTAAGTTTCCTCATCTGTAAAATAACTGTATTTAAGTTTCTGTCTCACACAGATGTTGCAAGATTTATTTCTGGAAGAAATGTAAAATGCTATGAGTTGCTTGTCTGGCTGTGTAAATAAAAATTACTGACTGCAAGGAAGACTTGAAAATTTTGAGGTTTTACCTGAAGGCTTGAGTCTTCAATACTGGTCTCAAAACCTGATGACAACACCCCTTCGTGCAGTATTCCCACCAGATTTACCTTTTGTGTGCGTGCAGTGGTGCATAGAAAATGTCTGAAGTAAAATGCAACTCAAAGTCAAATATTTCTTGGTTCATTTTTGGGTTTAGAGCTTTCCAATGTCACAGCTCAGAGCGTAGAAGGTGGGTAGGTAAAGAGCTCAGCTGACCTGTGAAGCAAAGGCTGTAAAATAAAGGTCTTTGAGTATTCACTGGACCAAACTCTCCAGGAATTGTAGAAAAACTCATCTGGTCTTTTCAAGCTCTTCACATTCGGTGTGAAAGGAAGGTGGGTTTGTAATGCTGTATTGTCCTGGTGCCAAACTGTGCGTGCTTAGAGAAATGGAAATTATTGGGAGGCTCCCACAATAGTGAAAGTCAACAGGAGTGAGGAGGGGCCACCAGCCCGGCCAACACATGGAATTTCCAAACAAAGGCAGCAAGGGGAAGGTGGCACAACCTGGAATAGGCATGGCCATGGGTGCAGCCCCTCCTGCTGTCCCACTTCAGGCACTGCCCTGGAGTCATTGTCCATCTTTCCTTTGTGTCAGTGGAGAAACAGCTTTGCATAATGAGGATCCAGCACAAAGGATCAAAACCAACGCCTCATTTCACCAGCTGAGGGTGAAGTAACCACCTGAATCCAGGAGCACCAGTGGGAAATACATCAGGTAGAAATGTAAAATAGTAAAGGAATGGCCAGGTTTGGATCTGGGTACAAACCCCATGTGAATGTTTTCAGTGTACATTGCTTGAGTTAGAATTGGGTTTGGTTTAAAAATAAATAAATGTTCCTTAGAGTTGCCACTTCCTCTTTTTATGAATTGCAAGAGCTTTGAAAGAAACTATTTCAATTTTTCATTATTTAAGAAACAGCTGTAAGCATGTTCCAAAAAGAGCTCATTCTTGCCATTCCCTGAATTAGTGTGATAAACACAAGTGAGCAGAATTGCCAGCAGCAGACTAAGGGTTTCTCAATTGTGTTGATAACAATAAGATAACTAAAAACTGTAAATGTCCCCCAAACTGAGGAAATCTCCTGTTCCTTGTGCTCCTCAAAGTAACTGGGAGGGACTGGTCCTGTCTATGGCACTGTCAGCCTCTGTGCCAGGCGTGAACCTTTGTCAGTGTCAATTTTACAGCAAAATATCAACATCAGGTCCTTCCTTGCCCAGGAGCTGGGACCTATCCCTCCTCTGTCCCCTGCTCCTCTCCCACCCACTGAGCTCTGAGGGAAGAGGAGATGACTTTCATAAAGCTTTTAGTGCTGCTGCTCGTTGTGTTGTGCCACCAGCTATGATAGATTGATACATCAGGATTAAGAAATAATTTATTATAATCTTCATCAATTTAAAGTCGCCATTTGATTTAATGGATTGAGGGTTTATCGGAAAAGCTTTTATCCACGGTCATTGACTCGAGTTCCCTTGGCCTGGCTGCTGGAGGAGAGGCACTCTGATAACTGGTTTGAGATCAGAAGTGGCACAGGTCAATTCTTGTTTGCATTTCTAACTAGGGAAAGCAGCAGGCAGGGCTGCTGTCTGACAGGCCTGCTATTTATCTTCTGGGACTGTTTTTTTGACTGATACAATATAGGATAAGATCTGTTGCAAAAGTTTTTGGTGTTTGAAGAGCTGGAAGATGCATATTCAATCTGGATCTTTACCTCTGAGTTCCTAGATAATCTTGGAAGATTGAATTTTCTGTTAATCTGATTACCTTGTATACAGTGATAAAGGAAAAAAAGAGCATTTTGAAATAATTTCCTTGTCAAGGTCATGCTAATTTTGGGGGGCATATCAATAAAATCAGCCTGGTATAGGACACATATCAGAAGATGCTTTGTCTATACATTTTACAGGTCTTAAATTACATGTCTTGTACTGAAGGTCTATTCTAAATAAGAGCTAAAATTCAATATAAGTGAAGCCTTTAAATTAAAATTTAGTATCTCTAAATTTTATGAAGTGGCATAAAGTATCTGAGATGAAATTAATGTTAAAATACAAAATTAATATTTTATGTTTTACTGCCCTTTATATGTAAATGCCTTAATTTTGGATTGAACCAAATATAAAATATTAACAACAGAAGTTAAGAAATATTAGGATATACAAAAATGCTGATCTGTTTTGTGTGTCTATACATGTACCAAAAATGGTAGAATGTAGTAAATTCCTCAGTGTGAGTGTTCTTTAAATGCTACATTACTCAAGTGTCATTTAAGCTGCAGGTCTAAAGTTACTGGATAAAAAACTATGGATGTTATTCAAAATACACTTAAGGCTTTCCAATAGTTATTTAGTAAATTTGGTTGCTAAGTGAGATTTGAAGTGTGTTATACCATTAAAACATAAACTTAACCCCATACCTTGAACACCTTAAAATTGTGGAAATATTTCTGCTCCACAGGGAATGTCACACAATTTTAATCAACTCCTACAACTATTTGTAATTGCTTTTTTAATTGCTGGACTCAGTTACTTGGACTAAGAGCACTCTCCTTTCCAAAGGCGTTCCATGGACTTCCCTTTTCCTGCCTTTGCAGTCCAAGGAGAATAGATGAGAGGAACATATTTTCCCTCCATCAAAGCAGGAGTAAGCACCCATCCTGCAGTTTGCACCAGGGGTGTGTGTTGCATATTTTATACCTCCCTGTACCCAAACTCAGCAGAGAAGAGCAGAGGTGTAGAACAGGCAGTGCTGCTCCGAACCGCACCTGAATGTGGATGAGAAGGAAGATTTATCCCTGTCTGTGGCCGTGTTAGTGATGCCAAATTTAACAATCATTTCAGGGTGGGTGAGGCTGATGCCTCCCTCAAGTACAGGTGGGGTTGGGTATTAGCATTTTTTGCCACTTGTGATTATTGCTGTTTAACATCTGAAGGAAACTTGGGTGGTTTTGTGGGTTTTTGGTGTGTAGCAGGGAGAGTCCTCTTTAAATTTGAGCAAGATTCTTTAACAGGTTGAGTGGAAACATGAAACACAAATTGTTTTGTGTCATGGCAAAACACAATTTCAAGGTAAAACATCAGAACCCTGAGCATGTGGCAGAGGTTCTCCCTGATGTTTGGGGAATGGGGATATCTGGATGATTCACAGAGGAATCACTTTATGAGAGGTATGGAAATCAAACTGATAAAAGGTGGTTCAGGAAAGGTGTGTTTTGGCAGCAGAGGAGGGGGATCAGGGTGAGAAGGTAGGAGGGAATGAAGCCTGCCAGAATAGCATAGGACAAAGTTTTTCAGTGGAGCAGAAGAAATGCCTCATTAGCAGAGGATGAGCAGAGCATCTGGCTGTGCAGTGACTGGGGCTGGCAGCTGAGGGAGAAATCCCTGAGCCAGGGAGCAGGAGGAGCCCTGGGTGCAGGAACATGACCTGGCAGGAAAAGCCAAAGGGCAGCTTGGGTGGCTGAACTCCTGCACAATCAATGTGACTTGAAGGGACTTGTTATGTTGAATTTATTTGGATTTTTATCTTTGCTTTTATTAATGNAGTGATAAAGAAAAAAAAGAGCATTTTGAAATAATTTCCTTGTCAAGGTCATGCTAATTTTGGGGGGCATATCAATAAAATCAGCCTGGTATAGGACACATATCAGAAGATGCTTTGTCTATACATTTTACAGGTCTTAAATTACATGTCTTGTACTGAAGGTCTATTCTAAATAAGAGCTAAAATTCAATATAAGTGAAGCCTTTAAATTAAAATTTAGTATCTCTAAATTTTATGAAGTGGCATAAAGTATCTGAGATAAAATTAATGTTAAAATACAAAATTAATATTTTATGTTTTACTGCCCTTTATATGTAAATGCCTTAATTTTGGATTGAACCAAATATAAAATATTAACAACAGAAGTTAAGAAATATTAGGATATGCCAAAATGTTGATCTGTTTTGTGTGTCTATACATGTATCAAAAATGGTAGAATGTAGTACATTCCTCAGTGTGAGTGTTCTTTAAATGCTACATTACTCAAGTGTCATTTAAGCTGCAGGTCTAAAGTTACTGGATAAAAAACTATGGATGTTATTCAAAATACACTTAAGGCTTTCCAATAGTTATTTAGTAAATTTGGTTGCTAAGTGAGATTTGAAGTGTGTTATACCATTAAAACATAAACTTAACCCCATACCTTGAACACCTTAAAATTGTGGAAATATTTCTGCTCCACAGAGAATGTCACACAATTTTAATCAACTCCTACAACTATTTGTAATTGCTTTTTTAATTGCTGGACTCAGTTACTTGGACTAAGAGCACTCTCCTTTCCAAAGGCATTCCATGGACTTCCCTTTTCCTGCCTTTGCAGTCCAAGGAGAATAGATGAGAGGAACATATTTTCCCTCCATCAAAGCAGGAGTAAGCACCCATCCTGCAGTTTGCACCAGGGGTGTGTGTTGCATATTTTATACCTCCCTGTACCCAAACTCAGCAGAGAAGAGCAGAGGTGTAGAACAGGCAGTGCTGCTCCGAACCGCACCTGAATGTGGATGAGAAGGAAGATTTATCCCTGTCTGTGGCCGTGTTAGTGATGCCAAATTTAACAATCATTTCAGGGTGGGTGAGGCTGATGCCTCCCTCAAGTACAGGTGGGGTTGGGTATTAGCATTTTTTGCCACTTGTGATTATTGCTGTTTAACATCTGAAGGAAACTTGGGTGGTTTTGTGGGTTTTTGGTGTGTAGCAGGGAGAGTCCTCTTTAAATTTGAGCAAGATTCTTTAACAGGTTGAGTGGAAACATGAAACACAAATTGTTTTGTGTCATGGCAAAACTCAGTTTCAAGGTAAAACATCAGAACCCTGAGCATGTGGCAGAGGTTCTCCCTGATGTTTGGGGAATGGGGATATCTGGATGATTCACATAGGAATCACTTTATGGAAATCAAACTGATAAAAGGTGGTTCAGGAAAGGTGTGTTTTGGCAGCAGAGGAGGGGGATCAGGGTGAGAAGGTAGGAGGGAATGAAGCCTGCCAGAATAGCATAGGACAAAGTTTTTCAGTGGAGCAGAAGAAATGCCTCATTAGCAGAGGATGAGCAGGGCATCTGGCTGTGCAGTGACTGGGGCTGGCAGCTGAGGGAGAAATCCCTGAGCCAGGGAGCAGAAGGAGCCCTGGGTGCAGGAGCATGACCTGGCAGGAAAAGCCAAAGGGCAGTTTGGGTGGCTGAACTCCTGCACAGTCAATGTGACTTGAAGGGACTTGTTATGTTGAATTTATTTGGATTTTTATCTTTGTTTTTATTAATGCAATACAATCTCTCCCCTCAAATCACATTTTTATATGTCTGTGTGCCTGTGTATTAGATATATGCATATAAATTGCCTCCTGACTAATTTCCAAAGGGGGGAAAAATGTATTTTCTCAATTTACTGGGAGGATTTATGATATTTAAATGAAAACTTGCAAAATAAGTTTGAAATCAATGGATCTTCAGGCCCTCTCCCTTCTGAATAAAATAGAGGAGATCATCCCTGTACAGCTCCTGGTTTGTGCAATGCTGTAAAGTTACTGTTCAGTGTGGAAATTCAACTTTCAGGGTGTCACCACCATCAATAGCCTTAAATATTGAGTGGTTTATTTATAATTCCAGCATTAATCCTGATACGAAGGCAGCACTGTACTGTACATCAAAATCCTAAGGGATGGGAATCAAAGAAATTTTTCATGGGACTAGGAAGCATTTGATATGACAAATACTTCATAAAATTAGAGAAGCCTTATCATTTAAAAGATGAATTGCAGTGAGTTGTAACTGCCCTGCTGTGCTTTGCATTCTGCCTGCTGATATCTGGTATTTCAAGTGTATATATCATCAACCTCCTTATCTGTACTTTACAATCTTTTTTCTTTCTCTTTCTTTTTTTTCTTTTGGTGTTGTTACAGAATTTTTGCTGATTCCTCATCTTTAAATTTAGTTTTGGAAGTGTTGGGTGGTTAATTTAAAGTAGGCTTAAGGTAACATTTAAGCTCAAATTACTGTTTAGGGATTTCTGGACAGGGAGGAGGAAAACTTTATTTTATATACTGTCTCTCCCTCCCAGAACACCAGGGAAAACAGATCTCTGGTACAAGCCACACACATGACAAGAAAAGATACTCTGTTTTTCTCAGTAATTTATCACCTTCTGTATGATGGAAAGCCTAGTTTTCCAAAAGAAATATCAGGGAGGGAAAAAAATACCCTGAAACAAATTCATATTTAGTACAGGTGAGGAACTTGGTGACTCAAACCCAAGCTTATTTCCCATATTTCTGATGGACTTTGTTCTGCCAGTTACAGATTTTAATGGGGATGGTCAGGAATGACCCTGCTGTGTAATTATTGCCTAGTTTGGGGTGGGTTTGGGGGGAAAAATTGTTATTCCATGACAAATCTATTTAGACTTTCCCTAACACATCTCAAATGAACACCATTTTCTGGCTGTTTTCAACCAAGCAAAATGTGATATGTCATTGTGACTGTAACAGAGAACCATATTTTTAAACAGATGTCATTTTTTCTGATGATTTCTGTATTCCATTATGAATCACTGCCATTGCAGGGGGGGAAGGAATCTCATCTGTAAATGTACAAAGGCTCATACCTGGAATACACAGAGTCTGGAAATGGCAATCATTGGGCACAGTAGTCCTCCTGTGTCAGCCTTGAATGCCAAGAGCTCTTCAGAGAAGAAAGGCTGAGGCCTTAGAAGACATTGCTGTGTATTAGAGAGATGAATTTTTATATCAAAACTAACATATTATAATACCAACAAAGCCTTTCAGTGTAAACAAACAGAATTGATGGCATAGAGTATCAAATGATCTATAAAGTACTTTATTTTGTGTAAGATGATTGTGGAGGTTTAATATCCAGGAGAAAGTTGCTATAAGATGCCATAATGTTGCACAATAGAGAGCTGCTAATTAGAATTGTCAATCAGAGATTGATCACTGCCTCATAAACTGCACAAGATGCTGTGCATCCAAGCAGTTGTGTTATCTTAGGGGGACAAGGAGCTGCAGCATTCAGCTCGGAGCTGTCAGCAGGATTTCACAGAGGGAAGGTCTGTTCTATCCCTGCAGTCTGTTGAGCAGCCTTGCAGAGAACACCTAGAGCATCCTCAGCTTCACAGCCTGCTGATCAAGGACTGCTCTCCTGTAATGGAACAGATATTTGTAATGTCATTCTGTTTTAATACAGAAAAATGAATTTGTAGTGTCATGGTCACGCATCCATTTCCTCCTTTTGTATTTTAACACATACATGGACAGATTGTTCTCAAAAGTGAGACCTCCCCTTCCCTCAGAGCACTGCATGCAGCACAAGAAGGACGTGGAGCTGCTGGAGAAGGTCCAGAGGAGGCCACAAAGGTGCCCAGAGGGCTGAAGCCAGGCTGGGAGAGTTGAGGGTGTTCACCCTGGAGAAGTCTCTGGGGAGAACTTAGAGCCCTTTCAAATGCCTAAAGGGGCTCCAAGAGAGCTGGAGAGGGACTTTGGAGATGGGCATGGAGTGACAGGACAAGGGGGAATGGCCTCACACTGACAGAGGGCTGGGCTAGATGGGATATTAGGAAGAAATTCTTCCCTGTGAGGATGGGCAGGCCCTGGCACAGGGTGCCCAGAGAAGCTGTGGCTGCCCCTGGAAGTGTCCAAGGCCAGGTTGGAAAGGGCTTGGAGCAACTTGGGATAGTAGAAAGTGTCCCTACCCATGGCAGGGCATGGAACACGATGGTCTTTATGGTCCTTTTCAAGCCTTAGTTACTTCACCAAGAAAAAAATAATAGAACTTCATGCCATTTCTATGAATATAAAGAAGAGAGGGAGAAGAATTAATTTTCTGGTATGGGAAATACAGTGTAAAGAAAGTGGGCAGCTACTACTTTCACAATAAAGACAAATCTCCTTGTAGATTAAGAGGAGTATGATATTAAATTGTTCCTCCTGCTTGAGTTCTTGGTATTATCTGGCTTTATCTATGTAAGTTGTGTCCTCAGAATAGAAAAGTGTCTCCTCAACCCTCACGTATCCAAAAAGAGGCTGGTTACAGTTTGCTCTGAGAGGTTTGGGATGGCAATGCCATGTAGCTACTGAGGGGTATGAAATTTCAAAATAACTGTGATCAAAATACTGGTATTTCTCTGAATTATAATCCACTATCAATCCAAACTGTCTTTAGAGTGTCTGAAAGGAGGAAATTCCAGGAGAGCAAATTTTTTCACCATACCAGAAAACCCTAATGTAGTAATTAAGTGTCAGCTCTGCTAAGGGGGGCAAAGCAGAGATGAGAGATGGAGTTTGGTGGGAAATAAATCAATAAAATGAGTGCCTTAAATTTGTGGAGGGTCAGGGAGCATTGTTGTATCCAAGACAAGGCAGGATCAGCCTGATGCCTAAGGATTGTCAATCAGAGAAACTGGGGCAAGGTGACTGTTTTGGGATCTGAGGCTTGCAGGGTAATTTAAGTGGGAATGGAGCCCCAGCAGGTCTGGGGTCAGACTTCCCCTTCCAGAAGGGTCGACCCTGGGGTCTGACTCACTTGTCTGGGGCCTGATCCACTTGGATCCTGCAAACCCATGAGTTTGGAGTGGGCAGTCTTCTCTCATTGACTGCTATCATGGAGGAAAAGGCTTTCTTCAGAACTGCTCTCAGTCATTCTTCCTTAGTTTTGAAAGATTAGAGTGATAAATGAAAAGATGGAGGTGATAGTGAGTCATTTATGGCCAAAAATAAAATTACCTTAGGATATTGTTTTGAAGGCAGCAAAGCTCATCCAGACCCCGGATTTATTTTATGGCTGTTCTGAGTAGCCATGGGAAGCAATGCCTTGCACTTCAGGCTCATTTGTAGTGTTTTGCAAAGCAATTTTTAAACTGTGAGTGGTAGGAAGGTTAATTTAATACAGAGTTAACGAAGAGACTCTATAACTCATCCTCCCTAATGTTAATCATTCAAAACATCTTTACTTCTTAACTGTCTACTGTCAATTACCATCTCTTAGAGATGCTGAATAGGTAATTTCTTGTATACTGATTCTTGTCAGTATTTTATAAAACAGTCAGCATCTCATTCAGAAAGCTTGAATTTGGAAAGAACAAAAAGCCCTGTTAGAACAGATGGTTTCTGTGACTGACGCCCTAATGCACAGTTTCAACTCTGTCTAGTCACTTTAACAGGAAAGTGTTTTAAGGATTCACCATTTGGCTTGTCAAATTAGCATCAGAGACCAGTTTTCCTGCAAAATCACAAGCATAAATCATTTGGTGACCTGAAGACGGATGAAGTGTTGGCTAAAAGGAAACTTTTAACTTGAAGAGAAGCCTTTCCTGTGCTCTGGTATCACCTTTAAGCAGGGAGGTTCAGCACTTGGAGCTGACCTCTCCTCTGCAGGGTCTGCATCCTTTTACCATGAAGTCATGGAGGTGAGCTTCCATGAAACAGCAGCAGGGCCAAGAAAGGATATTTATGAGTCCCTGGGGCCAGGGTCTGATGCCCCCACTATTCAGAAACTGCCAAGATTTTGACTCCAGACCATCCTTAATGGAGGGCTGTTCAGAAAACCAAGTTTAACTGAGCTGACAGTGGTGGGGTAACATCTCACAGACAAGTGCATTCATTAAATCAATCATCAGATCCTTTGTGCTGCCTCCATCACTTTGTTCTCAGGAAATTTCACTTCTGAACAAGTGCCTGGCTCAGGTCAGATTCCATTTAGGTCTTTTTGTTGTGTGAAAAATTTTTAGCAGCCAAAGAGCAAGGAAAGATGTGGCAAAGGGAGGATGTGGCAAACCATCTACTTCACTGATAGAAGTGTTCAAGTGTTTACTCAATACAATTCTGAATTGTGAATAGTGCCAGAGGATTTGTCTAAATACAGTAAGACCTGCAAGGAATCCTGCTTCCTAGGGGATGTGACTTTCCAATTCCTCCTTAATTTTGCAGACAATATTTCTGTGCCAATAATACATGACTGAAATGAGAGAGCTATAGAAACTGGAGAGAAAAAAATAAGTGCAGAGGAGAACAGGGAAATGGTTAGGGGTAGAGTGAAAAGGAGAAAATGTAAGCAAATAAAACTGAAATGGGAAAAGGGCAAAATGAAAAAAAAAAAATCCAGTGATGGGAGATAGAGGGATGAGTAGGAGGTGGCAGATTCAAAACAAACAAGCTATGAAGTGTGGGATCAGCTTTGAAACTCCTGCTACAGGATGTTGGCAAAATTTGTACCCTCTCCATTGCTGTTTCACAGTCACTGCAGCTTCCATATGCTGTACATGCTCAGCTGAGGTGTGTGTAGCAGAGAGGGGGACAGAAAAAGGCACAGAAAAGAGACTTTATGTTCAATGATGGACTCATTCATTGAAGATTAATCCCCTGTGGGCATCTTACTGCTTGGAAAGCACATCTGGTGGGTGCTGGGGGGATGGGATGGGGCTTTGGCTTTTCCCTGCTGTTGGAGTTGGGATGTGGGATCTGGCACTGCTGCCCTGTGGCTGCTCCCATGTCAGGAAAGAACCAGGCTGGCAGAAAAGCATGGTCAGAGCATGTTGCAAAAGAAGCTTAGCCCTCAGAAAGCAGGATGCCAGCACAGCCAGAAGATTTCCAAAGGGTTAATATCCATTTGCCTTTGGCCTTCTCATGGCACTGGATTTTCCTGGCTTTCATCTCTCTCTCATCCTCCCAGAGCAGTGGTTTCCACTTGCTGCCTCCTTTCTGCCATTGCTGGAAGCCATCATTCTCTGTAAGCACACTTTGTCCTGATGGCTCCCCAGGCAGGTATTAGCCCTCACCACTCACTATTCAGACTTATGCTCTGCTCAAGTACAGTTTTTACTGATCTCCTTCACTCTGAGCAATTCCTAGTGTTTATCTAGAGCATATGCAAGGATTTTTTGGGGAAGATGAGTGTGAGGTCCATCTCTGTTCAGGTGGGTGTGTAACTGCCCAGTTGAGCTGTGTGAAATGGTTATTTGGAACAGGAGGAGTTTGTCCCATTGCAGTTTGCTTGGTGGGATTTACAGCAGCAGCTCAGCACAGGGTCTGTGCTGCCCATCCTCAGCAGAAGGATCAGGACACTGCATCCTGCATCATTCCCTTACAAATGGTGTTTGGCTGACCCCTGCAGAGGTGTGAGGTGGTACAGGAGAGGGGCTGCACATCCCAGACTCAATCTCTGACTTTCTGAATCATGGCTTTGCTTTTTCCATGTTGGTAGGCCAGTTCCCTTTCTTACTAAGGAAAACACAGTGTTCCAAGTCCTTTTCTCCCTCTTGTAGGCTTTCCCAGGTGTGCAGGGTGTTGTCTTGTAAACAATGGTCAAGCTTTCTTTTAGCTTGATTAATTTTTTGGTTGGTGAGCTATTGAAAATTAATGAACAGATTACATATGGATTTTAAAAGTACTCCTACAGTGCTTTGTAAAATGTCACACCTGCTTAGACTGAGAAGGATCTTACAATGCTCCAAATACACTGAAATGTATTCCAAAGTTCCATATCTAAAATGCAATCAAAATTGGGAGATTATATGTGCCTACAAAACAGAAATACTTTTATCTGCTTCTCAAAAATAATTTTATATAATATAATATATAAGGGATATATAATGATAGACTGGGTGCTTAATTTCAAATCTGAAATGATAAAACCCCACACAGTTTTAAAGTGAATAATCTGTGTACAAGTTGGCAGCTTGTAATCCTTTCCAGCCACTTCTCTGAGCCAGCATTGCATCACAGACTCAGCTTATCAGCCATTGCATAAGGGAATTAAGTCAGTTTTATTGAGTAGAGGGGACTATTTACCTCTGACAAAATTACAAGGCAATAAATACAAGTAATGTCAAAGTCTAACTACCCAAACCATTGTTAATTACCCATTTCCAGATGATTATTAGAAGAAAAAAAAGAAATAAAATTTTAAAAATTACTTTTTTCCTTGCATGACGTGCTTCTAAGAAACTTCATATAAGAATAGTATAAGAGTGCCTCCAAGTGGCATCTATCTAAATTCCACTTCAGAAAAGCAGTTAAAGCAAGCTTGAGGAATTAGTTCACAAAACCAAGCTAAACAAGTCCTGCCTTGTTTTGTTTTGTTTGGTTGGTTTTGATTTTGTTCCTCTTAGTCCATTTCATTCTTTAGATATTTGTGTGTCCTAGTCAGTGGGGCTCTCCATGTATGAAGAAACCACAAGAGAATGGTATTTAATCAAAATCACTGTTCTTAGAGGCTTATCTTTTTATCTTACCTTTGTAGAGGTCATCCTTAGATTAATTTTAGTGGTTAAATTACATTTATTGACACATGCCACACCATTGGTGTTTCCTGAGAACTGCTGCTTTGAAGAATTATTTTTTTCCATTGGTTTTGTGGTGCTTCCTGCTAAAGGGTCTCCAGCAGAGCCAACTTCTGATCCACACCCCCCATGGGTTCTGTGCTTCACACAGAGGCTGCATCACTGCCATGGGTGTCCTCGCAGGGAGAAAGGGAGGCTGTGCAATGGGGAGACTTTTACTGTAGGTAAATGGAGAGACTCACACAAAGGGGAGATGGATGGACTCAGTGAGCTGTGATCTGGTAGAGCTGAAAGGACTGGAAGAGTCTGGACCCTCACACAGGAAAGGGTCTTCCATGGGCACAGTCGTGTGCTGGAAAACCCCAGGAGAAGAGAGACGTGCACCACCCTGTGCTCTTGGAGTTCTGGGCTTTGGAGAGACCAAAGGAGCATTTTAATACAAGCCACTCTTGGTTCTGGAACTCATTAGAACGAGAAGAAAATCTTCAAAACCTACAAAAGAAAAGTATTTTTTTATTGCTGTGCAAGTGAGGTCTGGAACTGCTGTCCCTCGGGGTCGTGGAGACAGACAGCATCAGCCTGCTCAGAAAGGGTTAGGAAAATCCATGGACAGTGAGTCCAGAAAAATACACTGATGGAAGGGAACAGGCAGAGATGTCTGCAATAATGTCCCTAATCCAGGAAATGTGGAGGCTGGAGAAGGCTGTGAACCACAGGAAGTCAGGCAGGCTCTCCCTGCTGGATTCGATGGATCAAAGGTCTCACCTAGTAGGGAACTTCTTTGCAATTAAAAGAGATTACACCCCACATGTTGCAGACAATTGATTACAGAATGGTTTCTTTTCTTGTTTCCCTCTGCATTAGAATATTTGTAACTGTAGTCTTGAAGTTTTAATCTCCATAAATGAAAGTAACTCCGATAAAAGAGACTTTGTGTGGAAATTTAAGAATAACACCAAATTATACATGGGAACAAACCTACAGGCTTCATGATCCTCATGTGTTTTTTTCTTGCAGGTGTCTCAAGTTATTGTATCCTTTTTAAGAAGGAGATAACTTGATATCTGGGAGAAAATCACTGTCTAACAAACCTACGAATTTAAATTTTCTCGCATGATTGACAGGTTTTAACACCCACAACTAATATGGAGCTACTTGATGGCAGACTTCACAGTTTACAGATAGATTAAAGGGAAGCAGCAAATTTGTTCTTACTTTAAAGTGAGCCTGTGTAGCATATATCCAGTCTTGCTTTGATTAAGCAATCTGCTTTTGAGAGAGAAAGCCCACTGATGCACATTTAAGAAAAACAGAAAATAAAAGTCAGTGTTGCACTCATTGGTATGTGTTTTTGTAGAGGTTTTTATAAAGACAGTAGTATTTAGCAACACCTATTTTTATGAGTCTGTCTGCACATTAAAGAGTGGGGACTTTGGTTTAGACATGCAATTAATAGCAACAATAATCCAGCCTGGGTAAAACACAAGCACAAATATCCAGTGTTTTTAACCTGCATTGATATTTCCCTTTGCTCCAAATGAATGCCTGCTCTTTTTTGTTTTCCTGACTGTATTCTATGTCACTCCAAAGACTTTTGGTTTGTTTGTTGTTTGAGTTTTATTGGTTGGTTTTTTGTTTGTTTGGGGTTGTTTTATTTTTTGTCTTTTTTTTTGGTTTTGCTTTTTTTTTTTTTTCTTTTAAAGATAAATCATGTTTAGCTCACTTTGAGGTTTAAGCATGAAATACTTTCAATAGTGATTTGCAGTTTAGTAATCCTTGGAATGGCTTTGTTGGAGAAAAGAGCTTTGTCAGAGATCAGTCTGCAGGAAACAGAGATTTAAGAGACTCGCTGCAATAGTGGGGAAGTTTGGGAAAGCATATCTGAACAACCTCTCTGAGAGGAAAATGGTAAAAGAGAAAAAGCACTGGCAGAATTTTCTCAGATCATTACATGCAGTTTATGCAGCTGGCACATCATTATAGAAGGGTTTTAGGCAGGAAGGGAGTTACAGATGCTCCAGTTGCAATCCCCTTGCCATGGGCACAGACACATTCCAGTTATTCTGGAATAACTCCAGACCTTTATCCATAGGATGAACAAAAGGAGTTAAACATGGGGAGGCAGAGCTGAAGTGTGTTGGAAAGAATGTTTGCTATTTACCACTGTCATGGAGAGTATTGCCCCAAGTTCCAAACATTTTACAATTATTTTCACTGAAAAATTGTTAATAGACTCCTTTTTTTGCACATTGACTCTCTTAGTTCTTTTAAAACCTTAAAATAGTTAAAGTAGTTTTCCTGTCTTTAGACTTCACTATTAATTGGGGTTTTTTTCCCTGGTTTTCCTCATGATGAGCCTTTTAATTATTTTAATTCCTCCTGACTAGCAATCTGTCAACAAATATGAACAAATGACATCATTTTATTAATCTGCAATGTGTTCTGCAGGAATGTCTAAGTGCATGCAAGACTGCATTCACTTAAGGGACGTGCTCAGTTTAGCAAGAAAAGAAAAAAGCTCCATACCTGGTGAGCTAAACCACATTTTTAAAATTCATCCATTGGAGCCCAGCAGTGCATCAACAGATAAGTGCTCAGAGGAGCACTCAGGTTGTGGGCAGGCACAAGCAAAGATGCAGTGCAGCAGTGATGACACAGCTGCACTGAGGCTCAGTGAGGAGATATTTTACAAGGACAATACAGTTTCTCTTGCAAATCTTGAAGTAATTTTTCACTGCTCCCTTTCCAAGTCCCCTTCAATGAGTGTTTGCTGGGATCACCCCATGCTCACAATGCAGTGACAGGCCAGGGAAGACACTGCAGCCAGGATGGTGACAGAGCTGATGGCAGTGGCCATGGCAATGGTCTGACATTTCATTTAAAACCTTTAAGCACAATGAATCATAAGAGCTTTGGGCCAGATCCAGCCCAGCTGATTTAAGGCAATGGGATTTATGCCCCTGTCAGCTCTTGTCTCGGAATGCCTTGGAGGACAAGAGTTTTCTCTCTGGATTTGGAATCTCTTTGGATTATTGTCTAATTAAAAATACTGCAGGAGGAGAGAGAATCTGTTTCTCAGTGCTTAGAAAGCAGGGAAAACAGATCACCCATTTGAAGCTATCAGATTTTGCCCTCCATCCTGTGGTGGAAGGGGGAAGCATTTTTACCATCTCAAGAACAAAAAGTAAAAATTTTTTGTGATGGTTGCACTCCATCTCCAGCCACTGAGATCACACCTCTGGCTTTTAAATTTCTTTATTTCAAAAGCTTATCTGCTAACTACTTCTGTACCTCTATAATCTTACCAAAAAGCAATTGCTCAGAAATGCTTTAGGAGGTAATAATTCAGAATTAGGTAACTCATTAGAGAACACCTCAAACTCAGAAGTATAGAATGAGTTGAATTTTTGTTTTGTAGACCAATTGATCTTAGGTCACAGTTTGGAGAAAGTGTTGCTTGTAGCTTTTCTGCTAGAAAATTTTGAAATAGTGTTGCCAACATGATTCAACATTAGTCAGGAGTGACATCATTGCCAAAAAAGTGACTCAGGCTCTACCAGTTCTAGAGGAAATGGACCTGTAACTCTGAAATTCCACTTAGAAGTACAATAATTGACAGGCTATTGGATTCAGAGATGCATTTTGCCCCCTGAGCAAGTAGAAATGTAAAGGTTAGTAAAAGTATGAAGAAATAGTTTAAAATATCCTTATAAAAATAGTGATCCCTTAATATTTGATGTTTTAAGACGATTTCATGGCCAGGATAAAAGCAAACCTCTAAGTGTAGGAAATAGCAACAGGAGATTGCCTTTATTCCAGATTTTCTTTAGTCATCTGTTCTCTCAGACAAAGGGAGAACCCTCATTTCTTCTCCCAAAGAAAACAGTGACTCAGGTCAGTCTCTGCCTGGATTATCCCTGTTCCTCCATGAAGGTGAGTGGAAGTTTCAGGCCTGAAGTTTCTCTCCAGCAGTGCCCTTGACTTTAAATGAAGCTTGACCTCATCTTCCTTTGCCTGTCCAGCCCCTCCTGTCTGTTTCCCTCTCAGGGATGAGGGGTGGATATTTCCCTTGCTGTGGCTGAAGGGCTCTGGCAAGGTCAGATGTGGCTTGTGCAGAGTTTTGGAGTCAGCACTGGTCTGTCACCTCCTCTTTCTTTAACAGGAATTAAGGATATTTTAAGAGTGCTCAAACCTCCTTCCCAGGTTTTGTCTTGTTTTTATCAGATCTGTAGAAGATGAAATGTTCATAGGTTAGAACAGAATGATTGACATTGGAAAAGACCTCTAAAAGATCTCTAAAGTCACTGAGTCAAGTCATTAACCCAGCACCAAGTTCACACTAAACCTTGTCCCCAAGTGCCACTTCTGTCCTTTGAACACTTCCAGGAGTGGTGATATCCCCTCTCCTCTGGGCAGCCTGTTCCTATCACCCCCTTCAGAAGACATCTCTTCCCAAAGAGAAATCCACTCTAGCAGTTTGCTTAGCCAGTCCCACACATTCCATGCCTTCCCATATCCTCTCTGGCCCACCAGTTTGTGGCCATCTGCTCGTGCTGTTTGCATCTATATTTATTTGTGTGTGTTTTTCTTGGTGGATCCATCTCACACAGGCACCTTTTCCTGAAGCAACGCCCCCCGAAATGCACCAGCAGGAGCCTCAGTTGTTGAGATAATTCTCACCCACCAGTGTGGAGGAAGAACTGGTCCTAGTCCGTTGCCATAGCAATTTTGAGAGGTGTGAATGTGGCTTAATAGTGTCATCCTGGAGCACTATAAATCTAAAGTAATGCCTGCCAAACTATTACATTCTGAAAATTCCATACTAAGGGAGTTAATAAAATTGATATGTGTGCAAATGGCATTTATAAGTTGCACATTACCAATGCCGTGCTCGGGCCCGTTCCAATAAAAATCAGTTGCAAAACTCTCGTTGACTTTATGGTGCTCAAGATGAGGCCCAGCATCCAGCTGTGATTAACTATGCAGCCTTGGCAATTTGATGAAGAAAAGATAAAAAGCAATGTTCTTATGGAAAACAAAGCTCCTTGTCTGTTTATCAACACATGTGTTCAAAATCTTCCATCGTTAAATAATACATCAATAATGGGATAAAATGGAAAGGAAAAAAGCGAGCATCAAACTGAAATCTTTGATGCAGAAACCTGTGTGAGATGATGAAAACCAGAGCCCAGTAGAGCTGTCTAATAAAATCTGCTAGGTGTATAAAATATGTGTACTGCTCTACTATATGACTTTATAATTAATGCTAAATCATTTATTGTTATAATTAGCATGGTTAAATAATAGTCTTCAGCAAATTTGTAAAATATCTACTGACAATGCTTCTGCAGTTTTTATACATAAGTGTAGTTGGACCAAAAGGGATTTAAAAACATGTTCAGCCCATGTCAGTTTGAAGGAAAATGCAAACCACCTCAATTGTTTAGAAAACAGTAATATTATAGGCTATTGCTGTGGAAGAGAGACAAAACTAAGAACACAGTACATTAGACTGCCACGTCTCTGTGGTCTCTTTATAAACAGAGAGCCCAAACAAGCAGAAATAGGAAGATGAGTTGTTTTTCTTCTTTTCTTGTACATAGTTTTTAAGTATGTTTTTAAGAAGAGAACTCTGTTGTATTTTTTTTTCATAGCTGAGGGAGGTTACTCCTTGTAAGTTCTTTTGGAGTGACTCCTTTACCTGTATGGGACTCAGAAGTTTGCACTCTGTAACTGAGATATTCCAGGGATGGTTTTCCCTCTTTATGAAGTTGCTGGTACTGATCAGTCTGGTCCCAGCTGTGAAAGCATGCCAGGCTGTGCCAAGGCACTGTAGGTGGGTGGGGATGGGGATTAGCTGGAATTAATGACTATTTTCTGTAGTTTTATGGGTAGAAAAGGTTATTTGTGTTCTTGCACAATGTGTTCGGTCATGTTTCCATCCAGTGAATATTGCTGTGTCAACAACCAATTTTTTCAGATCATAGAACCATAGAATGGTTTGAGTTGGAAGGAATCTTAAAAATCATCTAGTTCCAATTCTCTGCCATGGGCAGAAACAACATCTACTAGAAGATGCAAGACTTGTGATTTTAATTCAAGAATCTATGAAAACCCAATTTTATTCCTTTCTGTAAATCAGCCTACCCATATTGCAACTTTTTATTAAACTACCAGACAAGCAATATATTTATTATGTACCAAGGTAATTCTTTATTGCAGTAATCAAAGACTTTAAATTAAAAAAAAAAAATATACTGAAAGCCTGAAATATTCTGAAGAGATACTTTTTAATTATATGAACTCGATCCTGTCTTTTAAAATTATCTGTCAATGTGCCATGGTTGCTTTGCAGTGTTTGCTTTTTAAGGGATGGAAATTGAGGACATGGCTCTTGCTGCAGTGGGAAATGAGCTCAGAAAAGAGCAGCACAAGGCAAGGGGAAGCAATGCTGTGACCACCAGTGGTTCCTTCAGCAGGGAGGTTCAGGGTCACCAGAGTGGAGGTGTCTGCAGCAGAGACTGAGGAATTTCATCCCAGGAAGCCTTGAAAGATTTTGCAGCAATTTCAGCAGGAATTGCCTGCCAGGTTGTGTGGTTTAGTTCGTGCTCTGCAGTTCATATAAATAACACAGATTTGCTTTCACTTTGTTTTCCCTTCTCATCCTCTCTGTTCCCATAGAAGTACACACCTCAGTCTCCCTTTGTTTCTCCAGAAAGGGTTGGAGCTCCCTTCCAGCAATTATTCAGATGTGAAGCAGTTCAGCATAGCAAAGTTCAGCTATAAAAATAACAGCACAGACAGGAAAAATATTGCATGATGGATTTTGATCTCCTGTGTTTTAACATTAATCACAGTATTGATTTTAACAGGGATGACTTCTCAGCATAGTGGCTGTAGCTGCTTTTTTTTCCTCTTTATTTTACTGTGGCTGATTAGTTTCTGTCTGATGTCCAGTGTAGAACCATCCTCTGGAGAGAGCACTTTCAGAAATACTCCTATTTTTTTCTTAGTAAAATAATTACTTGAAGAGATTAGACTAATAACTGTTGAGTCAGCTTGTGTTCTTATTGGATTATGATGCAAAATTAAAAGATAGCAAATTCAGGATATGTTTATCTAAGAGGCCTGTTCCATTGCAGTCCCATAAACTGTAGATGATTTCAGTTCAAATAATTTGGGAAAAAATGTTGCAGGAAAATACCAGGCTGTGATGTAGGTCACTTTTCTTTTCATTTGTGATCCTTGTTAAGCCTTCTGGGTTTTTTTGGTTTTTTTTTTTTTTTTATGAACTTTCTAGGAAATATTACAGTCTCATTTCCCATTGACTTCAGTGGTGCTGCTCAGAAATTAGATTGCTCAAAATCTTTATTCTTGAGCTGGATAATCAGATACTGCTATCTGCAGGTTTAGTTGCAGCTTTATCTCTGGCCTCTGATGTTTCCTCATTCCCTGACCCCCACTGCTTTGGGCCAGTGCAGGAGTTTTGCTGCTCAGCACGTCTTTGGGGATGAGTGTCCCAAATCAGAATTCCAAGGCTGGGGGCTGGATGCAGGACATGATGCTGTCA
>VWYE01025684.1:0-21127 GCA_013398995.1 Alaudala cheleensis | reverse complement strand
CAGCCAAAGGGTTTTTTCACTCCCATGTGCACTCTCATTTCTTGGTGTGTTGTCCATGATCACTTCTTACACAGAATTATTACACAGAAAAATGCTTATTTACCATTTAAAGACACTCCAGTCTTTTTATTTTTTTTTTCCAACCACCTTGAAAGTTCTGCATAGGAAAATGATGCTTTAATTTTGTGTTAATATAAGCCTAACACTGTTGAAATCAGGTTCTTGGCTGATAGCCCTGGGTGGTTCTGTGTTATAAACTTAAACATATACTTTATATATAGGTAATGTCTATATATACTATACTAATATTAGAACTTATATCGTTTTTATAATTTATAACTATAATAATAATGATAACGCTTATAATAGTTTATATTATTTAACTTTATACAAGATCATAGAATGTTTTGGGTAGGAAAGGACCCTAAAAATCGTCCCATTCCACTCCCTGCCATGGTCAGGGACACCTTCCACTGTCCCAGGCTGCTCCAAGCCCTGTCCAGCCTGGCCTTGGACACTTCCAGGGATCCAGGGGCAGCCACAGCTTCTCTGGGCAGTCTCTGCCTCATCACCCTCAGAGCAAAGAATTTCTTCAGTTCTTCCAAATTTATATACTTTTTAATGCAATATATAAAATGTATCTATATTTTATAATTGCTACAACAATTTTAAATCCTTTTAGACGTGGTTTCTTATAGTTCCTACTTCAAAGACTTAGTCAGTCTTCCTCCAGTCTTTTAATTAATAATGGAAGGCAATAGGGCTCTTGGAAACACTACTGGGTGCATGCAGAGCACTCATCCATAAAATTTTAATGACAGGAGTGATAGTCAACTGTGGAAAAAAAAAACTTGGAGGAGTCTTTAATGCAAAGATATGGTGGTGACTTTGTTGACTCAAGAGCTCAGTCAGGGGAAGCAGAGAAAGGGGTGAATCAAAATGAGGCCCATCACCAATTCAGTGGCAAACCCATGGGACAGAGCTTTTCCTTAGCACTGGAGATGAGAAAATTCTCTGAGGAGTCTTATGAAGAGCATTTAGCTCTGCAAATCCCAGAGGAATGGAGCAAAAATAAAAATAATAATTGTGGAGCTCAGAAAGGAGAACGGGGAGCAGCCAGAATCAGGAATATTATTTAAATTAATTTTACTCTGTGGTAAATAGCAAAGTTTTCCACTTTTCCTCTGCTGTTTCTGGCAGTGTTGAGGTGAGTGTGGGTTGACCTGTCACCTGAGAGTGCTGGCCTGCCAAGAGACACCACTTCTAACTTTTGAAAAGGCACATCTCTATAAATACTATATATTCTCTAAACAAAAAAAATATTTGGAGCACCATTTATTCTGCTGCATAGCTGGAGGCACATCCCACCCATTAAACTGGGGGAAGGGGCTTTGTTCTCTTTGTGAAACACAACAAACCAGAGGATTTCATGAAAGCAACAACTTTTGTTTGTTTGATTGACATCACATTTATACCTTTTTTCCAAATATTTTTTTCTGCTCTGCAAAATACAACTTCGGTTTTACAAGTGCATCTTAAAATCTTAAAAGTGCAGCCTGTAACTGAAAGATGCTGGAGGTGATGAAATGCATTTTTGATGAGCTGTGCAAGGGGGAACATGACCCCGGGGAGGGTGGATGTGGGTGTCAGGTGGGTTGGGGCCAGGAGCTGCAGGTGACAGCAGGGCCAGCTGCAATCAATGGCCTTCTTTAAAAATTGCTGATAGGGAGGCAGAAGGCATTTGGGTGCATTATTTAAATGCTTAAACTCAGAGTAGAGTGAATGCATGTTTAACACCACACCCAGGCTTCCTGGGCTGGTGCCTAAACCTGAGGGGAAAATGAATTAAACAATGCTTCTAATGGCAAGGAATACTCTTGGTGAAATCAAGATAAATATTGGAATAGTCTCCCAGGGAAGTGGTGGATTCACCAATGGTGGACACTTCCAAGGGTTGTCTGGACAGGAAGCTGGGCCATGTCTAGGATGTGTCTTTGCCAAGAAAGGTTGGGCCAGATATCCTCGAGGTTCCTTCCAACCTGCTATTCTACGATTAATTTTGGCATTTCAAATTATTATAATGATCAGAATGAACAAGCAAGTTTAGAAAGTGAAACCTTATTGGTGCTGTGATAAATTGGATGGGCTTCAGAATATCTGGTCAGCCTTTGTGGTGATTTATGAATGTCAGAGGCCTAATAACTGAGAGAAATTGGTTGAGTCTTTCTATCTGATCGTGTTTGCTGTGCTTTGTGGTTTAAAATAAACTGTGTATTTGTATCAGGATTACAAACATTGAACTCAGCACAGAGATAAATCTATGCTGATGTAATTTGCCTCCATTTTTGGCCACTTTCCATGCAAGCTTCCAACTCAAAATCCCATAAAGGCTTTCTACCACAGAACAGATATGTTTACTTTTGTATCACATTAATTTTTTCTTAATTGTATATTTGAAATGGACATTTCACTCTGACTCTCTAATCACCTCTAACAGAAACAGAAATATACCTATAGAACAAGAATATATTATCTAAAAAATAATAATGAAAAGGAGACATGACACTGCAGGTACCTGAATCTCCTCCAGTGTTTGTGCTCAAACACAAAGTTGGTAAACTGGGTTTTACCCAAGCTGTGGAAGATTTCTCTGCATTTCTGATATGAATATCATGATTACTGATNAAACTGGGTTTTACCCAAGCTGTGAAAGATAAAAAATAACCTGAGTGGAAGATTTCTCTGCATTTCAGATAGTGAATCTCATGATTACTGAAAATTACTCAAGATTTAGTCAAAGGACTCAAAAGTTTGATGCTGCTGCTTTCTTGCAAAAGATCTTTCTCATAACTTCAGCAGGAATATTTCACAGCCATGCACTCCATCCTAATTTTTTTTGCATATAAATATTTATATGATATTAAGCAATATGTGAATTATATTCAACCTATTGAGGTGTACAGTCTAGTGGAATGCAAAATATGTGATCCAGCATTTAAATGAAATTATCTCTTTATAAAACTTGAGAAGGTGGATTAAAAAAAATATTAATTTAGCACCAGAGAAGAGTTAGTTTGGGTCACTTTCACCTGTTGTAAAATTGGAGTAGTTAATAGTTCTCTGTCTAGACTGGAAAATGCCACTATAATAGTGCTGAACTCTGGAATGAAAATTACATAATTGCAGCGAGGAGATATTTTAGTCTTTGCAATAGAGATGTTGCAAAGTCAACATCAAAATGGGAGTTAAATCTGATGGCATTGTGTCTTCTCTACTTCTTAAAGTTTGAGGATTTTGCATAAAGTTTGCATTCATTTTTGGATATTCCTCATAATCTGATATGCTCTGCCACAGTGGCACTTCTCAGGAACTGAGATTATTTCCACAGCCTCATGAAGATGGCCCCACATAATCATGTCACACCATAACAGGTCTCCATAAGATGTGTTATTTCCACTTTTCTGCAGAAAGTTGAAGCTGATCCTCTCCCTCCTTTGTAAATTAGACTCAAAGCCTCCAGGAAATCAAAATGAATAATCAAGCACTTAATAAAAAATGCATCGTGGTACGTCAGCCTATGTTATCAACTGGGAAGAAAAAGCAGTGGAAAATGCTCAGACAATAATGATTTTCATGCATAGAAACATTAATGCTAACTTCAGCCTCATTGTACTTCTGAGATGTTTAAAGCCTTTTACCACATTAAGCTTTCTTCAAACCTTTCTGACAAACTACTTTGTAAAAAAAAAAACAAAACCCCACATGAGTTGGTAAATGATTAGGAACGAACAGATTATGAATATGGAGTGAAATTAGGTCATGCCAAAGAAATCTGTTCCATGCACACCTGTAAATATTCCTCACAAACTCACTGGTAGGACCCACTGAACAAGGTGATTCCAGATATTCCTGCCCTCCACTCGTAATTATTTATTCTAAAACAGAGAAAAGAGCAAGACATAATCCCTCTCAAAAGGGTTTTTTTGCCTTACTTTTCTGTAGAAGAGTCTTTCTGTGTTTCTTGCAGGAAGGAAGACAAGGACAAAGCATTTAGAATTTTGTGTGGCTTTTTTTGATAAAAATCCCCAAACAAATAAGCAAGCAAACAAACAAAAAACAAAACAAAACAAAACAAAAAACCAAAATAAAACAAAACAAAAAACCAAAACAAACCCCCAAAATTATTCAGCTTACTTTGGCAGTGAAAAAGGGAATTTTAGTCATTGAAAAGTCATTGCTGCTTTTAATCATATAAATTTCACAAAAATGAAATGTGAATATCAGATTGTTACTTCTCTCTCATCTCCTTAAAATATTTCTTTTTAGTATCAGTTCATTTTCAGATTTTGACTTTAATTCTTATTCTTTGGATTGTTTATGAAAGAACTGCAACCTTATCCAATATATAGTATATATTTATATCTATAATTTAGGTATATATTTATAGCAATAAATTTACAGAACAGAGTCATATGAGCAACAACAAATTTATCTTTATATTTGCAAAGTAAATATTGTGGATTTATAATATTTGCCTTCTCTGTAATAGTTTACTGAAGCACAAACTGTTTACTGATCTTGTCAGGAAATGGCTAAAAATGTTTTTAACAAAAGATACCATGATGATGCTTTAGGACAGTGTGAGAAATTACAATGAAATGAATA
The DNA here is from genome assembly GCA_013398995.1 of Alaudala cheleensis. Taxonomy (NCBI): domain Eukaryota; kingdom Metazoa; phylum Chordata; class Aves; order Passeriformes; family Alaudidae; genus Alaudala; species Alaudala cheleensis. The sequence continues at coordinate 16,462 of VWYE01025684.1, read as the reverse complement.
ACTTTTTGTATTCTGTTCATGACTTTTACACCCAGCCCATCCCATGGTGGCCCTTAGCCTTTGCTGGTGTGTGGATAACAATTGTAACAAAGAACAAGGCATTTTAATTTACCTTTTCATTTCCAAGACTAAATGATAATGGCCAGCCCTAAAAAAAAACCAAACCAACAAAAAACCCAGAAACCAAACCAAACAAAATAAACACCCAAAAAAATCCCAAAAGAAAGACAAAAAACTTATGTATGACCCATGTGCTGGAAGGTCATTTTCCTCCTTAACACCAGGTTTAGTTTCCCTATGTTTAGTCAAGCCAATTTCTCAAGGGTACCCATGGAAGCTTAGCCCTAGTGAGGATCTAAATTGCACTGAATATGCCCATGTATAATACTCAGTCTTGCATTACCTTTAATGCAGTGTTTTATAGAACAGTTTTTTCACAGGATATAGTTTAGTTAATGTGATAAAGCATTAACTTAATGCTCTGCTCCTCAGAATTTATTTTACAACTGTTTTTTTGTTGGGAAAAAAAAAAAAAGTCACTTTACAGAGATAAAGTCATGTGAAACTCGAAGCGCCTGGCTTGGCAACTACATTTAATCTGGCCAAGTATCAGTGGCCATCAAATGACTGCTGGTAAATGTTGCTTGGAAAGTACTTGTTTTACAAGGAAAAAGAACTGAACAAGTATAAAAGTTGCTTTAAAATGCATTGTTTGTTGTACCTGGCAGCACTTTGATGCCTGTCAAACAGCCTGGTATAACAATAACACCCCAGACAACGTGAAGTGAGCAGGTACACCATTAAAGCACTAATAAAGTTCCCCTATCTTCATTAATGTACCTTGTAATAGACCAGTTAGAAGACAATTTGTTCTTTCTTTCATGCAGATAGTTCTATTAATGGAGCAGAGAGAATGATGACAATTTAAAAGGTACACTAAAACACTCTGATGAATGTATGGGCTGAGTGGTGCCCCTGTGGCTGGGATGTGAGGGAGAATAGAACAGTCATGTTCTTGGTGTTGCCATTGCTCTGGGTCACTTCAGCCCTTGGTCTGGGTTGGTTTAGATATTTAGCAAAATAAACTTACATGGCCAAAAAAATTGTTTCCACTATCACTGTACAGGTACAAAGATTATGTGAGGATTAATGCAGATTTGAATATGTAGAGTACATTGGTCTTAATTCCATCCAGTTCAATAAATTTGCAGTGATTTGACAAATCATTTCTTCACCACACAGTTCACCATGTATTTTATCACATTTGTTCACCATGAATACATGGTTCACCATGTATTTCATATTCTCCAGGCATTTAATTTAGATATTTTAGCTATCCAAAGCTGGAACCCAAGCAAACAGGAAAGACAGGTATTTAGACAGAGGTTCAAAACACCTCCATGAGACAGCACAAGCTGAGCCATGTGAGGAAGAGCCCCTGGTTACAGATTTCAGGAGAACAATAATGGACAGGAAATATTCCAGTGTCCAGCCCAGCAGATCCTTGAAGCTTTCATTTATCTTTAATTTTGAATCAGTCATCCTGAGTCTCCCCATTGTGCATTCATTACTTGTGAAAAGGAAGCTCATTGGGGGAGTTCTATCGGTGTGTTACTGATTAACATTTAGCCTAATCTGGGAAGGGATTTGTATGCATAATATAGAACCATTTGTACACTTAAAATTCAGCACTGGCTTTATTATCTAGCTCAATCAGGATTAAACAAGTCAAAGTCTAAGTTCTTACTGACTGTAGGTAACTTTGGATCAGGACCTACACTATCATCACCTCTCAAACTTCTTGAAAGGTCTTAAGAATATCATTGAATAGAAATTAAATGAGAATAACTTTGTGGTGCTCTTGGTGTTAGATCTTCTGTGAGTCATCAGCTTATCAGGATAGGCCATATCAGGAAGGAACCCTGCAGAGATAAAGCTCTCAAACTGTGATAGAGTGTGCAGGCTGATACCAAAGGCTTGCAAAAAAGAGTTGTGCAAAAACCTAAAGCACTTTCCTCTGGGATTTCCTTCCAGGAGATGAATAGAGAAGAGCTGGTGTCTGGCTGAAGGAGCTGGTTCACCTGCTAATTCTCTGAACAGCCCTGATGCAGCTCAGTATCTCAGCAACTGCTTTGGAAATTTAACACTTAGTGATCTCCAGCTACAGGAGAAATAAGAGAAATAAACTCCTCAGCATTTCAGTATTTCCCATTTTATATCATTTTGAAGCATGATGAAGAATCTTCCATGATTCCTTTGAGAAGCAAGTCCTCCTCTGAGGGCTGAGCTTTTCCTGTGCATCTCTGTTCAGAATTACAGTAGCACCTTCCCTCCCTCAGCCCCTGTTGGAATATAACACAACCTACTAAGTAAAAGCAAACAAGCTTTTTACCTTTTTGATAATTATTAGCCTTTTTTCCCTAGAAAGAAAAGCCCTATGGAGATATAATCACTTTCTATTATATCTGATGGTTCTTGCAGTGGGTTTTGTAGACTCCTATTACAGTTTCATGGTGTCCTATTGATTTTGTTTCTCTTAAGGGCTTTCCCACCAAAAGATTGTGTATAATATAAAGGCAAAGAAAAGAAATTGCTAAGCAGTAAGGATTATTATTCTCCGTGTTTACTGCTGTACCAACTCTATGAAAAAACCCCCAAAATAGGCTGAGGTAACGAACTTGTGACCACTGGGATTTGTAGCATTTCCTGTGTAAATGTATGACGACCTCCAACTGCCTGGGATGGTAAAATCAATAACAAGAAATCCACCCACTGTTTATTACACTGAAATTGTTATGCAGGTTATATATTAGGAGAGGGTTTCATCTGCAGTGTAGTGTATCATGTTCCAGAGCTGGACTGTTCTGAAAGCACCTATCATATCTGTGGGGATATTATATTACTCTGCCATAATAGCATTGCACTGGCAATCCAAATTCAGTATTTTTTCGTCTTACAGGCTATATTTATGGCCAAAGTAGCCACAATTTTCTTCACATAAAATATGAAGTGTAATCTAATCTTTCTCTTCCTGACAGAAGAGTATTGTAATTCTAATCTTTCTCTTCCTGACAGAAAAAGGATCATAATTCTATTCAGTCCTCAGCCATTCTTTACAAAGATTAATGATGGAATTTTGGAAAAAATACAACAATTTCTCTTGAAAATAAAACTGAACAATGTTTTCTCAGTTATGAAAGTAATTGTACCACGGGAACAAATATTACTGCCACCCCTCCCAACTTTTTTGAGTGGCACAAGTAATTCTTACTCAAGTACAGAACCCCACTCGATGTGGATTAGCATCAGTCTTGGATGGAACAAAGGTGATTTTGTGTTTCTTTTGCAACAGATTCTTGCTGATAAGAAATCCCTGAAAACTCTTTGTTATTCACCAGTTCATGATTGATGACATTGATGAAGTTGAGACTTTCCAATGTCACGTGAATTTATAGACTTGAGTGTGGTACCACTGACACAACAACAGAGCTCAGGCTGACTTTGGTGATACCAAGAAAAAAGGAGCTTGGAATCTGAAAACTCATGAACAGTTCCAGTTTTAAATAGGAGCAATGAATGTCCTGCACAGATCTATCCAGCATGTTTCACAAACATGCAGTGATCAAATAAACAACAAAAGAAGTAGATATTTTTGAAAATATTGTTCTTAGTATGAAAATATTCCTTTGGGTATCAGATGGAAAAAAAGAAGATTTAAAAAAATTATTTATAGGGCTTTGCAACTTTGACTCAGCTAAGAAATGGAATGTACAATGCAATTAAATAGCATATTGTAATGCTAGAGAAAGAAGAATCAATTATTTTAACTAGAAGAAAATGCTATGTTTACCTAGGGGCTACAAAAATTTAACCCCTTGTGGTTGTTGCAAATTATGAGGTACTCAAAATTTGCCTTTTCAGTTCCTCAGAAAAGGAAGTAGGGATAATTTAGTTTCAGAGTTCAGTATCCAGGGAAAGAAAGAATAAAGCAGAGTGGAGAAATAGCAAAATGACCTCATTTACTGAGAGAGAAATGTGCTGTTTACTCTTTGATGTAAGGAATCTCCTCCTCCTTTCAAACCAGGACATATTTCTTATTTCCAGGTTTCTGAAGACAAGAAAGTAAGAAGTGGGCAGGAAAATCCAGGTGTTATATAACAGGAAAAATTTGGCAGTTTCATAAAAAGAGTTTTTGATCAAAAATGTTCAATTCCACTGAAAATATTTTCTCAGAAATATAGTGGCACTTGGAATTTTTGCCTTTGAAGGCCTCATTGTACCTGAATAAGATATAACTCAGTTCAACAATCAGAGGCATCAAGATGATATTGCTATGGATTTATACCCATTTTCTTCTCTCTCTCTCTCTCATTTTTTTCTTTTAATTGGGTAATCGAATACCTACTATAAGCAAACTGGTATAAAAGGTCAGAGCATGAGTTAGTCTCCTCTTGGGACACCTTGTTATGTGTCCTTGCAGCTTTTAAGGATATTTCCATTATGTTTAAAGGAATACATCACTAACTTGGGCATCAACCATTTATTTTTGTGGAATCTGCCTCCTTGGTTTGTCCTCCACAACTCATCAGGAAACTCAGGCTGTTGTTTGCCTACAAAGGAGCTCTGATAAATATTTGCTGAATTTGCTTGTTGTAAGCAGGAAATGCAAAATGAATAAATTGTACAGAAAAGGGAAACCTTTAGAAATGAAGATTAAAATATGGCCTAAGGTTAATGATCTATTATCCAGTGTTTCTTTTCTTTCACTAAGGCATATCTTGGCTTGCATACACTGTAGTTATTGATATTATAATAGAAGAAAAAATTTTGGTGGAGAAATTATTACCAGTATTTAGATTTAGAGGGAAGGCAAAGCATAACATCAATTCAAAACTCATTAAAATTATCTCACTAGTTTATTTCTTTTACAAAAGGGTTTGAGCTGGATTAATTATATCATGACCAAACGCAGAGACACCAATGCAATGTTTTGCTGATGTTGTCCTTTATAATTACAGTCTAAGTCTTGACTTGTGATACTCTGTATCCATCCTCTTCTGAAGTTTTTGCTTTGAATCATTGCCTTAGTTTGTGAATTCTGTAAGAAAATACTCATCATTACTACGCCTCTTTCTAGGAAAGAATTCTCAGAAAGAAAACACATTTTTATTTATTGATGTGATGTTCATTACAGGAATCCTTCCTCCCTGCAAGGCTTGATGAAATGTGGCCTGTGACCTGCATCCAAGATCCCCCTTATGGACTGGAGAATTCTGTGAGTATTAGAAGGACTTTATAAACTTATTAGTGGGTTTTATTGTATCACCTCCATTAAAAGAGACAGATGAAAGAGAAGGGAAAACAAATAGTCTGTGGTGTTGCTGCAGATGCAGATCCTTTGGTGTAAGGAATGCAAGTGGGAGTGCAGCTGGTGGCCAGCACAGAGTTCTGGAGAAGCTGGGATGGAGCTGAGCTCAGGAAGTTGGTCAGGTTTCTCTGCTCTTCCCACAGCAGCTCAGGGCTGAAGAGCCTAAAACTTGTCATGTCAAAAATCTCTTCACTTTGTTCCCCATCTTGTCATTCAAAAAAAGCATCCAAATCTTCAACCTAAGAATAAATCAGGTTAAAAATGTGGGAGAAACTTGTGCTGTACAGCTGCTTTCCTGTAAAACCCAAGCAGCACAGATGAGTCACTGTGGAAGTGTTGTAATTTTCTGCCAAGGGATAAATTATTACCTTACCCTGCACTGGAAATGGGGGAAAAGTTAGCTAAAAGTGTTTGAAAAAGCAAACCCTCCCACCTTTTTGCTGCTTAATAATAGACATAGTTATCACTGATGACTCATGTTATGGGAGGTCATGGTGGGAACTGTGGAAGCAGCAGCATTTTGGCATTGAATTTAAAATGAAACAGCTTAAATTGTTCTAAATAAATATGCTTTTTCCCCCCCTCCCATTTGGGAATATTCTCAGACATTCTTTCAAAAGCAAGTATTTCACAAGAGATTCAAACTGCGTGGATAAGTAATGTCATAATAAAATGTCATTAACTTTATATTTGAAATCTGAATGGACAAGAAAATAAGGCTGTTATTATTCAGACTTAAGTTTAGAAAAATAGACTTTAGGAAAGTGAAATTATCTACCACTGGAAGTGGTAATGTGTGGCTGGTTCAGAAACCCATGAAAAAAATAATTTGTAGTAACTTTAAATGTTCATGAAATATTTATTTGCTGTAAAAATAAATATTGTTAGATTATGACATTATGATTTGTCAGGAAAGATTCTCTGTGCTGTCATTCAGAGTTTAAAAAAAATGTACTTTTTGGCAAAATTTTACCATGATGACAAAGATCTTTTGATCAGTGATTTGATTCTTCTATTCCAGCTTTTCCTTTCCTCAGTTTGGTTTCTCTCCCTCCTCCTTTTATACGTGCATTTAAAAAAATAAAAAACAAACAAACAAACAAAACCCCAAAAGAACAAAACAAAACAAAACAAAACCCCAAGAGAAAATGGAAGAACCAACATCTCAAACTTTTCACTTCCTAGAAGTAGTTCATCTGAGTTTTCTGTTCAGTTTAAAACTCATTTAGTCATCCTTTTTTTTTTTGGAATACCACTTTCCCTAGAAAGTGAATATCATTCTTCCAGCTCAAAGCATGATACACTTAGCAAATGTACACCTGCATCACCAGTGCCAGGCTCACACACAGGGACCTTCCACAGGAGCAGCTGTTCTGGAATTATTACCTCTGTTTTTCCAGTTGGATGGACCTTTAGAGCTGATCTCACCTGGTTCAACAGAGGTGCTGAGGGTAATCAGCATTTCCCACGGGTTTTGTGATAGGGGCAGGTGGAAAGGCAAGAAAAACACCATGGAACACCTTCTCACACACCATCTGCACCCCTCAGCTCCCACCTGCACTCGCAGGCTGCTGGCACTGCTGTGTGTCTGTGGCTGAGGCAGGGATGTCTCTGCTCCTGCAGCCTGAGCCACAGCAAGAGGTGAATCACTGATGGAACTCAGTTAAATCCCAATGCCTTGCATGACATAAACCCAATTCTTTGGGTGTTCATCAGCTTGTGATCTGCCTAAGGTAGGGGAAGTTTTGGGAGCTCCGTGTTGTAGACGGGCTCTGTGATATCCATGGAAGGATGGAGAGAAGGGGTTGATCAGTTCTGAAAGGATCCACACCCAGTTAAAAAAAAAAAATAGGTGAAAAAAGGAATATTTTCTTAATAGTCGAGTCATCAACATTAAAGGTGATATAAAAAAAGAAAAAGAAGGGGGAAAAAAAAGACAGTAAGTCCAGTGATGGAAAAATTAAGCCCTTGATCTTCACTTTCACAGTCCTGACTGACTGAAGGAAACCCAGTGTCAGATGCAGGCAGTGCCCCATCCCAACACTGAAACCCTCCTGAGGCTCTGCCCTTCCAAGCACAAGTAAAGGAAAGAGCACTGGACTGTGACACTGAAAAAGTTTAAATGTCTTTAAAGAAGGTATCAAAGTGTGCAGAACAGGCTTTAAATAATTTTTAGTGTTGTCGGGAACATTCACTCGAACAACAAAAAGTACAGAAGCTCAAAAATCTCTTGGTTTGTACTTCTGTGCAAGTTTATTGGAAAAGCAATATATGTGCTGTCCTCTATCATTAGGAAAATTGATGATTACAAGGTAACTTCTATGGGATACAAAAATTTGTGTAGAGAGTGAGTTCAATTATTATTCAGCACATTGACCAAGCATTAAAAAAAAAAAAGAAAATGCCAAGCAAACCATATTGGACATCTGTCTCAAAAATGTTTAAATCAATAGGAAAGGCAAACTTTATTTGACTTGTAGTCACAGTCTAATTCCATTTCCAAATTTTCCACAGGCTAAGTAATTACAATTAACCAATGATTAATGCTTTCACTAATAAGAATTTTGTTGAGGAGCTGAATATACCATACTTTCAAAGAAACATGGGAAAAGGCAGGTTAAAAGGGTATTTCACAGGCAGAGATATAGAGAAATCTATAGCAGAAAATGGGTTATTGCTTGATCATTTCTGAAATTTGTTTTGTATTTGATTTATGACTTTATAGTTTACACTTTTAGTTTATCAGTTTTTCAATGTTCATAGACAAAATTATTTCCTCATTTTCTGCGAGTAAAACCAGGCAATTCTATATTGAGCTGATGGGTGAAGAAAATTGATTTTTCTTCAGCAGTACTTCTTGAATTTACTAATATTTCCTAAATATTGTTATGCAATTTTATTTCACTTTGTTCCTTACAGCTAGAGTTTCTTGAGGTTTTTTTTTTTCCTTAAAAGTGATCTGATGAACAATTTGCAGCAACTTAACTCAATATTTCGTTTAAAATGAAGCCAGAAGTCTCCCATTTAATTCAGATAAAAGCAGAGCCTAGAAATTTTAGAATTTTTTCTTCTTGGTCATCCAATTTGTAATGTTCTCATAAAATCAGAAAAAGCAGTTCAAAACAATGAACAGATATATGACAGTGCATTTGACTTCATGAATATCACTGGGGTTTAATAATTTTCCTTCTTTTTTACTTGTACGGTTTAATCAGAGTCAAGACATTGCGACAAAGTGCATCAATTCCTAGAACTGATTTTTTTTCAATAGAAAAGCATTTCCATGACAAATCTTAATTGATTGTATTGCCTTTCTATAGGATATTTCCTGTAGTAACTGGCTTTACTGTCTTTCAGACACAGAAAACATTCCTGGATGTCAAATAAATGCCCTTGTTGGTAGTTTACTCTGTCTGTCAGCCACTTTTCATTCCTCAGGAACTTGCCAGAAGTTTTTGTGCATCCTGGAAATATTCACTCTGGCAGGAAAACACATTATCTAGAAAAATCAACAGCTCTGCCATCCAAAATGGACAAACCAGGGGAAGTTTCTTAGCCATTATCTCTGCCTTAGGTTTTAGAATGTAATGTTTAATTATTTGAGGACTCAACACGACAAAAATCCAGAAGTTGAGGGACTTGCTCACCTGCTGAATTAGAACTTGAGATCTGTGGCCATGCCTTGTTTGGATGTGATGAATTCCAGAGGATTTTCCGGTTATGTCCCAGCTCCATGCTGAAGGACTCTGCTCCTCCTGCCCCCTTCCCTGCCTGTTTGCCTTTGACCCTGGATTTTCCCTGCCAGACCAGGAGGATCCATCCCACACTCACAGACCCAGGGACACGTGGGGACAGTGGAGGTGAGATATTCCAACACTGGTGGCTGAACTGCCCCTGCTGTAAATCCTTAGGGAATTTCCCTGTTAAACTCAGGGATTTAATACAACTTGGTCCAGTCAATCATATCTGGAACTCCTCAAGATAATACAGCATTCTGAAACTGGGAGTTCATTAGGCACAGATAATGGGGTTAAGAGGAAAAACACGTGGATTGAGTTCTGTTGTCTTTGTTTCATGGGAGATCAAGCAAAATGCACATGGTACATTGTACATTGATTCAGATATTGTATGTGTAATAAAATAACAGCAGTTTCCAGTGGCATGGGAAGTTTTCCCTAGAGCCAAACCAAACCTGTTGGGATTTATATTACTTTGGAGCCTACTGTTACTTCTGAAACAGTTAAAATATTCCACTACTGCATTCAGTAATTGCTTAATATTTACAGTAATTTTTATTATTATTATTTTTTAATTCTGTGCATACTTTGAAAATGCAATCAGCATTCTAACGAGTTTCCAGGTTGCTGATTCCTCTGTTGCAGAATAACTTGCATTGGAGCACTTAAAAGGCATCTCTAATTTCCTTCACTGTCAAAGACCGGGGAGGTCCAACATTTTACTTTGAAATTATGTTCTTCTTATGAACTGCTTATTAGGCAATTAAATGTGCTGTTTAAGCTAGAACTGGCTGAAATGGAAATGAAATTGTTTTAAAAGACTCAGTGGTAGCTCTTGTTGAAAGACAGTTATGACTGTGCTGCTGTCAGATAGGGTTTAGAGTAATGAGACACACAGGTAATCAGCGTGAACTGGCAGGAACAGTTTCTCCATGATTTCATTCCAAGGGGACCTGATTAGAAAAAAAATATTGTGCTTATTACTTCTGAGCGAGCATTTTAAGTAGGCTTGGCTAGAAAGAGAATTACACATGGCATTACTATTTCAGGCATCTGAAAAACTGTAAAGTATATGAGTAAAAAGAGGAAAATGACTATTTCAGGGATTAGCGCTTTAGCAGGCCCTGATAGCCAAATCTTTTTAGTACTTACAACTTCAATGTGCTGCTCTCCAGTTGTGGGGGAGTCTCCAGATGTGACAGGCTCCAGAATTTGTGAAACAAGTGACACAAATTAAACATGTGAATTAGGGATAAGGTTGTGATTTCCACCTTGCCCATACAGGTTGGTGTTTTCTTGTGTATTCTAAAATCTTGGGGCTAATTTTTGATTATTATTTCTCATTTATAAGGCTGCCTTTATTGAAGTGGACCTCAAATCACTCCACAACCTTCTTTGTGCATTGAACACCACTTCTCTGATGTATTGGGGAGTTCTTGTTAACTTAGACACCACATAAACCAGATTAACATAGAATTAAATAATAAGAACATCAAAACAGACATCTGACTTTGTAATACTGTGAAAAGTCTACACACAGCACAATAGGATAGGGAAATGAATTTATCTGCAATCTCTTCTTCCTCTCACCACTTGGGTTGCAGCAGAGCTCAGAAGTCCTAAAAGAAATGACTAAATTATCTTAGAAGATGAAACTTTTGCATCTTGATAAACCCCAGTTTAGACTCTTCACCCATTTTGCATTTCTGAAACCTGATGAAGTTTTTAGAAGTAGCTACCAGATACTGCCTTATCACCACAGTAGGTGCAGTTCATAGGCAGAGATAATTCTCACTGCTGGAGGTAAGAAAAAAGTCTGATCATTCCCTTTTGACTTTTCAAAGAAAAAAAAAAAGCATGATGTAAGGAATCACAAGAGCTCCCACAGATTCTCTTGAAGGAGTCCATGACATGCTTGGAAAACATAAAGCAGAGCTACAAAGCCCCACACTTTAAAAATCTGTCAATGGAACACAACAATGCTTTTAAAACTGAAATTGTAATTATAAACTAAATAATCAGCTCACAAAGGGGAAAAAATTGGCTGTTCAACATTAGCTAGCTACCTGGAGTTATGGTAAGTGGTGCCATCATTCATTTTAAGATATAATGAGATGCCAGGTTTGAAGGCATAATGAGATGCTGAAGTTGAAGAATATTTATTTGATAGTCATCTCCTCTTTGCTCCCTGATTAGTTTAAGCTGAATAAACCCAACAGCCCAGCATTAGTGACAAGCCAGCAGAGCTCCAGTTGCCTGGAGCATCATATGGGTAATGGATTATAAAATTCATCTCAATAGGTAAATCTGTCACCATTCCACATTTTGTCTGAAAAACTTGGGAGTGTCGTTGGTAACACAGAGCTAATCTTAATACAAAAAGAATCCCAAAAAGCCACAAAACCCCCTCCAAACTAAATCATTCAGGTCAGGCTTTAGAACAGGCAGCCCACAGTGCTGCTTGAGGGATCACCATCCCTGGAGGGATTGAAAAGAGGGGCATTATGAGGCACTTGGGGATGTGGGTTTGGCACTGCTGAGTTAATGGGGACTTTATGATCTTAGAGGACTTTTAGAGGACTTTTACAATCTTAGTGATTCTATAATTCTAAAATTTCTGGAGCAGGGCACTGGGGAAAGAGGGTCTGACCTCCCTGGCAGAGTCAGTGACGTGCTTTGCACTGTGGGTTGTACAAAAGACATTTTCAGACCCCAGTTCCCTGACACACCAACAGAACACATTACCCTCTGCTTGTGTCAATGAGCAAGCCTGAAATCAAACACAAGAAAACACTTTGTGGCAGCTGGGCACAGTCAGGACTCTGTGGAGATAAAAATCCCATAATTTGGGAACTGTGCATCCAGAGAGGAGCAGATGGATAAGCTGCAAACTCTCCCTGAAAGGGCAGCACCCTTTGGAGAGCAAGGAGGGCTGCTGACCTCTAGTGTTTCCCACTCAGGCAAATCTCCTGCTCGTGCTTCTCAGGAGGTTTTCTGTGTGTGTGGTGACAGCCCCTGGGCTGCCCGGGGAGCACAAGGTGCAGGGCTCCATGACATCTGTTAACTGGGGCTTGTGGAAGATGCTGGTATGAAATTCCCTGTCACTGCTACCTGTGGTAGTAGCTCTGTCTCCAATATCCTGATCCCTGTGGACACCGGGGCAGAGGGGACTGCAGGGGGAGCTGCTTTTGAACATTTCCTTTCTCTCTCCCCCAGTCTTGTTATCTTGAACTGAGAAGCAATTTCTAAAATCAAGATCAAAAATTATTTCAAGGAAAAGTCAGGAAAAGACATTAGGAAAATAGGGGAGGGGGGGTTTCTACCTCACTTCCTAAATCCAACAACAATCAAATTTTACAGTGTTTGCTTTTCATACAAAGCAAAACAAACGAAAAAGCTGGGAAAGAAGGCTTTCACTGATATTGGAGATGCAGTCAGAGCACATAAATATTGCATGTCCTCACTGTGATTGTCACTATGCTTCCTTTTAACCAAACATAATTCTTCTATAATAGTTTCATTGGAGAATATGTTGTGCCTCCCTACACAAGTTCATTCTCTTTACTCTGTCTATTTACAGTTTGTGCACACTGTCTGATTACGTTAGGACTGTCATTCTGTGCTGTCATTATTATCTGGATTGTTTTGTTAGCTCTGTTGCTGTTAGACTCATTATTTTCAGCCTGCTAAATGTCCTGACCTAGATTTGATTGCCTACCAGGTGACTCATTATTTAAATTAACTGGTAGGTCTACATCAGGCATTACAATCTAATTCCTTGAATTAGATTGCCTGCTGATTCTTCCTCTCCAGATGATTGATAGTTTGAATGATTGCCATTTATGGGAAAAAAAAAAAGAACTAAGCTTTTGTATATGAATCAGTATTTAACTATTCCTTTACTTTTATACTTCAGCCTCAAATTTGTCCTTGAGGCCTCAAACAAAATCACAACAGTTTAGGTGGGGAAAGACCTCTAAGATGGTTGAGATGTAAGGATGTGGATGACAATGATTTCACAGTGGAAAATATTTTAACATTTTACCTGTAATAGCCTATACTTAAATATTCTAGAAAGATATTTTATGGCCACTGTTGAGGCTGTCTTTACTTATATTGCCAATCCTTTGACATGCCAGCTGCAGGGAGACCTTTGTGCTAAATGCAGGAGGAGATAGTGACTTCCCTGAACATCTCTTTCAACCTAAAGGTTACATTGAGGATGTCTTTCTTGCAGTGATGGATGAGTGCCTGCATGAGCTGTATCATTATTTTGTATGGGACAACTAGTGCAAGTGCTGCTCATCAATGAGAATAACTGGTTCACAATCTGTCTTTTAAAGATAAGACACAAAAAGGACACAGACCTCGGGAGTGACTCCCAATCTGTTACCTTCACCACAAGACCATTCTGATGAGGATATCAGTTTTTTTCTTCCTGTGCTTGTCTAGAGAAGACACTTTGCATGAGGAAATTAACTATTTAAAAACCTTTGTAAGCATTACTCTGCACAAAATGAATTTTAAGTGTGTCATTTTGTACCCCTATAATTAAGATTGTTTCCAGCTGACGGTGGGTTCTGGCTCTGCAAGGGCACTGTTAAATTGCTGCAGTCACACTGAGCTCTAAAAGCCTGTTAATGTTTAGCAGGATGGGAGTTTCTTCCCTTGACTTTTTGCTTTTCACAGTGGAAGGTGTGAGATTTTGTGGCTCTGCTAAAGGTTGCTCTACCTCTTCCTACTCCCCAGAGCATTTGTTCTCTGGTTTTCAGAGTGACAGTTTTGACTGAGGTTAGAAGAGTTCATCTTGTTTACAGCTTCTCTGGATGGGAGTAATACTTTTGTATATTCATGTACCAAAGATGTAAAATATTCATATTTTGGGGTTGGTTTGCTCACCCTCTCATTGAGACAGCTCTATCTGTTCACTGTCACAGGGCAATGAGAAAAGGAATAATAGTATTTTTATTTTTTAATCCATCATTACCACGAGGCTAAGATAAACCCTTCAGCACTGGCAGTGGAGTGACTCCTGCGACTCCAAAGGAGGGCAGGTGGGGAGCAGACAAGCACTCATTGCTGAATGGTCTCAGCTCAGTGAACATGCAATCACAGGCCTAATTGTAATCAAATAAGTGATCCAGGCCCCAATCCATGCGCCACATCAGGGTATAATTAACATTAAACAAGTACTGAGTCCTATTAGGTTTAATAGAAGATAAGCATGGACTAATGTTAAGCATACACTTACCTACCCAATCTCCACGTGCTTCAGAGTAGCAGCCTTAAATCTCTCCTGTGAGAAGTGGGTTGCTTGAGTGTGGATTCCAGCAGACAGCAAACCCCGGGGTGTGTAAGAAGTGTGGGTGTTTAACATGTACAACTGTAGGCAGAAAGAAGAAAAATGAAGAAAAGCAGTGCATTTAAGCCAGCCTAAATTCCCCTGGGGCTATGTATCAGTGCATAGGGCACCCCATGGTTTATTCTGTCCTACAGGAAGTGTAAGAGAGGCTGGATGCATTGTTTCTGCTGGCTGAAACAAGAACAATCCTTGTGTGTGAAGGTCTGCTCTGCGGGACAGGAGCTACTCACAGCACTAAGGGCTGGTGTGCCTAAAGCCCTTGGTGACCAAGGGACAGCCCAAGGCCAGATTGGATGGGGTTTGGAGCACCCTGGTCTAGAGCAAGGTGTCCCTGCCCATGGCAGGGGGTGGGAACTGGTTTTAAGGTCCCTCCTAACCCAAACCATTCCATGACCCACAGATGCAAATAAGCAAGTCATGGCCATAGGTGCCCAGACCATCTGATTCAAACACATCTGGAGAACGCCAGCATTCAAAGAGGGGCCAGGCATCCTGTGTCCTTCAACATTTCAATTACTGGCTGTCAAAATTACCTATTAATGAGAAAACAAGTGTCTTAAACCAGGTAGAAATAAAGGGGGGAAACCCAGGAAAATATAAAGTGTGAGAGAACAGCAACTTACTATCAGTACAGGGAGAATACAGCAGTATATGTTAACTACTGATTGCAAAAGACATAAACTATCAAACTGTTCTGCACAGCCAGGGTAAGGACTGCAGAATTAAACATTAATGCTAAGCTGCTTAAGATGAATGCTGTGAGTCCAGATTGTGTACATTAGAGAGGTTGACAGAAGACTAATTTCTAAAGGAGAAAATGTTTTAAAAATTAAGCACAGCCATCAATAAATCAGCCGAGCTTAAAATAAAAATAGGGGTTTGGGTATATTCTGACATTTGAATATAATATAGCTGTAAGAATAAAGGTTTTAGAGAACCATGTTCTAAAGTAGTCAACTATTTCTTTCACTTAATATCTTTATGCCAGAGATAGTGTTTAAAGAATTGTAACCAATGGTATAGATCATGGATTTATATCAACCTTCATATGGTACTAATGCTACAGTAATAAATTCTCGTGGAATATATACACCAGTGCAGATATTCAGAGTGCTTTACCAGCATTATTTAATGACAGGCACAATGGCCCTTTGAGGTGCATATTGTAGGGATGGAAAAGCTGAGGCATGGCAAGATATTCCTTAAAGCTATTTTGTGAATAAGCAGAAGGGTAAGAATTAGAATTTAAGAGGACTTAGTTCCTCAAAATGACTGGGGATCGTCTCTGCACAATGCTTTTCAAAAGTGATTAAATTCTTAAAATGCTTTCATTCCAAATGCAAATAACACCTGGGCTCTAGCCCACTCTGATGTCTCTGGCCTAAACTGTTTCTTTTCACTGCTCAGGGCTAGATCCTCAAAGAAGCTTTGTAATCTGGCCCCTTTTAACCAAGTGCTTACATCAATAAGAATGCACACGTACAAACTTTAAGTACCTGCACTAATGCCTCGGGGGATTAAAGCCATGCAGTTCAGCACCTGAAAAGACTGAGCTGCAAATTTAAGTTTTAGTGTCATATACTGCTTGAGACAATTAATTTTTATTAGAAAAGGCGTTGGTTTTGACACACTTCCCCCAGCACACAAAATTAACTCCTCACTGGTCCAATATTTTTACTTACGGGCTCACTCAGTACCACCAAGCTCGTTCTGTGTCGGGTTTGGGTAATGCAGAGGTATTTCGGGACATCACCTGAACAAGATGTCTGGGGATCTTTCTCCACCTTGGGGACTGGGGGAATTCCTGAGGGAAGTTCCTTGTTGGGCAGGAATCGATTCAACCCAGGTTGATGCAGTTGTTCACTCAAAGCCTTAAGGTGAATGTTTGGGCTCTTAGAGAGAGCAACAAAAGAAGAGGAAGGGTGGGATGACGAGTTTTCAGGCACAGCACTGTACTGATGCTGCTTTAAACCAAAACAGGTATTTTCCACATAA
>VWYE01025678.1:0-11303 GCA_013398995.1 Alaudala cheleensis | reverse complement strand
AACTAAATCACACAAAGGAAGAGAAAACAGAATAAAAGCTCATTTATATCTTCTAGAAAGGCCCAAAGGAGACAGGTCACCATCTCCAGTTTGCAGTGAACTGCAGTCACCAAAATGCAGCTAATCTAGTGGAATTTCTATCTTTTGCATTCCAGAATTTCTGGATTTTTCAGCAACCTCTTCAAGCTAGAAGGTCCTGAGCAGTTCAGCCTCCATATATAAATGGTAAGAGAGTACAAATGTTTCACTTGGAAAACAAAGGTATTGATGATGTTATTTCAATAGATGTTCCCTGAGAAATAAATTTAAAAGCTTGATTTTTAAAAAATTGCTGTGACTGAGAAATTAGTTTATGCAGAGATAATTTTTAAAAAGACATCCTCATAAATTTTTTTGCCTGGTTGACTGGTCAACAACATTTTCCAGACCCGTGTGGGGTCTGATTCCTGTGATCAGACATTCAACAAAGGAAAAGGATAGCTGTTAGACAGCTCCTTAGGTGGTATATTCAGTAATCTTTAGTAAACTTTTCATGAGCTGTCACCATTCTGAAATCAAAGAAGATGTCTGGAGCTATTTGCAGAATGCCAAAGTGTTCAGTTCTAAATCTGACTGGTGCATTTGGAAAGAATCCAGGTGATGACTATGCAGGCAAAGAAGGTTGAGATCTGAGTACTTGAGTTCCTGAGCCATACCTGAGACTTTTCCACTTGGGAAAAGTGCACTGATATTTTTAAATTTCGAGCAAGAACAACATTCAGCACAACCACAGGTCATTTACCAAAGGGAAGGATATTAAAAATGCCATATTATGCATCATTCTCCCAGCTGAGTTTCATTGAAAAAAAAAAAAGATGTCCATTGAAAAGGGATTCTGCAAAGGGCAATCATAGGTCAAAACTTTTAACTTAATATGACTCAGTTTACTACCAATGTCTTTGGCAGTGGGGGACGTGAGGTTATTTCTTATTAAATCCTCCAGAATTTACTGCCAGCTCTCAGAGAAGCTACAGATGCTATAAGCTTGCTGCTTGTTTAAAAACAACTTTTAACTCTCCTTGTCCTCCTTTATACATGTATCTTTTGGGGCTGCATGAAAAGGTAACGAACCAGCAAATTTTCTTTCCACACTCAAGTTTTGACCATCCCAGTCCAGTTACCACTTGCTCTGCCATCTAAACTTACTATTCTCTGAAACTTCAAAATCTGTACTGCTTTTCTATTTCCTGTGCCTTGTGTTCCTCTCTTTTTACCTCATGTAGTGTGTCCATCTCCCTGCTGCATCCCCTTTCTGCTCATCTTTCCTGAGTGTCTTTGCTGAACTAATACAGCCTAAGATAAAAGAGGGCCCATTTTCAATGAGGGCAAGTTTTTATTTTGTCAGAACCAGCAGGAGAGAGAAGCTATCCCTACCTGGGGACACACTGAAGACAACAGCAACCTGACTTGATGTTTTGGCAACCCTGAGCAAAGTGTCTGATGTGGGGTGAAATGGAAGAAAGCCAGCTCAGGAGAGGGAGGACGAAGCAGGGTTGTGTTTGCAGCAGTCTTCTGCTTGCACACCTCCAGATGAACTAGGAGTTTGCCTCCTCAGCTGAAAGCACATCTATTTCTACACATTTTTATTAGAGCTGGCAGCTTGTCATGCCAGTGCATCCTTCTGTTACAGTGTATTACATGGCACAACATTGCAGTGTGATGAAATGAAATGTCAGATCATCAGATATATTTAGAGTTATATGTGCCTTTGCCCAGGGAGGGAAAAACACCATTAGATCACAGAGCCATTTCACCAGGTGGTACGTGTGGTCAGGAGTCACTTTTCTGCCCAGCTACTCTTATCATAATGGGAAACTCATCTTTTTCATTTACTTCTTCAGTGCTGCAAAATCAACATGAAACAGACAATTTTAAATCTGTCCATCATTTTGCCACCTGTAACATGGAAGTTGCATAGTAAATGCATGGATTGATCCAGGCAGCAAATAAGATGGAATCCCAGTGTTCACAGCATTTTTATTAGAAGAAGCTGAAGTTAAATTTTTATTAATAAATTGCACCATTGACATCATCTAGGTAGATTTCAGTGACAGGAACACCAGGATGAATGAGGGTTGCACAGTCTAGCACATAAGTCTGGTCTCAGAGAACTTATTCTTTGTTTCTCATTCAGGTGGTGACCTGCCCTGAGCTCCAGAGGAGGCCACTCAATTTTCTGAGAGGGAGATTCAGTTGCAATTGAAATGTTATCAGTATTTTTAAAAGGTACTTTTAGTCCATTTGAGAAGTACAAACCCATTTCTTGGTGAGGATTATATTTACTTATTTTCAACAAAATGATATTTTCTTGGGATTTCAATGTTTCCATTGGGATTTCTCATTTCGTTTTCTCTTGTTTTCAAACAGAAGAAAAACTGCATTTTTCCAATACTTCTATTGTCCAGCTATTTAGACTCCAAAGTAAATTTTGCTTTTTATAACTCCATATAAGGACCAAGCATCAGGCCATTCTTCCAAACATTATTGTAATACTTAGAAGACCACAGCACCCAATATTAATAGGGGATGAGTGAGGAAAATGCCTTTTCTCGGACAGTTGGACATGTGCCTTCGTTTTCATCAATGGCTATAAAAGTAGAAAAACAAATTGCAGCATTTATCCACTGTAAAGGTTCAGTGAGGACACACCTGCATGGCCTGGTTTATGGAGTTACAGTAGTTTTATTTCTGCTTAGTTTTCATTTTCCAGGAGACAGAAGGAAAAGAGATGTGTTCCATCCTCTCCTTAAACTGTGGGGTTTTTCTGACCTTCTAGGTTATACATCATCTGAAGATACCAGATTGTGTAAGAAGAAAAACATTAGTATTGTAACATAATTCACTAATAGTAGCTCATTCTTCAGAGTTGACCTTAAAGGTGGACTCAAGTTACAGAGAGACCCAAGGAGAAGGGAATGGAAATGGCCTCACTGGGCCCCACAGATATTTTTGCACTTGCTTGTGCTATCCTGAGAAACACAGATGTTTCACCTCTAACAAACACTTCCTTTTCTTCAGAGGGAGTGCTTGAAAGGTCCTTTTCTGCAGACTGCTTGACTTTGTAAAGGGAAATGATAGTTTTTATAGAATAGCCAAAACCTGTATAAAAAGGATTAGACAAAAGTGTGTCTAAAAGTAAGCATATGCAGAAAAATGAAGCTGCAGGACAGCAGAATTCCAGCCCCTTAGAGTGAATTCTAACATTCATTTATTTGCTTTTCAATGTTGCAACCATTTTGGTGATAGATAAATAGATTGCTCCATTCTCCTCTTCCAATTTTAGGTAAAAATAGCCAGATCATTCTTTCTAACCTTAAGATAAAAAGGTTTCATATTTTAATCTCTCTTCTATAGAATGTATCTGATTGTCACATAAATGCTCCAAGGCATCTTGTGTATTTATATATGGGTTTCCATTCTGAACTGAATTGGGTGCTTTGAAAACAATAAACTTGAGAAGCTGACCTGGGATGTAGTTGCATAGATGTCTGTATAAAAAGTGCTATGAAACAAAGCAACTTTGTATATAAAACAGAAAAAAAAAAAAGTGACTCACCTGATTCTCTTTTCTTACACAGGCACACTGCTTGCCTTTCCATTATTTTCTCTTCAAAAGAAAACATGACAACACTCAATTTTCTGTCATTTCTGCAGTCCTTATAAATGAGAAGCATGCAAGGGTGTAATTTAATTGCATTTGTCCACAAGTTCTTAATTGTATCAATAATGAAAGGTTTCTTCTTGATCATGTTCTGTAAATATGCAGGTGTGAAATCATATTGACTTAAATATGGTATTGGTATATGTCAAATAATTGATGTTGCTAGGCTTAAATGTTCACCAAAAAAAAGCATTTTTGAAGGGTTTGTGAAATTTTCATTTATATTATGCTCATTACTCACATAAGCCACATAATTAGGGAATTTCATATGCAACCCCATAGCAGAAGTGATTAATCAACTGACTTTTTGGAAGTGCTTAAACACTTGAATATTTTCAAAAACTGGTTTACAGTAGAAACTCCAAAGATATTCAAACATCCTCAAATATTATGAAGAAAATTAATGGAAAAAATAATGGAAAACAAAATTTGTCCAAAATCTTATTTATTGGTAACTTATGATTTCCTCAGCTCACAGTATGTAAATGGAATTTATTACCTGCTCTGAAATCAGAGTAGAAAGGTAATAAATACATGTTTATTTGCCTTCATTAAACTCCCTTATTCTTTTCAGTGGAAGTTTCCCTCTTAATACTTTCAAAGCAACATAAGGAAGTTAGTTGCAATTCCATCAGGTCCTCTTAAGTCATAGCATATCAAACACATAAATATTAAATTCTCAGGTCTTGGTAGCTTATGTCAGCTTTGTAATTTCCCATTAAAAAGAAACAGAAATTGTTTTTAAAGGATCATGTCACCCTGAGTGCCACTGCACAGCTCATAAATCCAGTCCTTGTTTTAATTTAGAGTGTCAGAAAATGACTCATTTGTTCATTATGCCATTAATTCATTCAGAACAGTACTTTGTCAGGGAAGTGCAGCTACTATAAAACCCATCATCTCAGACTACCTACTCCCTGGAAAGACAGGGATACCTCCTTCTCAGGATGGGTGGAAGCACACCTGGGCTCAGAAAAAGGCTTATGCTTTAAATTGTGTTGGGCTTAGTAGAAGGTATTCTTAGAAACCAACCAACAAATATCAGTGACAAGTAGTCTTAGAACTACCCCAATTCATTAGGGCAGATTAGTTTAAAGCTGCCCTACCAGGGTACTCACAGAATCACAGAATGGGTAAGATTGGAACATTTATATCACTTCCAAAAATTTCTAAATATAGAGAATGAGGAAACAATTTTTGTGAATGTCGTTGCTTCTTTGCCTTTGGTGGGGCAGAGGGTGGGGATACTCACTGGGGTAGCTGGTTCCACTCTGCTACAGAGCTCTGCTTCATGAGGACTCCAGCTCCAGCAGCTGTCCCTGTGCAGTGCAGTCAGTTGTGGAAAACAGAGCTCAGGACATGGTAGTGCTGAAAATGTTTGGTTCTCTTGGATCCTCCTGCTTACCAAACATCCAGTTTTAGGGGTCCCTTACTCTTCATCCTGTGGGATTGAATTCCTTGGTATGGAAACTTCACTGTCAAGGGGATCAGACCTGAATGGAGGTGAATGAAAGGAAACTCCCAGCTGCCAGAGTGAAGAATGGACAGAGTGCAGAAATTAAGAATTTCCTAGCTTATGGATCAATTTTGGATTTTTAGCTGCCTTTGATATTGCTCATACAGGCTGTTGATTTATCTTAGAAGAGCATCTGCATGTCTCAGTTGGGATTAGAGTTTGCTGGTGATACATGGAATACAGGAGATGTTTTGTTGAAGATGGTGATAAGCTGGCTCTGCTGTACCAGATCCACATCATTATCTCCACAGCCACATTCTTCTGCAGCTACTTGGACCAACTGTGAAACATACCTGTAACTTCTATTCTATCAGGAACACCAAAGGAAATGCAATGTTTTCCTTGGAGAACTCTGAAAGCAGTTTCCTGAGTGTCTGTCAGCCATTCTAACTTTCAGGAGTCATTTTTTTCTGGTAGATGAGGAAAGGTTATATCTTACTCTGCTTAAGGGTTGTGACTTAGAAAGTTTTATTGTTATTATTGTGACATATTTGTATTTCCAGTTTGCTTAATTTACCTGGAAAGTTATGAAAGGCACTCAGGTGAGGAAATCATGTGCTAAGATTGTTCAATGAACTAATCAAAGATTATTTTCTTCTTTTTCTCCTCCCACATTGTTTCTCTCTGCTCACAGTACTACTCTTGTTCCAGACATATTTGAAAAACAAAAAACTGCATGGCTTGATTCAAAGAATAGGAGCCTGCAACAGTTAGGGAGATGAAAGAAATGGATTTTGTCACTAAGCAGGATTAAACCACTATGAAGTGAAGTGAATCTAGGGATACATAGTTCAGACTCTGAAAGAGTTTCATTAGACGTGTTCCTGTTAAAGAGATAAATGCTTCAGCTGAGCTTTTATAGTAACAATCCTGAGGCTACTTTTCTACCTTGTTATAAATTCAGTCACAATGCAGATTGTAGTTTATGTTGACAAAAGCTGAAATTAGGAGCAGTCACAGTAGTGTATCTTCCATTCTAGGAATTTTCAGGGTTTTACTTTCCAGTACAATAAGGTAAAATGCAGAGACAGAAAAGAGAGATGAAATTAAAATTTTTAAATTGAGTATTTCTAAGACTGTTCTGTATCCAGTTAAAAAGTGGGTTTGTTTGTTGTTGTTTTTTTCTTCTTGTTTGACTTTGATTGGCTTGTTTGTCAGTTCAGTTGATTTAGGGGGGGATTAGCTTTTCTACATCATTAATTTCTGTCCCTGTGCTCTTTGAAATATATTCTCCAAGATTCCTTGCTTTTATTGGCGGCCAGTTATTTTCCTATTATTTCAGAGCAATGGCTTTCTAACCAGGAGCAGATCCAGCCACTTCCTCTGTACTCTGGATATTTAGTACCTGAATATTCTTCTAGTAGATGAGCCTTCCATTTTTCAGTGTATATATCAATGTTGAAGGTGATTTTGAATGAAAAACCATATAAATATGCCATCTAATTGAAGTCTGTCCTTCAGAGAATTAACACCTACATTTGAGTGTTAAATGACCCAAGACAATTTGTCAGCATGATGTTTATTCTGCAGTAGGACCAATTGTAGTGAAATCACAGCAGAAATGAATTTGCAAATGAGGGCTTTGTTTAATTCTCTGAGTTGATGGGATGCCAGATTTCAGTGGCATTAAATGGGCTGTAATGGAAAACATGTTTTCCTATTAGAAGAACTATATTCTGTAGCTGTAGGAGACAGCAAAAAGGTGTTCCCTCATTGCCCCTTGCTACAGATAAATCCATGGTGTGTATTCACTGGAGTTTATTCACATTGATTTTTCATTTTATAAATCACTTTACTATTGCAGCACCTTGTCAAGCTTACATGTTAAAACACAATACATTAATATTTACTTGCTGCCTGAAAGCCACACACAGGCTTTCCTTGCTTTCTAGTGATGTTCAAGCAGGAATGAAAATAGGCTGAGAAAAGCAATCTCTACAATGGGAATGCACCTGATTTATATTCCAAAATGGGAAGTTATTATAGTTGCAATCGTATACTTTCACATTAGCTGTCACAAATGGAGCTAAGCTTGGCCGGTAAAGACCCATTTTCTGAAATGGAAGAAGTCAAATGATAGGTTTTACAATGTCCAGCCAAAAGGCAGTTATCAAAACTTGGAAAAATTTCCTCAAGACATCAGTAAGGGGGAAGGGCAGCTGCTTTAAGAACGCGGTGTTTCTTGTGCACCCCTGGGAGCAGAAGGGAAAGATCTTATTCCCCAGTGTTTGCATTAGATATGAACTGTGTCTGAAATAATAGACAGAAGATTTATCTCCCTGGAGCCTGCACTCACTGCACATCTGCACAGATGCGGTGGGTGTTGGGGCAGGTAGGGAAGCCAGCCTCAAGGAATGAGGCTGGAGATGTTCTCCCATTGTCTTCTGGAGGATTGTCTGTCCCTCTCTTTTGTCAGGGGCTGCAGGAGGTTGCTGTGGTGTTACTTGCTCCTGGGTAGGAAGGATTACACATTGCTTTCACCAGGTAGTTATGGCCTGGTGAATGGGGTGTTGTGGTCTGTGCCTTCCTCCAAGGAGAGAAAGTTTGGCAAAAATGCTGCCTTTTGCACTGGGGCATAGGGTAAAGATGTCTCCTGGGCCCGGAGGCATCTGTGGGGATTTTCAAAAGCTTTTCTGAACATGTACACAAACTGTTCCCCAGCATCTTTGTATTTTAAAAAATCATTTGTGGATGTGAAAGGTTTATTTTGAGTCTGCGTTAATGCTTCTGTGAAGTGAGTGCTTTGCTCTAGAATAATGTGCATGCTCTGGGGAAATTTCTGAGTTTCTCTTTTTCAAGTAGGTATGGGTTACAAATGAAGCAGTAGGATTTTGAGACTCTGCTTTTATTTGGTGACTTCTAGCTATTTATAAGTTTGCCAAGATTTCTGCTTCTTTGTTGTCGGGTTTTTGTTTTTTTAATCAGTACTTTTCTGTCTCGGCTTCCTATGTATAAATGAATATGTAGATTTACTGAAATGGTGTGAATGGTACTGTGATAGAGAGGACTGAAAAAGGCTTTGATAACAGTCTCTGTAAGCCCATGGAGTACTGTTTAAAAGGGTATAAAGTGGCTGTCCAGAGTGTAAGCTAAATCAGAGACAGAGATGGGACTCTCTTACCCCCTTAGCTGAGACTAACCCTACCTGAAGTTTGGCTGTCTTAGACTCCCTCTGCAGCTGACAAATTAGAACAAGTTCTGCCCAGAGTGGAATTCCTTCTAACCATGCCCAGAAGCTTGCTTTTTAGTAAATGAAGGAAGCCTAAAAGCAGAAGTTCAGGGACAGGAAGCTTATGCCACTAACTTGGAGAGAACTTTTGTGAAGCAGGAGAGTGGATGAAAAATCTGCTTAAGAGGATGTTTTTCACTTAAAGGGTCCTTTCTTATCTATAAAGCTAAAAGTACTTTTAAAAATCCGTGCTCTCTGATTTTTTTTACCAGTCTGCATATGCAGAGAGCCTGGAAGCAATTTGTACAAAAGCTGTGTTATAGAGAATAAAACCTTTCTGTTAAATTGACGATCAAGCTCTTATCAAGTCCTGTCACATATTTTTGGCATCATCTTTGATGAGGTGTTTGGGGCCATGCTCTCTGGAAAGTATACTTCCCACTTGAATGAAGTGATTACTGCTCATTCTCTGCACCCAGCAAGGATTTCTTTAGAAATATCTCCATCTTATTCTGCTTCCTAAGAAGTAATAAAGTCCTTGCTGACCTACAGCTTTTCTGTCTCTTCTGTCTCACCCTACTGGGAAAAAATTATCTCCTCAATGGGGACAGAGAGTTTTCAGGCTCTCATTTCTCCATGAATAGCTGGGTCCACAGGGCTCTTTTATGGAATGGATACTTTTTTATATATACTTTTTTTTTTTTAATTGCTGCGATGACAACACTTTTATTGTGGGTGCTGTCAGCACATTTTATCCTTGCTAGATGCTAAAAATGCTCGGACTTTTGTCTCAAGTGTTGTGATCCTGGTATTTTTCACTCAGAAAGAGGTCTTGCACTTCGGAAACAAAAGTTCCTGCTGCCTGTGTTATCTGCAGTTACCTCTTTGATCACTAGAGGTTGTTGTGTGCATGCAGGCTTAAAAACTGCCTGCTCTTCAGAGATGCTGTGGAAGGGCTAAGGAATTCAGGCGTTGAGGGAGAAGAGGAAAGGGGTTTTGTTCCTACAGACTGGCAATCCTGGCCTTGGGGTCAATGGTCAGTAATATACTCTGAATTTTGTGTTCTTGTCCTGTAAGACTGAAAATTCAAACTCCTCATCACACATAACTGTACCAGAGCATGAATGCACAAGTTACAAACAACAAATTAGCATTCTTTGCTCTAAAAGTCCCTAGATTTATAATAACATTGTGGGGTTTAAGATTATTTTGTCTAGAAAGAACTTTGAAATGTGGTGTTTCATTACACAAGACTGAAAATATTTTTCATCAGTCACAATTTCTTGTTCTTGTACCAGCCTCTTGTGGACTCTCCTGGATCAAGGGGAGAGATTGGATGGGATAATGTCATTTCAGACAAAAAGGATATTTTTTTTCCTTAATGACCAATATATTGACAGCAAATTCCAATTAGCACACAAACAAAAAATAAAGCAAAATCCCCGTGGAACCAGAATTCTCATCTCTCCCCACACCCCCCCACACACTCATGGGCAGAATATTGACATATTGCATGCCAACCTGTCATGGAAACCCAAAGGTCAAGACTTGACAGGGGAGAGGCTTTCCTCCATAAATGGAGAAAAGGCAGATTTTGTTGTCATGAACTGGCACAGGAGCAAGCCATTTGCAGTGATGTGGCAGGTTTAATCTATCCAACAGTCAGAGAGATCTACCTTCAATGTTGCTGGACTTTAGCTTTGTCTTTGTGTGTTTCCTCCCACCATATGCTGGTGTAAGAAGAGTTTAGGAGCTCTGAGGAAGCCAGAGTTAGAATGAGTCAAGTGGGACCTGGTCACCAGAGGAAGGTGAGCAAGAGATCTGTGTCCCTCCCTGAGCTTCTGGACACACCAGCATTGGACCATGGATGTTCCTGATAGTCCCTGTGGTGTCCAAGTGGCTGTAAGAGGTGGCAGAGTTTTCACCCTGGCTCAGTAGGAAACTCCCATTATAGATATCAAAGGGGGTGTCTCTTATCTAATATTGAGAATGGTTTCGCTGAGAGCACAGCTGCAGCCTCTCTGAAAGATTTTTGTTAGATAATGGTTCTGATTTATGGTTTAATTTAACTAAGTTGGACCAGGACCTAACAGGGCTTCCTCTGATTTTTCCCTGCAAGTGCAGCTGGGACAGTCTCTGTCCTGTCTCTTCTGAGGTGTCCACTTTACAGTGCCAAGAAGTGAATGTCTATTTTCCAATGCCAAAAAAGCCCAAACCCAAACCAAAACCCCAAACAAAATACCCAAACAAACAAACAAACTTTTTAATAAAATTAAGTAATGAGTAGCTCTTGCTTGCAAAGTGAATGACACCTCAGGAATAAGATCTCTTATATTTCAGAAGAGCTGTGCCTCCTCTCTGAAGAAGCACTTCTGCCTTGCTTAGGGAATAGACTAAATTTTAACAATTTCTGTGACTATCTGGGTTTCTAATTTTTATACAGGTTTATTAAAAAACTAAAATCTTACCAACAGTCTGCCACCTCAAAGTGCTATCAAAATTGAAGGTCCCTCTTTTCCATATTAAAAGTGCAGTAAACATTTCTGTTGGGTAACAGAAAGAAATGTGCAGTAAACCTGAAGTGAATTGTGACTGAAGAATGCCCACAAAATAAAATAAATGTGGGAGTGAAACAGGGACATAACTCATGTGGACCTCCCTTGCTGAAGGTAAGAGGGAATAAGAGGCCAGATTAGAGTGTTTGTTCAGCAAGGGAACAGGCTGCTGTGTGTCATGATGTGACTTTGACCTTGCTCTGGCCAATTGAAAAGAAACACTGTGTAATGAACATCAGGGGTCTGTATTTTAAAGCAGTTTGCACGCTTTTGCATCACTTTGGTTTCCCTTATAAAAACCCTGCTCATAGAGAAGAGTATACACAGCATGATGTAACTTAAATGAAAATGCACAATAGTGTA
>VWYE01025673.1:0-31821 GCA_013398995.1 Alaudala cheleensis | reverse complement strand
AATTTGTCTCCCTGAGGTGGAACAGCCATCACCCAATCCATGCCAGGGAAGGCTGGTGCACAATCCAACCTCCCACACTCCCAGAAACACCTCAGATTTGGGGCTGCTCTGACAGAAAGAGCTTAAACAAGGATTGGTTTCACTATTGGGAGAATAGTCCTGCTGGAGTAAAAAAAAATTTAAAAATTAACCTAATACTGACCTGATTATACAACTGAACTGGGCTTGAATGGTCAAAAAATAAACCTGTATAATTCATGTTCCCTTGGGTCTGTCTTGAAGGCAACTTCAGCTGAATCCAGCTATCAAATGAAGAAATTGCTGGAGAATTCAATGCAATTACTAAAACAAGTGCAACAGGTATCAGGCATGAAGTGCTCCATTACCCACCTTGTCCCAAACTTGTCTGAAACATGCAAAGACAACCCTGCAAAAGCAAAGCTGTGGTTCAAATGCAGCTGACAAGATTAACAAATAATGTATTTCCCATGGAAAAGAGCACACCAGATTCAGGGTTCAAGTGCAATAAAACCAAGGTTCAGCAAATGTAAGTAACACCTAATTAACTGGAATGGTTGGGAATACAGTTATATTTCTATATTTATGCCAATATAGACATTTGCCCACTTTCCAAACATGGATTTGGATTAGTCCCAAGTTAATGAATAATAACATCAGCCACGATTATTATGATTTTCTACATGAACTACACAAAATAAAACTATTTGGGGTTTTACCCAATGACTTATTTTTTTCATAGGTATAGGCAGATAATTTACTGAGTGATGCTATTATTTAAAAAAATGCAAAATCATTCATCATTTGGTTCTGTCTGCCTCACTGCTGCTTCCTTTAAGATGCTGTAACATCTTAAATTACTTGGAAAAAACCCCACAAAACATTCACTGCAATTCAGATCTGTCTCTTCCCAGCAAATGTAGAAGGACAAAAACGTGTCACACTGAAGGAAAACAGAATCACTCATGAACAATCTGTAACAGGGACGCTCCCCATTTATTTGTGCTGTTGTTCAAACTCTGCAGTAACAAATAACAGCCCAGAAATGTGCAGATCCTAAAAGGCCCAGCTGCTGCATGGCTCTGGTAATAAAGGCACAGCTGTAAAACAGCCACATGGGCTGAATATTTAAAATTCCTGGGCAGAACTAATGAAAAGAACCACAGAGTGACGTTAGAAAATTGAAACAGAGCAAATCTCATCTTCTCACCTTCAAAAACTTGACACAGCTCGTTCATCTTTTCATCCATGTGTACATGCATGAATATTTGGTGGTGTTTTTTCCAAAAAACAATTGCAGGGGTGTTGGTGGTTTGTATTTGGCACTTATTTCTTTTCTCTTCTTAACATACATATATTGCATTCATATTCTTATTTAATTACCACTCAAAACCACCAGAAACATAAAAAAATATTCCCTGACTCCTTATGGACAACCTCCAAAAGTCTTATTTTTCAGCTCTACATAAAATATTGTGTAGTTGCTGTTAAAAGCTTCCTAGAAATGCAATTCTTTTCTCTTAGGAAAACCACCCACAGCCTAACAAATAAAATGGCAATCCAGTTGGTTACTGTGCAGAAAGGTGAGAGTAACAGCAAGCCCTGAGAATATGTTCCAGTAATATATTTCCTTACAAAAATGTCATGGAAGCAAAAATTGTAACATTTACAATTAAAAAAAAAAAGTCAGAAAACAAAACCAGCAATAAATAAAATTACCTTATGCTTTTTAGCTAATTGTGAAAAATAAACACATTTAATGAGTCATTTAAATGCTGTGAAGAACAGAAATTCTAATGGATTTTTTTCCAGCACATATTTCTTAGAAAATCTCAGGAATGGCAAGTTAATGAATGACAAGCCCTGCCTGCTTCTCTTCCACCATGACAACAAGCCCTGGGAACAGGCTACCCCAGCAAGCCCCAGTCCTCTCACATCCCTGACAGCCACACAAAGTTTTAATTAGTTTGCTAGTTCAGGGCTCCCTAGAATAAATGCAGTTCTGTCATTTCTAATGCCTTCTCATCATCAGTTAATGGATTTTCAGATTTTTTTTCTTTTTTTTTGCCTGCAGCTCAGACAACCTTCTTGTCCTGTAATTTCTTCTAAATCAATTCCTAGGTTATCCATATTTTCTCATCTGGAACACTAATGAACTTGTCTAGAATTCATTTCTAATGCACCATTCTCCCACCCTGGCTCACTGAGGTGTTTTTTGTCAAACCCCCATCACATTTCTGCATTACTCTCTGAAGTATCAGTAGAAACCAGTGGATGTAGAGATCTGTCAGTCATGTGTCTGTACATACACTGAGTTCACAGTTTAAGTTTACAGATACAAAGGACTAAATTAGCATTTTTGCAGCCCTAAAACTGTTTACAACGATTTCCAGTTTTTCCAGCATTGTCCAAAATCATACACAGCTCAGAGAACAAGAGAGTACTCTGACTATTCAAATGGGAATACCAAAATAAAACATTAATTTGTCCTGGTGGTGATGGAAATCACAGGATCAGGCAAATTTTGGCTGTAGGGACTCAGGATTCCATCTGCTCCAAACTTTTGCTCNTTTTTTTCCAGCACATATTTCTTAGAAAATCTCAGGAATGGCAAGTTAATGAATGACAAGCCCTGCCTGCTTCTCTTCCACCATGACAACAAGCCCTGGGAACAGGCTACCCCAGCCAGCCCCAGTCCTCTCACATCTCTGACAGCCACACCAAGTTTTAATTAGTTTGCTAGTTCAGGGCTCCCTAGAATAAATGCAGTTCTGTCATTTCTAATGCCTTCTCATCATCAGTTAATGGATTTTCAGATTTTTTTTCTTTTTTTTTGCCTGCAGCTCAGACAACCTTCTTGTCCTGTAATTTCTTCTAAATCAATTCCTAGGTTATCCATATTTTCTCATCTGGAACACTAATGAACTTGTCTAGAATTCATTTCTAATGCACCATTCTCCCACCCTGACTCACTGAGGTGTTTTTTGTCAAACCCCCATCACATTTCTGCATTACTCTCTGAAGTATCAGTAGAAACCAGTGGATGTAGAGATCTGTCAGTCATGTGTCTGTACATACACTGAGTTCACAGTTTAAGTTTACAGATACAAAGGACTAAATTAGCATTTTTGCAGCCCTAAAACTGTTTACAACGATTTCCAGTTTTTCCAGCATTGTCCAAAATCATACACAGCTCAGAGAACAAGAGAGTACTCTGACTATTCAAATGGGAATACCAAAATAAAACATTAATTTGTCCTGGTGGTGATGGAAATCACAGGATCAGGCAAATTTTGGCTGTAGGGACTCAGGATTCCATCTGCTCCAAACTTTTGCTCAAAGCTCCTCTACAGCTCCCTGACAGGAGGTGGTGGCAAGGTGGGGATTGTCCTCTTCCCCCAGACAGAAGAGAGAGAATGAGAGGACAAGGCCTCAGGCTGTGCCAGGGGAGGGTCAGGTTGGACATCAGGAGGAATTTTCTCACTGAAAGGGTGCTCAGGCACTGGAACTGCCCAGGGAGGTTTGGAGTCCCCATCCCTGGAGGTGTCCAAAGAAGGACTGGACGTGGCACTCAGTGCTCTGGGCTGGGGACTGGTCACAGGTTGGATTCAGTGATCTTGGAGGGCTTTTCCAACCTGAATTACTTTGTGGAAGTAAAACTGCCTTCAAGGGCTGCTCAGGAACTTTCTTTGTGGCCATCAAATCTCTCTCTTCTCTCCAATCACTTATTTCAATGACTCATGGAAGAACTTCCCATCTCTGTGATCTCCTCGTCCAGCAGATCCTTTGAATCCACAAGAGGACCTCAGAGCTCAAACTGAATGGAAGTAACTACCTACAAATTTATTTATTCATTTATTTGCTAAGATAAAGTTTCAAATTAGATGTTCTCTCTCTCTCTCTCTCAGGAAGGAAATTGCTCTAAAACTTTTTAAGGAGATCCCAATCTTAGCACGTGGCACCTTGTGGAGGCAGATCGTGCTCCAAGCCCCACAGAGGGAAACCAGAGACTGTTCCAGACTGCAAATGCAATTTCAGGCAGAGGAAAGAAAAAAAAAATATAAAAAGTCTGTAAAGCTGGGATGATCTTTAACTTATCTGAGGAAAACAGAAAGAGCAGCTGAATAACCTCAGCTAGAAATGCAACAGATAAACACAATCTGAAGGTAACACATTTTTCATCACTTGAAGCTTTTGTGATTACATTAGTGTGGAACATATAAAACACATTTTAGTCAAACATCCTCCACTGGAATCAAAGTAGAGGGAAATAAGCAAAACTACCCATTTCTCTAACACAAGGAATCAAATTAGGTGTTCAAAAAGGAGGTTTTATTTTATTTATTTATTCATATTATCTAGAAACCTATGAAACCTATTTCAGAATGGAAATATTCATAGAAGTTGAATAAAACAATAGCCTAACATTTCTCTACCCTCTCTTGACAGCATTTTATTTTCCCTAGTCTCCTTGACACGCTGCTAAAATAGAAACACATTGTTCCTCATCAAAATACAATCTTGGGAACATGAGTTTTTATCATTGGAGAAATCCATGTCCTGTAGCTCAGCTTGTAATTTCTTGATTTACATTTGCTCAAGTGTGCTATCAAACAAAGGTGTAGCTGAGCCCAAATTTAACCCAGCACCTGATGAAATTATGAAGCTACAATGATATTTTCCCTTCTGGGCTGATGTTTTCTCTTCTCTGAGCAAAGAAGTGGAAAATAAAGCAGAAGGAGAACAGGAAATTCCCTCACAGAGGACCAGTAACTTCGGTTTAACAAGAGTTTGGTGCACAGCAGCTTCACTTGCTGGGCCAACATCAGTACCAGAGAGCTGGCAACCTCATTTTCAGCTGGTTTCACAGTGAATTCAAGATTTGAGTATTTCATATAAAGAATAAAATGATCAGGGTCTAGAATGGAAGTTAATTACCATTTTATCACCACGTGGAATGGAAGAACTCCCTGCCTTGAGTGAAGTCACGTACACAGTGAGACACTTTCATGGCCAGAATCATTTGTAGAGAAATACCATAATTTTTATTTTTTTTTTTTCAAAAACAAAGAAAGACAACCAGATGTCATTTCTTTGGAAAGTGACTCACTAAAAGAGCAGAGGAACCATGCAGAGACATGATTTTGGGGGAATTAAACAAGCAGCTTTCCATTATTAACAGCAACTCAGACACAGGCACCAGGCCTCTACATACACTCTTAGTGATGGCAGCATAAAATGAAACAGGTTTCAATAGTTTCTGCAATTTGGATGGCTGGTTTTGGCTTGTTTTTATTTTGGTTTATTTTTATTTTATTTTTCATGGTGAAATACCAAACCAGGAGTATGTCTCAGTCAGCTCCCTATCTCAGACTGACTGTTTGTTAAGTTTCTAAATTGCTTTATAAGACAGACATAAGTAAATAGTTGTTGCTACTGTATTCCTGCTCACAGTTTGAGAGTATAAATTATTTAGAGCAAGAGTCTCTGAACACGTTTGAACAGAGCTTTCCAACAGAGATCACCAACAAAAACTGCTTATGCTTTTATTATCAAATACTATTAAGATAATTACATAAAAAGAGTAAATACAGCATCAGGTTAAGGAAAAAACAAACCAAAGCAGATACTTGCCTGGGTAACAAGTGGCTCCAGTAGTCTCTCCACTGTGAGAGTCCTGATTTCCAAACTTTTGGGGTCCCATTTCAAAATGATAGGTGACGTTGCAGAAGTCATACTCCCTGGAACAGACAAAATCACACAGCGTGGAGATTACTACTGCAATATCCACATCCTGCACAGCATTTATTTAAAGAATAAATATATATATCCACATATAAAATACTTCTCCATAATCTTGCTGGTTCTCCTCTACTCCCAGGTGCACCCCTGCCACATCCAATGGGTGCTCAGAGGTTTCTATTTTGAATTATTTTCACTGCTGTACCTCCACCACCACAGCAGATGGATGTGTCCTGCAGGAACCACATCCCATGGAGGCAGGAGCAGCTTTATCCTGAAGGACTCCATCCCACAGAAGAGACCCCAAACTGGAGCAGGGGGAAAGTGTGAGGAAGGAGCAGGAGTTTGATGAACTTATTACAACCCCCACATCCTCCTGCGCTGCTCGGAGTGGGAGAGGCAAGGAACTGGAATCAAACAAATCCAACAGCTCTGTTCAGATTCTGGAATCCAACTTCCCCCACAGTATTCAGCATTTCTTAATTCTGCATCAAGAAGAGGAGTACTCATCTTAAGCCAAAACAGATTCTCCAGAACACCTTAGGCTTAAAAACTTAAACAAATGCACAAAATGAAGACAACAGCAAATTGCTGTCATTTTGTTCACCATTTCAGGTTTGCATGCAATTTTCTAGACAGTTGACTTCATTCTGGAAATTCCAGATACAGAGGAGTCAGGCTGTCAGGGTGTAAGGGACATCCAGTGCACCTCAGTGAGCTGGAAAGGGATTGAAGTGTTTGGTGACAAGCAAAGCCATATATAAATTAACTTGTCCACCAAAGCCAAGAAGAAAGAAAAATGCCATGAAAAGAAATGCTCATTTTATATAATTCTGATTTAAATATTTCCTTTTATTTTAAAATTAAAATGAAAAATTAGAAGTTCCATATCCCATGAGAACACTTAACAGGTAAAGACAAACCAGTAATATCATCCTGGACATGGTGTGAGATTCAAGTCAAGCCCCACTGTACACAATATCCCAGAAGTTTTAAATTGTTTTCTCCAGAAAACAATTTCTATATTTTTAATTTAGTATCTCATGTATTTCAGTACTAAAATTCACAAATAAATAAACAAATGAATCACCACCCTAATTAAGGGAACAAAATCCAAAGAAATTCAGCTGTTGCTCCTTGAATCACAATCCACTTCATGAAGCATCATAAGTAAGGTACTTACTCAGGATTTAGCAGCATTATCCTGTACATACAAAATAAATTCTACTGCTCCACTCAGGAGAATGTCTTGAGTAATCACTATCAATCAATGCAAACAGGCTGGGGAGTCTCTGCAAAAGATTCTCACTGGGCTAAAATACTTGCTCAGAAAGAAAGGCAGATCAGAACTCCCTAATCAATGCATTTATAAATCACATTAAAAACCACCATTAGCCTCCTCTCACTTGCAAACATTTGGTAACAGAATTATCAGATAATATCTGGTGAGTGCTAAAATCACTGTTATTCAGTTTCCACTCTTCCATAAAACCCCATCAGGTTTCATGTTTTCCAGTGCTGGAAACACCCAGGAGTGATTAAAGGAAACTGTGAGACAGTTTCTTGCTGCTGTAAACATGGTTGATGTGGGAGCCATCATTTTTCCAACAGACAATATTTAATTGTCTTCCAGAGCCTGTTTCTTTTTTGTATGAAGTTGGTTGCCACTCCAGTTGGCCTCTGGAATCCAAAAAAAAAATAAGTCTGAAGTAGACAATTATTTTAATTGGTTAATTATGAGTTATGATACTTTCAAATGTGTCACAGTCTTTTCACTAAGCACACTAACTATTAACAGGACTGCTCAAACTTGTCAAAAATCAAAATAAATTCAAAGCTGTGCCATAGTCCAGAGCCTACAAAAACAAATTAATTTCAGGGGATGACAGTCATGCAGGTGATGCTAAAAATAACCTGGATGATCAGTTGTTACAGCCAGAATATGGCCTTGGGTTCAATCTTTACTAAAAAATAAAACAAATATCCCTCAGAACTCAGTATAAAAGGGTGAGCGTGGCTTTCAAACATAAAAAGGGCACCTGCATGAAAAAAATCTTATTAAAAACTTATGACAGTTTTTCATTTGCTGTCAAATCTACACCACAACAGCAAGTAAGTAAATAAAAATTAATGTCTTTTTCTCAAGACTCCTTCAGCTGCTGTCACAACAGCAATTTCAAATGACAAGACTAAGAAGAAGTTACCTGCCCAAGTTGATGTGAGAATAGATGGAGTATTTTTTTCCTTGCAATGTCTACACCCAACAGGCAAACAAGGACTGCTCAGCTGGATGAAGGACAGGATGCTAAGGGTATTTTAGGACTATTTGACCCAATATTCCCCAAAATTAGCTTTAAGTACTCCACTGAAAGGAAATAGAAGTTAAAATAATACTGCACACAGTCATTGCAGTCCTAATCCTGAAACTAGCTGCAGACTTCCCTCAAGAATATATTTTAGGAATTCTGTTGCCTGTGTTTCTTCTTCCTTGAGCATGTGCCAAAATGTCTCTTGTTCTAAGCTTTTAGCTCTTCCTAAATACAGCAATCCAGAAATGTCTCTATCCAGCTCAGTAATGTTCAGTGTGAGCATTTGTTTAGCCAGACTATCTGCAAAGAAAATAAGTATTTACTTCAGCAAATACCAACAAGCATTCACTTGAGCAAGTGGAATGAGCAGAGCCAAAATCCACATCAGGAGAATTCTCCATTACGTAACAGCCCCCAGAAATCCAACCCCACACCACCCTCACCACCAGCCTCTTCACACAGCATCATTCCACTTCCTGGAGCATCCTACAAACCCAAAATGTTCAGCATGTGGAGCTGTTTGTCTGTCACAAATAGTACAACTCCCAGTTTTCCTCCACAACAGCTCCAGCCTCCAGGTGAATCACACAGAGGAGCTCCCTGAGGGTCAAAGCTGCTCACAAGTGACAGTGCAGCTCATTTCTGTGCTGCCACTCCAAGGCAAGAGCAAAAATATTTAAAATCTACATAAGAAAAAGCAACGTTTGCTGGAGCAAAGTGGTGATTTTTTTTGAAATATAAACGCTGCCAGTCTTGAGCAGGCCTCCAGCTGTTAGTCCAGCTGACATCTGCAATGCAGACATGAAGGACAGATGGCAAATATTTCATCCAGAATGAAGTGAAAACCCTTTCTCTACCTGACTCATAGCAAAGCTGCAGGATTAATCAGCTGGCAAGAGGAGACTGGCAATGCTGGCAGTACAAGTCTCTACTTCCAACACTCTATTTGCTACTGGAAGGCAAAAAGTGATGTTCATTAGGGAAAGATGTCCAGCAAGGCAGAAAATCAGAAAGGTGAGGGGAGTCAAAAGGCAAAATAGTGATTATTTAGCACATTTTTCCAAACAGTAAAGTTGAAATACTAAGTTTTTAATACTCCATGTTCAATATCTGATGCTTAAGGCATTTGTTCAATACCTGATGCTTAAGGCATTTATATGGACTAGTGAAGGAAATATGCCTTACATCTGACTGTCCCCCATCAGTCACCACCCCAGACTGCAGTCCCTGTGTCCAGATCATGCTTTAAACCCACCTGATCTCCCAGCTCAGCCCTGCCTGCAGGTTTCCACCCTTTTCCCTTGGTAACAGGGCTGTGAATCCCACCAGGAACAGAAGCTGCCTGAACACTGACTGACCCTACAGAAGGAAAACAAGTCCCTGCCTTTGAAGCCACTCACAGCAGCACAGGGTAAGCAGCAAACCCCTGAGAAGAGCAGCAGAGGTGGAGGACAGGGCAGCCTCTCCACACACAAACTGGTTTAAAATGAGTTAAAAACTGAAACAAACACAGTCTGCACTTCCTGGGTTGGCATCTGAAGATTGAGAACCACGTCAAAACAAACACCTCTCTGCACAGAGACAGGCTTCTGTGAGGAATATGGAATCCCTTCCAGCAGGATACACAGTCTCTTGAGACAGACAAGAGGAAAAAAAGTAATCTGACTGATTTCACAGACATTTGCTTCACTGGGAGGTGGAAATCTGAACACATGAATGGTTCTACCCCTGAGTCTGCCTACAGAGCATAAGAGCATTTAGAAATGCAAGAGCTGGCTGTGGATTAGCTCAGGTACAGGGGAGGAGGGACAAAGCAGCTCAGACAGAAAAAATCCTACCAATCCTACCAACACACAGAGCCCCAGAGAGCCCAGCCCTGGCTGACCTGGCTGGCAGAGGGCTGCACTGAGATATACACAGATACATTTCTATCTCTAAACCTGGTGGTATATATAGCCAAGATCCTGTTCCCTTCCATTCATCTGCAGGATTGAGCAATGCAGCTGCACCTCTGCTCTGACCCCAGCAGCAGAAAGTGTAGCTGCAAGAGCTCTGATCCTCAAGGGAGCCTGGCTTCCAGCACAATTCCCAACCCATTTGCTCATTCTCTGTCTCCACTCACACAAGAACACAAATAGAGACAGAAGGACAAAAAGCAGGAGTGAATAACAATTGCAGGGAGAGGAAATAAAGGAGAGATGCAGAGAGGACAGAGACTTACAATGAGGAGCAAGAGTGCAGTGGGAAAGGGAACAGAGAACAAGCCTTCCTGCAGATAAAAAGCTCTTCTCATTAGTCAGTGACAGCCCAGCACAGCCTCCAGCAGATCTGGCTGAAACAATCAGAGTTCAAGCGGGCACTTCCCATCACCTTGCTTAAAAAAAATGGAGAAAGGACAAAAATAATAAACAGGGCAGGATGGTTTGGAGGAGTGTAAGGAAAATCCCTCTCCACACTTGAACAACAGCTTCCTGACATACTTGTTTATTTTGTTTCATGAATGAGACTCCCCTCTCCTAAAATTTAGGTGGGGAAGAAACAAGCCAAACTAAACCTTTAGGCCCCACTCCCAAGCTTAACCAAGCAGAGAATTTTTAACTGGAGCTTTTCTAAGCTCTCAAGCTTCCTTTTGGATTCACAGCCCTCTCCCATTCCACTAACCCTCCACCTCCACAGCGGGGTGAGATTCTGCTTTGGCCTCAACAAAACCAAGCTCTTAAATGGGAGCAGCCCATGCTGCAAACTCAGATTTCTAACCAAGAAACCACCCAGGAAGGAGGGAAAAGGGCTTTACAAGGGGAGGATCAAAGCAAAGTAGCAAAGCCAGTGGGACAGAGACCATGGAGAGCCCCAACACAGGAACAGGCAAGCTCAGAAAAGGCAATGATGGAGTAATTCACGTTTTTCAGTCAATTAACCAGCTCAGTCTTGGAGGAAACAGCCTTCACCAAGAGCTGCATCAGGTGTGAGGGCAAACTGCCTTCAGAAATCAAAGAGGCCCTGAACATCCCCCAGGGAAGGTGCCAACAGCAGCGTAAAGGTTGGAGTGACAGAGAGGTCCCACCCACACCCAACCACCCACCCACTGCTGCCTCTGCTTGGGCTGGAAAGGCAGAATGTACCCCAAAATTCTGTGCAAGCCTTAACTGCATGCAGTGCCCAAATAGTTTTTATCTACTCCATGTCCTAGGAAAACTATTCTGCTTTTAGGGCTCGTGCACCTACAGCTGCAGTCTGAGTGCCTGTTTGGGCTCTCCCACCATTCAGCACCCAAATGAAGTTTATTATTTAGAAGATTTTTTATAGTTTAGAAGATCTTCACTCCAGGGGGATGTTGCATCTGATATCCAATCCTTGAAACACCTAAATTTCTACTGGTTGGCTCTCCATGAGGAGCCTGGTGATTCAGGGAGTGCTATCCCTAGGAAGGATGAAAAATAAGATTGTTCCCATTTCTTTGCTTTAATAAATATTACAAGCAGAACCACATGAAAAGCAATTTACTCCAATTCGA
This sequence comes from Alaudala cheleensis, assembly GCA_013398995.1. Taxonomy (NCBI): domain Eukaryota; kingdom Metazoa; phylum Chordata; class Aves; order Passeriformes; family Alaudidae; genus Alaudala; species Alaudala cheleensis. Next base: position 20,238 of record VWYE01025673.1, on the reverse strand, counting down.
GCAAGCAATCAAAGTGCTTGAAAAGCTGCTTTGAACAGCCACACATAAAACTCCTATATTCAAATAATTCATCTTGCATTATTTATACAAGCATGCTTTTTTTTTCCACTGAGGAACTTTTGCAGTCAAGGTAGGGGAGTTTCCCTAAAAGCTCAGTGGAAATAGAAGATTTTAAGGAATCTGTAGCACAAGGCCTCAGCAAAAATCTGTCATGTCCCTTTGTACAAGCAGATTTTCCCACAGATCTGTATTCACACAGCTCCTCAACACCTCCTAATAAAAGTCCTCTCACAGCTCTGGACGTGAGCACAGCCCCTGAGCTCAGTGCTGCTGGTTCATGTCAGGTCGTGCTGCAAGCCCAGCAAAACCAAATCATTTTAAATCAGGTCCTCAGTGCAGATCCTACACTCTGCCTCCTCTATCCATCACATTTCCCCCCAAAATGATGCAGATTTCTACATATAGCTAAGTCATATCTGTAAAAACCACATAAATTACTGCAGATATGCTGAATTTACAGAAATTACCTCCCTTTTTAGTAATAAAACCGTAAGTTTTGAAACTTTTTTTTTCTGCTTTATGTAAGACACCATTAATCACACATCTTGTGGAAAAAAATCCAAACAAACATTTCTTCACTTCTTCTAGTTCACTTCTTGTTCTTCTTCACTGTATGAACTTGGTATTAGTAATACCAGCTCTCATTTTAGAAAGGCAGAGGAGTATTAAGAATCTCTGGTTTAAATGGACACATTTGCTCCCCTTACAACACAGAATCAGCATCTCAAGTTCCAACAACGCTTCAAAAAGAGTTCTTGAACCTAATCCTGACCATGACCTTGCAAGCTCCTGATTCTGCATATAGGGGTCATCCTTCCACCAAAAGAATCCTATTTACAGTTCCTCATCCTTGGAAACTACAATTAACCTTACCTCTGTGCTACCCTGCAGCTGCTCTTCATTTCTCTGAGAGTTCTTTATTCCAGGCTGATCAGCCACTGCTGCCTCCAAATGAAACAACTGACAGATTTTCCTATGGAGAGTCAAAGCTTTAGGGGATTTTGAGCTTTTTTTAGTTTGTTTCCCTGCTGGTTTTACTAGAATGGTGAGGCTGCAGCAGCATCTCCACACACATTTCCCTTTCACTAAGTTTTGAATTATCCAATTATTCATCATTTTAATTAAGGGGTTTTTTTTCTGTTGCTCCTCCAGGTGCAACACTGTTTTCCTGCACTGAACAGAATCTTTTAGTTGTGTGAACTACAGACAGAACCAGCCCAAAGCTTGCACAGTTTCACTGGATGAGAAGAGTCTCCCCTTGCCCTTGGAAAGTCCACAACCCCCCTCCTCACACCATGGAGAAGGAGCTGTGCCATTTTCCAGCTCCATAATTAACACATGAAATAGGACTGGCTTCAAACAGTGAAGCTGTTTCAATGGAAGCACAGCTGACATTTTCCTCAGCAATTAATATCTGGGGTCATTAACCACCTCTCTGAGCACTGCCACCAACTTCCAGCTGTCTCATGGTCCTGTATCTGCATCTGTCCAGCTGCTCATCCACTGCCTGTGAGAAATCCCTCACAATCTCAGAGAAATTTATCCTCTAACCTTGTGTTCATGAAATCTGCTCTTCCTTTAAACATTTGACAGGAAGTTGCTCTATCCTTGGAGAAACCTGTTAAGAAAAGGCCTCATTCTGAGACAATCCACAGGTACCACTCCATAATTATTTACCACCAAGCCAAAAAAAAGGACGAAGTCAAAATCTACAACAATAGAACTAAATGTTAAGAATCAAACTGCTTAATTCTGCTTGGTCACTTATTATTGAAAACTTTCCTGATGTTATTCTTATGCTGATGGATGTTTTAAATAAAGCACAATGCATGATGATATCCAAAAAGTTTTATCTTCCCCAGTTGCTGTAGTTCTGTTAGTTGGGAAAAACTGAAATACAATGTGGCATAAAAACTGCATCCCCATTATAGTCTCAGCTGAATTAACTGAATTAAAGATAATAAAGCTCTGTGTTTCCTATTCAGAGAAGTCCTTTATTCAAAATGAAGGTGTGCAGAAAATCAGGGAACATGTTCCATTTCTAATGTAAAAGATGCCATCTGAACCCTTTAAAGGCTGTAACTTCCAAGAAAAAACCCAAAAAAAAAGTAGCTGCTTCTCCCAAAACTTACACATGACATTGGAAAAATGTAATGTAAAGAGAGAGATAAGGCTTCTAACACTTGACCTCTCTCTTGAATGCATTCTACATTTGGACTAATCTTGATTTTTTTCTTATTTTTCCTGAGTATGCAGAGGACTGAAGACAATGCAGAAAAAAAGCAGAATTATCTCAGAGCAAGGCTGACAATTCAGCATTAACCTCTTACAGAACAATGGGAGAAGCAGACACTTTAACATTTAACAAAGTTTTGCATGGGCAGTAACAAAATTAAACTTGGAATCAGAGATGTGCAGCTTTTTATTTAAGAGAACTTTAGAAATAATGGAAACAAAAAAAATTTTATTATTGTAACAGACTCCCCAATCCAGGCAAAGCCAATGAAAACCTGAAACTAAAAAAGTTCTTCACAGAAATAAACTTTTAAAAGATTTTTAAATAGGGAAAAAACATGCATGAGGAACAGGGACCTGAGATGGCTTTTTCAGCCCTGCTTATTTTAAATTCAGAACTTGACTGTCTCCAAGAGAAGGATTACTTCAAACAGAACTGGCTTCATTAGAAGACAGGGTGCATGATATGGAGGTGATTACACTAATCACATCTCTTCCTTCCTGCAGGACACTGTCAACAACAAAATAAAAAAAAAACCAAAGGATGGGATCTTGCTTCATTTCAGGAAGTCCTGTACAGCCCTGAAGACACACTGAAGGTCATTCTGCAGTCCCCAAAAACCACCAGGTTTCCAGAGAAGTCGATTCATGTGCTCCAGCAGGAACTAAACTTTTATCCAACAGAATTCCAGACCCCTGAACACCACACAACCTACAGCACCACCTTCCATTAAGATAAGGAGCACATGGATTTAGGAGTTCCCAGTAATTATAAATGTGCTGGAATGGGTCAGACAGAACCAGTGACATTGGGAGATTTATGCTCCGTGGCAACACAGTTCACAGAGCTGCAAAGGCACTGGTGCAAACCACTGTTTGTTTAAAACTGCCCATAAAACACAGAGAACTGCTTGATCCTGGAATGGACACGTTGGAGGTGGTTTGTTTTAAGCAATATTTCTCCAAATAAAGGGATTAATTACAGAGCTGGAGATGATATAATCAAAGAATCACAGAATGGTCTGGGTTGGAAGGGACCTTAAAGCTCATTTTGTCCCACCCTCTGTCGTGGACAGGGACACTTTCACTAGACCAAGTTGCTCCAAACCTCATCCAACCTGGCCTTGGACACCTTTCCAGACAGAAAAACCTAATGGCAGCTGATATTTCCATCCCACATACACAGCAGCAGAATAAAAACTCACCATCATGGTCATTAATTTCCTAACCATACCAATATTTTAAACTTTCCTCCTTTACGTCTTATTATGAACAAACCCAGTTTTCAAGACAGCAAATTTCTCTGATTTGGCTCACATCCCTGCCTTTAATAACTCCAGTGTTTGCTGCCAGCCACCACAACAATGCAAGAATGTTCCTGGGCTTTCGTGGGGTGTTTGCAGCAGAAGGAAAGAAAAGAAGCAGATAATTCAACAGTGACAAGTGTCATCGGAGTTTCTCTTCATTGCACAGGCATGGAAAGTATCCAGAATCACCATTTGGCCCTGATCAAGGGATGTGCAGCCTCTGAGCCCCAGTTCTTTTTTGTTTTGTTCCCAGCAGGCAGCCAGTAGGTGATTCTGCTGCCCTCACTAATCCATGGCATCCTCTCACTCGTTCTGCTGCCACATCCAAAGCCCTCTGAGCTCATCCCTCGTGGCCGTTTTGTCGTTGTTCACTTGGTTTTTAACTCCGTGTTTACATCCCACTCCTTAAATTCCCCATTTGTCCTGGCTAATTCCACTGTGCCATAATGTTTCTTCAAAAATAACTCTTACCACTGTGGCTCCAGCTTTTCTCCTGTCTGAGAGCAGACTGACGGGGCTGTTTCTCATCTGCTTTATTCTATTAGTGCTCCACTTTGCAACAGAAAATCTAATTTATCATCAGCAGCCTGTGTTTTTTGATTTCTGTGCAGTACTTCACTGCACAGTACTTAGTATTGTGTAGAACTAAACATGTTTTTCCCCACCATTCCATGAAGAAATCAATCATCCCAAGGACAAGGGAGAGTCTTTTTATCTGAGATGTAATTGTGTTGTCCTCTCAGCTTTAATTTGCACTCCAAGCCACCATGACCTGCAACACCTTCAGAACATAAATACCTTCTCAGTAATGTTGTGCTTTACAAAGGCCCAGCATTGCATGTTATGAAAAAGAAATTGTTGCCTCAGATTTGTGGTAACCAACATCTGAAAGAGGAAAAAAAAATAACGAAGGAAAAAAACCAAAACCAAACCAAAACAATCAACCAGAAAAACAAACTAACAAAAAAAAAAAACAAATCAAACCAAACAAACAAAACAAAACAAAAAAAAGGCAAATTTGGCAAACCAAATTTGGAGTTTTTTAGTTTCCATCAGTCAACTGTCATACACAAAGATGTGTTAATTCTACCAGCTAGAACTCCTGTGGTCACTGTTCTAGAAATTTCCAGATTTTTCTTTTTTTTTAATTTAGCTGCTGATATTTATGGTGTGACCACGAGTGAAGACAAGACAAGTTCAATAAATCAGTGTCCAGTCTAGACTGCATCTGCAACTGGTAACTGAAAGAATTTCTCAGATTCCTCACTGAGACTTTAATTGGGCCCTGTGTCAAGCCCTACTTTGAGCCACACCTACTCACAGCTTTTCTTTCAACTAAGTCAACCAAAAACACTACAAGGCCTTTGAATTAGTAAAGACCAGATTTGATTAGAACACAGCTGGGTCATTGCAATAAAGAAAAATTCAGGAAGAGAGAATCCAAATGAAAGGGATTTATGAACAAATCTATCTCCTTTCAACTGCATCCTTCCAGGGTTGAGCTCTTCCCTCTGGCTTTGCTCTCAGCTCTAGCACTTTGGGGAGGTTTTGCTGAATTCCAACATATTTTGCCTTGCCTATGACAGCCTGAGAAAGTCCATTTCCACCCCTGTTAGAAGACATTGGCAGCACAGCTGTTTGGGCATCTATTCATTCCTCTTCAGGTTCCATTCTCACTTCTGTATCTCAGGCTGCCTCCCTGACCCACCACACAGAAAGAATTCAAACTACACACAGCCCAACATTTATTATTTTCCTTTACTTTCATGTCCTTTCCCTCTCCTCTTACGTTTCCAGGAAACCTCGTTACTGACAATAAATGAGCTGATCTCAGGGCTGAACACATTACTGGAAATGCAAAGTGCCAGCCCACAGAATTTGATCATTTACCTGTCCCTCCCTTCTTTCCTTCCAAACAAACAAGAACCACGGAGCAGGATTGCTGTGAAGTTCTTACAGTGGCAGGGAAAAAGACAGATGAAATTTAACTTTGATAGATGCCAAGTGATAAAAACCAGGAAGGACCAGGATCCTGCCTGCATACATAATGATGGGCTCTGAATTGGTTATTAAAACCCAGGAATGCAACCTGTGAATTTTAACAGCCTTCTGTAAATGGCAGCTTAACACAGAGCAGCAACAAAAATAAGGTGAGGAATTATTCTAAAAGGGAACAAACCAGAAAACACCATGATGCCATCATAAATCCGTGGCATTAATATAATTTAGGCATCACTTTGCTACAAATAATATTGCAAAACACTGTGGCAGCAAGGGCAGTCAAGGACTTCAAGGAAGAACTAGAGATTAAAAAGTCTTCATAGTTCAGAACAAAAGAAAACCTAAAATAATAGAAACATAAAATATCCTGAGCTGGAAGATTCCCACAAGGATCATCAAAGCCCATCTGATGGTCTGGCACAGGTGAATCCCAACAACCCCACCCTGTCCCTGGAGCTGTGTCCAAACTCTCCTGGAGCTCTGGCAGCCTCAGGGCTGTGCCCATCCCCTGGGGAACCCACCCAGCATCCTCTGGGGGAAGAACCTTTTCCTAATAAATAATAATAATAACCTGTAGTGTCATGGATAACATTAAACAACGTTTTGCTTTTGTCTTTTCCAGTGGAAAAAACAATTAACAAAACCCTTTGAACTCCCTGTCATAGTGCACTAGAGATGTTGAGAAGTTTCCATCAGCTCATAAAATGCCTTAATTCATTCATTAAAGGGAATACAACAGGAAAAACCCACAAAACAGACCAAAAAACCCCCTAAGAGACTGCCCTGAAGCTGCAGAGCTGCAGGCTGCCTGAGGCTGGAGAGAAGTCCAGGAAACCTATCAGGGAGTTACTACAAACCCATCAGGGCTTTGCTACACTTCTACTCAGAGGCACCAACCACTTCATCCCCTCAGTAATTGCAGTGTAAAGCTGTTGTCACCCCAGCCTGCTGCCTACTCTGCTGTGGAGAGCAAGACAAATCACTTGGGGACAATCTCCAGCAGATAAGGAAACCCGCAGGGTACAAAAGATTTGGGCCAGCTCTTAGGAGTGAGATCAATCAAGGGATGGTTTTGCTCTCCCCGTTTGATGAAGCAGGACAGGGCACGTGGTGCCAGGCTGTGAGAGCAGGAATGGCTGTGCCCTGACAGGGAGGGTCAGGAATGAAGGAACCCAGCACATCTGAGGGGGAACACGGAGATGGCAGCTCCAATTTGCCTTTCAAGCATCAGCAGTTTCATTTAGTGCAAGAGGCACACAGAGGAACCATTCAGGCACTCATGAAAATCACTTCTTATCACAGAGCCACGATGTTCCTGGAAGTGAGGAATCACCACTGAGAAGGGCAGGCATGGAAAAAAAAAACTCAAGGGTTGAACTGGTGGTGACATTTTCTTCTCCACTATCCCCACACAGTTGTTGTGCTGTCAATGTTCTCACATCCTGACAAAGAGGGAGGCTCAGACAACTCTCCATGGACTGCTGGTGCCAAAAGGGGTAGAAAACACAGCAGAGAAAAGAGATTATACACATTATATATGATCTATTTATCAGGCAGAAAGAGGAGCCTTTTTTTTGTCTTCTAACACAAAACCAGTAAGGGCTGGAAAAGACCCTCAAGATCATGAAGTCCAACCTCTGAGTATCACCATTCCCCTAAGTTAAGCACCACATACACTCATTTTTTTGGACACTTCCAGGCATGGTGACCCCACCAGAGCCCTGGGCAGCCCCTCCCAATGCTTGACCACTCTGTCAGTGGAGAATTTTTTCCTCCTATCCAACCTGAACCTCCCCTGGTGTAACTGGAGGCTGTTTGCCACTGTCCCTCTCTCTGCTCTTGTGCCTCCTGACTGCAAAGAAATATAAAAACCACCTTGAAGTCCCTTTCAGGTTGATCAGCTCCTTACTTTAGTTTTAGTTTCACAGGAAAATAATAAGTCATATTAAATCAAATATTCCAAATTTTTTCAGCACCTCTTCCCCAGCCCCTCAATGGTTCACACATTCCCAAAAGCAGAAATACACATTTAAATCCTCTACACTGCTTTTAATCCATGATGATCTTGCACAATTACTTAATTGTAAGATAGCAGCTAATGAGGAAATTCAAAAGAAAGTGAGCTCATTTCAAGAAATAGGATTCTATTTAACAGCACTTAATTACTTCCTCAGATCACAGAAAGGAAATCAAACATTCCTACCAGCAATTAATTTTTAATATAATCACAGCAAATTCAACTGAAAGCAGATATTCATAAGGAAATACTTGCCTTTTGAAATTTTAATTCAAAACATTGAAAATACACTACAATCAAAAATATTATCAATAAACTACTACTGTTCTGTTTCTACCATCACAAAAAAAACCATTCTAAACTCTCACAGTGGGCAAAAATTTAATTATGTATGAGGTCATAGGATGAAACCCCAGGTACTGAACTCCCATGACTTTGAAATTCCTTGTAAGATACAAGTTTGGGAACATCACCACAGGGGCTGGCCTCAGAAGGAAACTTTTAAGCAAGGATTGGTAATAACTGAAAAAAATTTGAAAGATAAAACTAGTTCTACACAATTCCAGCAGTTTATTGCAAGTAGGCAAATTAAATTAAAATAATAAGTTAGATAAATCTTAGCTATGCAAGACTTGTAACAAAATGTTTCACAACAATGAGCACATTTAATCAAATCCATAAATGAATCTAACCTATTAATACCTGCTGAATCCAAGCCTTGTTACACAGTTTATAACTGAATTAGACAAAATGCTAATCCCAGAATTTCACCCTTATCTTGCCTGCTCCTATGTGGCAAAATTTGTTTACACAGACACAGGTCTGGAATCTACAACTAAAGCAGGGTGATTTAAGGTAGGATTTTCTATAAATTACCATAGGGAAAATCAGATTTATAGGTCAGAGGCTTTTGCCAGGAACATCACAGTGGAACATGTGTGTGCATTATTTTTAACTGAGTCAACTCAGCTTATTACTTTTCCTACAAAACAATAATAAAAAATACCATTTATAAAGGGCTTAATATTTTATTTCTGTTGCCACTGCAATCTCACACTCAGAGCAGACCAAACAATGGCATTATTGTGAATATTTCTCGTGATCAGGCAGGTTGATAGCACTGCACTGATTTGGCATCACTTGTGCTGTGTCCTGGGCCTTCCCCTCATCTGCAGTCACCTCAGGACAAAGGCAGCACTGGATCTGAGGATGGGATGACCCAAAGGGAGCAGACCTTCAGCATTCATCACCCTCTGCATCTCCCAAACAATTCTGATCAGATGGGGAGCCACAAACTCATCTCTTCCCATTAATAATGTTGATGCTCTGCATCTCCTCTCCAAAACACATTCATGCCTTGAGAAGAAAGCATGAAATCAGAAGAGATTATTTTGTGGAATTAATTTTGATCCTGCCATCAGTGAGACAAGTGCATGAGAGGAGGAGAAAAATGATAATTTCTTAAATGTTCTTGACACAATCAGTGCTCTGATCACCACTGCTGTTCCTTCCTCTCATTCAGAGTTACCCAGCCATCAACCACTGCTCCATTCTCTCAGAATGCCTTAAGATAATGTTTAATTTCACCAGGCAGAGGCAGAGCAGTGAAAAGTGGCTCAGTTATCCTGGGCAGATAAAAGCCACAGCCGGTGTGCACCCAGTCACTTCGAGTTCCATTAAAATAAACTTCATTAATTTCAGTGTAACATTTCCAGCAGCAGCTCTGTACACAGTTGACCTTGCTCCCTGAAACAATCTCCTGCACCGTTCTGTCTGAATCACATAAATTGTCTCCTTTGTCACTTCACTGCACTGTGGCTGTGATTTTTCCTTTTCATATCCTGTCCTGATCAGCTGCAAAACTACAAACACATCTCATCAATTGCTCTGTCTCAATGGTATCATTTTGTGCTGTTGTTGTAAACTGCAGCTTAAAATTACAGCTGAAAATGTATGGAAACCCACAGTTATATACTAAATATTTAATTTGCCTTCTTGGGAGATAATTTAAATATATTTATATGGCTTGAAAAATTGTTGTTGATTTAGGAATTATTCAAGTCTTTTTCTTTATTCTTACTCTCTCCAAATGCAAAACAAACAAATAAAAAAGTATGTGTACTTTTAAGAGGAGTAGGAAATTCAAGTTATTCCTTCTAGTTCAATGGAACAGAAAAGCATTTATAGTTCTTCCTGAAATTAAAAAGAACCATCTGACAAGTTACTCTAAATTTCCACTTCCATCACAGAAGGACATAATTTATGGATAAATATTATTAGGAACACAAAACTACAAGCCAGCTTTCTAACACAGGAGAAAATTCAACATTTTTATGCCTCTCATGATTAAATGAGGAGCCCTAAGTTGTGTATCAGCAGCTCTACACGCTCTACCTCCTTCTCTGAAGTGACAACTGCTGAAGTGTTTAAACAAAAAAATGCACATAACTGGTTTGAAATCATGTATTTTTCTTCCCATGCATAATTCTGCATTTTGCATTCAAAACCAGACATTCCCTATGACTCCTGGGCGAGGAAATTTCCAAGTCATTTCAATTCTGTTTCGAAGTCTATTTCAATGCTTTGGGCTGTTCCAGGTATGACCTGCCTTTCCCACTGCCCACTCCCAAGCTTTCCAGTGCCTCCAGGAATTCCAGGCAGGACTGAGAGCTCCCCAGCCCATTTCCAACCTCACCTCCCAGGAGTTCCTCAGACTTTTCCACTCACACACTCCAGGGCTGAACTGGGATTTGTCCCAGGGTTTTTTTTTCAAACAGCCCAACACTGCACACTGCTGATCCCACAGAAACTGCAGCACCCAGCCTGAACCCCAAAATCTCAATCCTGGCTCCTGCTTACCAGAACCTGATGAGTTTTCCATGCATTTGCCTGCAAGTTCCCATTTCCTATTATGCAACATTAGGCATGAGTGGTTAATTAGTTTTTTCCCATATGCCAGCGCATACGTAAATTCCAATTATTAGCAGTGTTAGCTTACACAAATTACCTTTAAATCCAATATTTGCATATCTTCTGGTCTGCACAGCCTCCTCCAAGAAATCAGCATTTATGTTTTGGAAGATTGTATTAGTTCTTTGAAGAGATCTGTGTTTCCTGATATTTAACCAAGTATTTAAATTGTCATTTGCGTCACCAAGGTCTCCTTGGCTGAAACACTGCAGAAACTGAACCAGGCTCACATGCAGGAACTGAAGGGCACAATAATTCTGTTTCAAATGTGATGTTATTCCTGCCCACTGAAACTCATGAATCTGAGAGTGCTGGTTGCAACTCCCAGATAAAGCTGAATGGCACTTTACATTCCACTAAAACAAAACAAAAGGCAGAGCATTGCCCCACTCAAATCACTGAAATCTCCTTTTACTGAACTCCCATTCTTCCCAACTTCATCAGGAAAATAAGGAAATAGATTTGATTAATGACTCCACCACCAGCCACAGTGAAATCCTCTGGGCACAGAACACACAATTGCCTTCATACTGGTGCCACACTTTAATTTTTTAAGCACTTTCTTTTCCTATAACCTGGGTAGAAACTCTACAGGTAATTAAGGTAGTCTGTACACCATAAAATACCCAGAACTAAATTATAAGCAAAATACAGAGCCAAGTTCTCAAATTAATATTTACATTGGAAGGTGCAATGGGAAGGGAAAAGTAGTTTTAAAAGGCCAGCAACTCTCAAAAAGCTGAACAAAAAGCAAAGTTCCCTTTGACAGCCACATTATGATCTTCAAGATTTTTCATGAAGGGTGTTGAGGGAGGAAAAATTTAAAAAAAAAGCTAGATTTCATAAAAATAATAAGCAGAACAAATCAAGGTTCAATATATAAACTTCACTTAGGACTCTGGTATTATAAAGCACTTCAGCTTTGCTTCATGCTGTGTGACTCCCACAGAAACTTCTAAGCCATTTTCTTATACTGCAGAAAAATGCATTAATTTGTCCCTTTTTATTTTTTTCTGGGTTTTTTTTTTGTTTGGTTTGGGGTTTTGCTGCAGGGGGTGTTTATGGGGTTTATTTTGTTTTTGTTGCTGGTTTGGGTGTTTTAGTCAGTTTTAGTTTGGGTTTTTTGGTTTTTTTCCAGTTTGTTGGGGTTTTTGGTTTGTTTCGGTTTGGTTTTTGTTGTTGTTCTTGTTGTTTCCCTTTGCCACCTGTGGAAACCTAAGACTTGGGTATCAAGGAGACATCTGAACAAGGTTTTGGATGAAAGAGTTTCAGCATCTGCCATGGATGCACAGATGTTTACTCATGCCAGAATGGGAGAATGGCACTCCCCCTGTAACACAAAGGGAGCAACCATGTGAAAAAAGGACCACACAGGAGACAACCTTGTACCCAAGGAAACAACAGCAAAGGATCTCATTTTTCACACCAGATCACACAAGCAGCTACAAATTCTACAGGAAGCATGCTAAAACAACTGCTTTCCACTAAAAGAGAGAGGATATGATTTTACAAGCCCAATATTATGTTTTCATTCATAAAACCTGGGAACAGGGCCAGACCTGACTGCATACATTCCATCTGACCTTTCAGGAACATTTATTTGAGTGCAGAACCTCCACACTAACACAGAATGAGTCAGACCACTAATGCCAGTCACAGATAGCACCTCCCAGTGAAGCTGGAGTTGTTTATAAAATCCTTCTGGGATCATAACCTGGAAATTATCTGTCCCACAGATCACACCAGTGAGCCTGGCTGTCTACAGAGAGTGACAGCTCTGCGTGCCAGTGATGCAATTCACTGAATTGTGTTGATTAACAGGGAATCTTGCAATAATGGTGGTGACTGCTCCAAGGAAACAGCTCCCCTTTTCTATGACTCTTCAGCCCAATGGTGCCCAAATATTTCCAAGCCAAGAAGAGCATCAGCTTACCCTGGTAATATGAGGTGGCTCCAACCACAGCAAGATGAAGGCAACCTATCTGTAGGCAGCCCTGATGGAAGTAATAGCAGTCAGAAATAAAATAAATTATGGTGACTGCAGAGTTTACAACTCTGAAAGTTGAAATTTCCATGTGAAAAGACGCATCCCAGTGCAGGATCCCTCATCCTACCCAAGGCCAGCAGCTTGCAGGGAGCTGCTACTATCAGAACAACTCCACCACCTCGCCCTCACCTTCTCTTCTCCTCAGACACCTTTTGAGAACCAGCCTTACCACAGATTATTTTCCTCCTGGGTGTGTGTTACACTGGAGTAGAAGCCACAAAATTTTGTTTCAAATCCTCCCTCAGCTTTTGGGTTTTTTAGTAATTTCAAGATGCCACCTCATCTGTGCCGTTCACTTGGTCTGCAATAGACAAATAGCATTTCCAGCTTGACAAAGGACAGAATAAATAAATTGGTTCTGAGAGACATTCAATGTTATGATTACAGCTATACAGGTACTGTGTTATGCAAGGAAGGAGAATATATATCACATTTACAATGAAATTTTGGTGTACTCAAAGTAAGAGGACTTGGTCATTGAAGTGGCTGACAGCTCATTAACTAAAAAATAAATGAAGGCTCTATTATCATTACTTTTCATTGTATGTCAGACTTTTTAAATACCTACAAATTTTTAAACTCAACTCATAGAATGNGCTCCCTCAGCCTTTCCTGGGCACGGGGATGCTCCAGTCCCCTCATCACCTCTGCAGCCTCCACTGGCCCCACTCCAGGAGATCCAGGTATCTCCTGTCCTGAGGATGCAGAACTGGACACAGCAGCCCAGATGTGCCCCCAGGGCTGGGCAGAGGGGCAGGATCACTCCCTGACCTGCTGGCAATGCTCCAGCAGGGCCAGCCTCAGGCTGTGTTTGTGCCTGGCATTGCTCTGACCTGCACCGGGCATTGCTCAATTCATGAGCTTCTCAATGCCAAAGTTATCTGCAATAGCTGAAACAATTCACACAATTCATTATTCTATTAAGTAGATTCCTTAAAAACATTGGTGACATAAAATTCAAAAACTACTTACATGTTGCATGAATTTCAAAGACAAACTAGACTCTAACTGGATTTTTTTCAGGCTTTTTATCACGAACCTAATGAAAAACCTGACACTCATGTCTCATACATTCCCATTCTTCAGATTATTTGAAATAACTTTAGTTTCCTTTTCAGGCTATACTTTCTGGTACTATAGTCAATCCACCACATTTAAGTCACAATTATGACCCTGAGTGCTGCAGGCTGAGATAGGATTGATCAGGGGCTCAGCAATTCAGGAGTGTGTCAGACACCAGAGGATCTCACAAGAGCAGAGATTTCTGCCTTCCCTTACAGACCATGATCCAGGCTCTAAACCTGCTTTATTGAAACCATCAGTAATTTTCTCTATTGCCTTCAATCAGGAAAAGATTTGACTTCCTATTACAGGAGATTGATGATGACTTCATGGTGCTGAAAAGCACTGAAAATTCTCAAATGGGATTTAACCCCTAGTCTTTTTGAAAGCCAGCTATTTTTTTCCAGTTTCCCATTTCCTCTTTTATTACACACACACACATTATCACTTTAATAACAACCTTTGGAGAATACTTCTTAATTCAGAGTAGCAGATGACTTGTCCCAATTCTTTCTTCTCTTAGTAGCTCTCAAAAACTTTTCTACAACTACCTTTTCCTATCAATGCAGCATTTCAAAGACATGCTCCTTTCTGCTGACAGATTCTGATGATCATAATTGCATTTTTGCTGGTTTATTTTTAAGTCAAGCATACACTGAGCCCAGTGCATTTAAATGTTTGGAAATCAAATTAATTCCGTACATATCCAAAAGACAAATAAATGGGAGGCTGAATTTAGATTCCTTTTGGTTGCCTTTATAATATCAAGCTGATGAAGTGTGATAGATTTAGCAGAACTTTATTCTTAGTCAGAAATGAAACCACTGACCATAAAGCCAACATCCAATGTGGCCTGTTTATTCTCTTTAGCTGAATTTTCCTATTTCCTCTAACTCTGGAGTGCAGAGACAATTTGTGAGCAGCATCCCTAAGGCCAAAAGAGATGGGACAGTGCTAAGTGACCCAGGATGTGATGATTATCCTTAATACTTCCACTCAAAGGTTGACTCCTATTTTTCCAACTTTCTCTGCAATCTCTTCTGTTATTTAAATGCCTCATTGCATACACAACAAAAACCCAGCAGAAAAAAAAATAAGAATTTCCATAGCAACTATTTCAAGGAACACAGTTCAGTCATTTGTACCATAAAATTTTATGGACTTTGACCAAGGCTTTTCTTTATCTACCTTTTTTTTTTCTTCTTTTTTAATCTAGCTTTATCTGTGTTCAAGTGGAAATATTAATACTGGGCATGAAGAATTTCATAGGAACTTATTATTAAAAATTCAACTTCACCAGATGAATGATCCCTAGAGGAACTGTGATCCCAAGGACATTACAAGCAAGAATTTCCTTTAATATTGGAAACATCTACAGTGACATCATGTAAAAACAGAATTTATACTTATTTTTTACATCAAAAAATAATTTTCCACAGCAAAAAGACACAGAATTAAAGAACAATTGAGTGCAATGGGGTTTTTAAATTTCTTTTTCAATTTACATTTTTTTTAAGATGTCAAGCAGATTAGTTTTGTAAAATCTTTGGGGATTTGCACACTTTGCTCTCTCATGACAAGGCATTACTATGAGTGTACTGTGTAGAGTATAATCATTCTTTTGGATGAGCAAGTACAAATTATCAGCTCCAAACATCTCAGAAGAGATTTTGATTCTACTGTGCAAATCTTTACTACAATCTTAGTCTTAAAATATGGGCTATTTATTCTTATAACATCAGAGCTGACAAGATGCATGATATTCCAGAATAAACTCATTTAAGTGAGATTATTTACTGAAGATACACCTGGCTTTATTCTTGCCTATTACAAAATACAC
Source organism: Alaudala cheleensis (assembly GCA_013398995.1). Taxonomy (NCBI): domain Eukaryota; kingdom Metazoa; phylum Chordata; class Aves; order Passeriformes; family Alaudidae; genus Alaudala; species Alaudala cheleensis. Next base: position 4,699 of record VWYE01025673.1, on the reverse strand, counting down.
TGGGATTGGTTTTCTTGACAGGAAAAAGGGGGATAGCTCTTCTCAGGAGAAAATTCCTATCCAACAGTGCAAAATCTCATTGCCTCTTCCTTTTAGGGAACTCCCCTGATACAGGAACAAAGGCACATGCCAAGAATAATTTTACTTACACAAGAAAATTCAAGCTAAGCTGGTAAACCAGACTGGTGATCAGAACCAGAAGAATGCAGACACTTCACAAGAAATTTTTTCTTTGCCTCTTTTTACACAACCTGCTTGTCCTCCTGTTGAAGCCACCAGATTCGTGACAAAAACTTAATTATTCCTGGGTAAATGCATTCTTTGCTGCAATACTGAAGGAGCTCACAGTAGAGTATTTATCAGTATTTATCAGTATTTTTATCTGTTATCAGCCCCACTCAGAGCAGAATGCCACATGAAATAGTGGCTGGAAACACAACAGACACTTTCTTAAGCCCATTTTGTCATCATTCTGCAGGACTTCAGATGACAGGGCTGAAGAAATAATAATTAAGGATATGTAAACAATGTGACTGAGGTTACCTCAAAGTTCATAACAGCCAGTCTAAGAAATTTCTGGGTTTAAGGCACTAAAGGTTATTGATGGATGAGGTTTTTTATTAAATTCATTAACAGGTAATGGCACTCAGAGACATCAAAGCATCCAATGTTTCAGTAACATCTGAGAAACAGTTAATGGTAAAAGGGAAGCCCTCAATCAAAACCAAGAGTGTTTTTACAACTAAATGGCCACAGAAACTGTAAATTGATTAAAAGCACACAGACAAGTGTGTTTCCAGTCTCAGAAATAATAATCCCCACAGGTACTGGTAGGGACAGACAAGTGGCAAAGATCTCAACCTTTGATTTAGATTGGCTCATCCTTATGGAAGTTTTCCCACATTTAAATGTGTTAAAAACAACAGAAAATTCATGTGAGCTTCAAGAGAAAAGATGTGATGGAAAAGGGAAATGGAGACTGCAATATGTTTATCTAAGAAGGGTCACAAAGTCATGGAAAAATCAAAATTACTGACTGAAGGGAGTACAGAAGCTTTACAAACAGCAGAGAGAAAATCAGGGCATTGAGAAGAGGATTCTCCAAGGTGTCCCTCTGCTCCTTTAACCACTGACTTAAAAACTAAAATAAAACATTGCAGAAGCAAAATATATCCCAATGGAAAACCAAATATATCCCAATGTATTAAAGCCCAAAGGCCTTCACCTGTAAATTATTCACTGTGAAAGGTCTGTAAATAATGGTGACATAAAGCAAAATAAAGAGAAATAAGAACGTGAAAAGCCTAAGTATAGAAAGCACAACTTAGGTTCTCTTTCATCACATCAACCTCTCAAAAATTATCAGTTCCAGGAAGGTATTAATGCCCATCACAATTAAACAAAATCCTACTCACTGGAACTTCCAAATCCTCCAAATACCTGGAGCAGCAGCAGCACCACTGAGGCCTCCACTAAAACCCAACATCAAAGCAAGAAAGGCCAAAAAGCTCATCTGATTATGCAAAACATCCAATTTTAATCAAGCAGTTCAGTTGATTACTCTAGAGAGAGAGGTCACTTAAAAATAACACAAAACAGAAATAAACACTGAATCCTGAAAGGAGTGAGGAGAAAAAGGCGAGACCAAGGAAAACCTTTTCCAAATCTGCCCCAAAAATGAGTTTAAAATGTGCTGTTCTCCAGCTTCCCGGCCAGTTTCCAAAACTTCTCCAGGGGCAACTGAAACGTGGCTGCTTCTGTCATTTTTACTCAAACATCCACAGAAAAAATCCAAAAATCTGCCCATGGGTGAGTGGCAGCTGCAACAGCATTTGCTCCACCTTCCTCATTTCTGCACAGCCCAGCTCTGGAGTGAAACCTGGTTTCACATTCCTGAGAAATTATTTCAAAATAATATAAATGTCTGTTAGTGAGTTACCAATATTGTCTTAAATGGAGCCTCAAAAATTAGAATTAGTGAGGCAGGATGTGTCACTCAGTGTCCTTGACACCTGTTCTGGAAGATGAATTATTAAACCTGCCCAGATCTCTTCCATCGGAGCAAATTAACAAGATCCTGTTAATTTGGAGCAGAAATCACATCAGAGATCAACACCAGTGTTTGTTCTCTTATAGCACTTATGGGTTTTAATCACATCAGGTTTGGAACTTCTGATCAATACAATGAACTTCAGCTCACTGACATGAAAATTAATGAGCAAAACTGATTTAAATTGCAAGTTCATCAATTCCTAATGAAGCTGAAGATAAAACCTCTTTACAGTTTCCTTTTTGCAAGCTTTTGGAAATTTTACCCAGGAACACTCTTCAAAATTGTATTTTATTGTTTGGTTGTTTTTTTTTTTTTAATAAGTAATAGATTAAATCTTAAGCCAATCCTCAGTATATTTATTACCCCCATGCAAAATAAACAGAGAGAGGCAGAGTGTAAAAATGCCCTTTATTCTCTGCAGGAGCTCTCGAGGTCAGAACTCCATCTGCATTTTTTAGTGCTGTGCATACACTCTAAATCACAGTTGGATTTATGTTCCAGCTTTGGAGTTTATATCACATCTATGTCATGTCTGATTCCACACCTTCATTTAAGGTTCAGGCTCTAAATGGTATTTGAAAATGCTGGAAGGTTTTTGTTTCTTCTATTCATGTCAGCATTTAAAGAAAAAAAAAATCAGAATAACAACCAGAAATCTCCCACTTCCAAAATTGAAAGGATATGATAATATACATACATACCCAAAAAATAAATAAAATAATTTACAGCTACAGATAACATTTGTTACACAGATTTAAATAGTAAGAAAAAAAAAATCATTCATCCTGCATATATATTGTCTTAAAAACTATTTAAATGCCAATGTTCTGAATGTTAAGTAAAATTTCCATCCAAAAGTTAAATAATAAAAAAAAGAATTCAAGTCTATCAAATAATACTATCCAGCACTCTTTAAATGCAAATTAATCTAAAAAAACTAAAAATTAGGCAAAGGAATTTAAGCACCTCATAAGCAAGCAGGAAAAGTGGAAGACCACAAAGGAAATGTAGAATATAAAGACACTGTATCAGTTTGTCAAGTATTGACTTCAATTTCAATTTTAATGTATTTTCCATAGATATGATGCTTAGAATAAATTGTTTTTACAGTGATAGATGCAAACTAATGTTTCAATGTGAATATTGTGGCCCTTTTATTCCCCTTGTATTAGGAATGTAAATGACAGTATTTAAATTTAAATCAACTAGTTTTAGAGGTCACTGATCAAGAAGAATAATTTGCCTTTAGAAAAGTAACTGATGAGAAAAATGGAGCAAACTTCAATTTATTTTTTTTTTCTAATCACAAAATTCTTTAATATGAATGAGAAGCACAACAAGGAAACAACAAAAACTGAGATACAGGATGCCTTTCCTCTGGTGATCTGCATTTAAAAACTGCAGAAAAAACTTTTGGAAAGATCATTTGTGATACTACAACAGGCACACATTTGAAAACATTGTTTAAGGGGTAAGAATCCTGCAGTGTCAAAAAAATAAACCATGAAACCTGACAGGTCTTTTCCCTCTGTAATTGCTTCAGTTTTAGGCCTTGTGCATCATCACACATTACCCAGAGCAAAACAGAGCAAGGAGTGTTTTAAGATACAGCTCCACTGCCTAAAACATCAGCAGAAAAACCCCAGAGAAGTGCTGATGGCCTTTTCCAATTTATCCAATTGAAGCTGTGGCTGCCAGCAGCGTGTGTTTATGTGACACACATTTGCATGTGCCATTCCTGGGCTCTTTCACACTTCCTAAAAAACAAAAGCACAGAGGGATCTGTTATTTTCCCTTTCCAGACAAATGGGCTGTCGTGTTCCACATCAAATACAGAACAATTAGTCCGTGTTTGTAAGAGTATTACTGATGGAAACAAAGTGAAATTAAAAAGCTTCATCCACTGTGTGTTATCTGGAAATGTATGGTGAGGAAAGATACAGTGAAAAAATAATGATGCTTTAACCATTTACTGATAGGGCAAGACTTCTTTATTATTCTTTAACTACCTAAGAGTATCTCTATTAAATGAAGCTTTGAGATTTTCAAGGAAAAAAACTAAGTTTACAATTGATTTCTGTTCTGTCCAAACTAGTGTCTGTAGTTTAACTTTTATTTTTCTTTCAAAAAATAAAAAAAAAATACTTTACTACACTAAAATATAGCTCTTAAGCAGTCACTTGAAGCCATTCTGGATTTAAACAAGTTTAAATGTAACAACTTCCTGGAAGATGGAGCAAAGATGAGCTGTATATCCCAACCAGGCAGTTCAGCATCTTTCTCATGTGTAAATGTGAGATATCTCAGAGTAAAGGTGAGATAAAATATCTCCCTGCTGGCTTTTACTTCCACTCCTTGTAAATTTGAGTTTGGCTCCTTGGGGTGACATTAGTGCTTTGCCTCCAGTGGATTGTGGTTGGTTTGCATGGGAATCACAAAAATCACAGAATTATTCAGGTTTCTAAAGAGCTCCAGGATCGTGGAGTCCAACCTGTGACCAATCCTCACCTTGTCACCAGCTCAGAGCACTGAGTGCCACATCCAGCCCTTTCTTGGACACCTCCAGGGATGGGGACTCCAATGCTGCCCTGGGCAGCCCCTTCCAATGCTCAACAACTTTTCCATGAGGGAATTATTCCTGATGGC
>VWYE01025671.1:595-98522 GCA_013398995.1 Alaudala cheleensis | reverse complement strand
CTCAAGAAGTGTTTGGACAATGCTCTCATGCACAGGGTTTGACTCTTGGGGGTTGTGCTGTGCAGGGCCAGGAGCTGAACTGTGAAGATGATCCTTGTGGGTCCTTTCCAACTCAGGATATTCTGTGAAGATCTGAATGTAGATAATTAAACAGACATATGGATTGCCTAAGTTTCTTTTTTTTGCTAAAAAGTGGCTGGGGGGATGACTGTTGCTCAAAAGCTGATTTATGAGTCAATGTCACAAAATACTCTTTGTGAATTTTGTTTGTATTTGGTGTTTTGTTGGTTAGTTGTCTTTGTTCTGAGGTTTTTTAAGTATCACACTAGGATGTAAGACAGGAATGAGAAAATACCATCCCAATCCCCTGTGGGAAGGCTTCAGCTGGAGTACTGTACCTAAATTAGGCACTGGATGTCAAAGAAGATAGGGAACATTCAAAAGATTCCAGAAGCAGTGAGCAGAAGGTAATCCAAGATCAGAGAGCACATCTCAAGTCTCTCTGCACTGGATGCTATCAAAACCAAGATGAATAAATGCCATACAGAAATGGCACAGAAACATCCAGGTGACCTCTGGTAGGGAGTGTAATGTTGGTCTGTTGTTTGTATTAGAAGTTTACAGATCTTTTTTCTTCAGGTTGTAATCCAGAACAATTGAACTGTGGTGATGGGAAGTGTAAGCCTCAGTATAAGTCTTGTAAAGATAATGACAGCTGCAGGCAGGACAGTGATGAAAAGAACTGCTGTAAGTATGTATTTTTAGCTATTTTTCAAAAGATGGTGGAAGGCAGAAGCAGGAATATGCATATTTTAATGGTTAAATGTGTTGCTCCTAGATTTTTTTTTTTTTAATGGCACAAAGTAAAAGTTTGATAGTAGTGGATGTAAATCATGCAGAGTAAAAGTAGGTTTTGGGAGAATTTAGACAATTAATGAAGAAAAATCCAAGATAACAGGGATTTTAGTAAGAAAATCAAACCACATTTTGCTGATGATCTTGTTGGAAGAGCACTTTTCCCCCAAATGCTGCCAGATCAGTGCCACATAATTTAAGGAAGGGAAGCATAGTAGGCTGGGGACTTTCCCCACATTGATGGTCTTTTTACTGTAAATCCACAATGGTTGTAGACATTGCTGGCACTGCCAATGGTTCCCTAGCAACTTGTTGCATTCTGCTTATATAATTTTTGTCTTGCTTTCAATCTTGGGGTAGTCAGGAGTAAATCTTTGTTGAAAAAAACCTATGTCCCTCTGTTTAGAGGTCCTTGTAAACAACTAGTAATAAAAATAATAGTAATGGAGGCCAATTGCTGAGATCTAGCACTGTGATAGTCCTTAGTCACTAGTTCATTGGAGGGAGGTATAAAGCTCTTCCACAGTTTTCTCAATTTCACTTGAAAATGAAAAGATGCTGTGAAGATTTATGATTTGTAATGCCAGCAGTGCTGGTGAACAGGTCTGAGAAGCCACACTTACTCAGTTTAGAGTTATGTAAAATGGGAGTGTGGACAGTTAGAGGGTCTTCTTTTTCCTCAGGGACAGTGGAGACTGAAATCAGTGTGATCATTAATTAGAGTGGATCACTCCACTGTGCCCTCTCCATAGAATGACCAGTTTACACCACTATAGACTACTACTTCAAGCAGGCTAGAATGTGTAGCTTTGAACAACTTACTGAATGACATTATTTTGTTAATAATGTCAAAGCATGACTCCAAACCTGTGACACTATCTTCTCTCTCTTATTTCAGCCTACAAAAGTTGCTCGCCTCATGCATACAAATGTCTCAATGGAAAATGCTTGCTGAAACCAAATCCTGAGTGTGATGGGAAAAGAGACTGTACAGATGGATCTGATGAAATGAGCTGTGGTAACATTTATTTTAAAATTTGTTAGTTACTTGAGAAACTAAGTCAACAATTCTTGTTATTACTAAGCATTACTGGATTAAGAATTGGTTCACTCAAATATGAATTTTTAAAAATTAATTTCCTGGTAACACTGTATGCAAATTTCTGTCTTGAATTTTGCACTGTTTTTTTTTAAATCAACTCATCCATTCTGTCTGTGATGACTTATTTCAAGCAATGCATTTCCAGGATAAGCTGGTAGGTCTTGCTGCTTTTTTGAGCTGAATGAAAGGCAGTCAAGGAGCTGTGTTCTTAAGGAAGGAAAAGAGACAAGAATTATTCAAATGAACTTTTAAATTGTGCTTGATCTCTTTTTGAGTTATTCAACACTTTAGAAAGCTACACAGAAAGATTGACAATGACTGCTTTATATCTGACCTGCCCACTGAGTGAAAACAGGCAAGTACTCACCTTTTTACCAATTGCACAGTAAGGTCCAAGGATAAAAGTTTGTGACAAGCATGGCAAAGTGAATTAACTGGTGGGCTTTTTACTGATTCATTGAATTATTTCCATTAGCTTGTGGAAGACGCCAGCTTAAGGAAAACAGAATTGTTGGAGGTGAAGATGCAAGATCTGAGAAGTGGCCTTGGCAAGCAAGTTTACAGATGGGGGCACATGGCCACGTGTGTGGAGCATCTGTGATCTCCAACAGGTGGCTCGTGTCTGCTGCCCATTGCTTCCTGGATTCTGATTCTGTGAGGTATGAAGAAATTATACTGTTCCAGAGTATTTGCAGTTCATAACCTTACAAAGTTGCTTTCAATAATTTGCAAGAAGCTATTCCTTGTCTGGGTAAGTTGATCCAGGTTATAACTTGGTGACATGACCTCACTACATAAACACTCGGCATTGTCTGCTGGCTTCAGAAGTCTTAAGTTTTTTAAGTTACTCTCTTCTTTCCATTTCCAGTGAATCCTGCATAGCACTGTTTTGTTAGATTTAGGGTAAACAACTATTTTTTCCCCCTTCTTTTCAAAAGGCAGGGGTTTTCTGAGTGGAAGTATAGCTTTATATCCCAAGATATGTCCTATTTATTGATCAGTGAGTGAAAACCGCATTGATGTTCAGTTTAGGTGGTGTAAATTGAAAATGCATACCTCCTACATGTGATAAGGAGGAGATAGAGTTTAATAATGTGCTTTTATGAGTTCCAAAGCATGATGCATTGCAAGGAGTTGGTCTTATAGCTCCAGAAAAGTAATTATTTTCATAATAGCAAGTAAAAATATTGCTTAATGTTTTAGCAGACAGAGACTAGAGTGCATCTATCTTCTGAAGTCATATTCTACTCCATGCACTTTGGTTTTGATAAATGTCCTCAAATACTGAAAAGTAGTTAAAATGGAGTGAACTAACACTGCATTGCTTTCCAATGGGATGTTCTAAAAACATTTTTTTACAGATACTCGGTTCCAATGGGATGGAGAGTGTACATGGGCTCACATACTATTAATGGAAAGAGCAATCGTGTGGCTGTGAGGTCAATCACAAGGATTATTGTCCACCCCCAGTATGACCAATCTACCTCAGACTATGACATTGCCCTGTTGGAAATGGAGACACCTGTACTCTTCAGTGAGCTGGTACAGCCCATTTGTTTACCCAGCACCTCTAGAGTATTTCTTTATGGAACTGTCTGCTATGTAACTGGCTGGGGAGCCATAAAAGAAAATAGTATGTTCATTTCCTGGATATACTTTTTGCAAGTTTGGCTTAGTTTTAAACTCTAATAATGGAACATTTATACTTGTAAGCAAAAGAAAAACAAACCATGTAGTTTACTTAGTGTGTCTATAAAAAGCCAGAAAACATCTCCTTAGCTACAGTCTGTGAATTCTGAATGGTTGCTTGGGTGGCAGGTAATAAGTGACAAAATGCATACTCAGGTGTCACAGATCATTGAAAAGCAAATGATTTTAGATTTACAGAAATGTGCCCATTTTCATGCTCATGACTCATTTTATAAAACCATCCCCCTGGTGAATAGAACCTTGAAGATAAAGACATCAGTAACTTGCAACTATTGCAGAGAAAGAATTTGTTTTTGATTGACAACATAGTGCCATAAGCAGCAATAATTGCAAAAAAATGTGGAGGATCTTTTATTTTCTCTGTCTTAACCAAAGGCACTTCAAAGTATGCCTCATGAAGAGTTCTGCCTCTGTGTAGCTTGGAGCAGCCAGCTGCAAAGAGGAGGCAGAAAAAAAGCCCACTGAGTCAGAGAGGGGTTGGAGGGGAGCCTGTGAGATCCTTGCCCTGTCTCAGCATTAAACAGCTTGAAACCTGGGCTTGGGCAGCATCTCAGCACATCAGAGGTGTCAGGATATTTAGCTCAAAAGGGCACCTTGGGTCAATATCACAGTAGAGAATTAAGCTCTTAGCATCCTTTGTGAGTTACAGACTGTTCTTTGGGGGTTTTTAAAAATTATTTGTTTTTCCATGCTCAGCTTCATTTCTCAGTTTCTTCCCTAGAACTGAGGGGATGGAAAACAATATAGAAATTGCATTTTGTAGGAATTGGATGTTGTTTGGAGTACAGCCATGGTGTAAATAATAGCAAAAAGCTTCAGGCATAATTTGAAATGGCATTCAAATTTAGTTACCCTGTGTGCGGTCTTATCTTACCATTTGCCTGGCACTTTAATTACTTTCTGGCAGAATAAGGTCGTAAGGATAAAGTCTAGGGAAATGGAAAGGTGCTGAATTGGAACCTCTATGGCTGTAGGATCATGTGGACAAACTAGGACATGCACCATTTGAAGGGAAGGGAATCACTCTGCTGTCAATAGCTGGGTAGATTTTGAGTTTGCAACAATTCTCTTTTGTTTTGATAATCGGTATCTCTATTAGAAATTTGTGCCACCTTAACCTCTGCAATATCATTTGTATTTTTTTTCTAGGTCATCTTGCCAAAACACTGCAGGAAGCTCAAGTGAGAATGATTAACCAAAGTGTTTGCAACAAGCTCTATGATGATCTTATTACTTCACGTATGCTGTGTGCTGGGAATCTTAATGGTGGTGTTGATGCATGCCAGGTAATCTGGAACTGGTAGGAAAACTACAAAGGAATGTTTGCTTTCATTGGGAAACTCTTCAGAGTTTTAGGTTCTTTGTGTGGTGGGGTTTGGTTGGTCGGTTGGTTGGTTTTTTTGGTCTTTGGTTTTTTTAATTGAGATGTCTTGAGTGTGAGTTTATGGTTAAATTAACATGGAAACTAAAAACCCACCAAAATAAGGAAGAAAATTCATCATAGATAATCTCTGACTCTTTTGAGAAATATCATTTTGCAAAGGCAAGGGGTAAAATGTGTTGAGAAGAATTCTTTTTCAACTTTACCAGTTGTATTTCATACCGGAAGAACAAAAACATAAAGATAAAAGGAATCATCTGTGATAAAAGGTCCATCTTTGAATTATGCTATTTTTTAATATCTGGGTATGGAATTGCTAAAATACTGTAAAAGTATGATGAGTAATGTATTGTTACAGTTGCAAAGAAATACAAAAGGAAAAGCTAAGCTGGGTTTTGGAACTGCAGCTGCAATGGTGCTTTTTAATTTCTAACATTACTTGGTGTGCATAATTACAAGTTATGTCGACATCACAGTAGTGTAAGTTATAAAACCCAGCTTGTTTACAGACACAGTCAGAAACTGCTTTTTGGGCATTCTTCACCTGTCCGAGCACTGCCTTCTTTCTCCTTGTACACTAGTTGTGTACTTCACTGGTGTTCAAATTTCTGATGATGCCTATCAGCTTTACAAACATGGTTTTTTACCAGTTACCATGTAAAGGGGAAAGAAATGTGTTACTGATTACTAGACTTATTTGGTACTATTTTTGTGTAATATAGAAATTTCAGTATTTTAATGCAATAGGGTAAATTTTGCAAGATTGTAGCTCATAATGGGTCAAACTTCTTTAACACAATAGAATATTTGTAGAATTTTCTTCCAGTGTCTAAAATCTAATTAAAATAATTATTATTTTTATTAACATTATGTAGAGTTTGTCTGTAAACTTTGACCTTGGAATTGTTTTGCTAAAATATGTTAATTTGGAGGGGTGATGTTCCTCCAAAAAATGCGTTTCTTAAGAAATGCCCTTGAATTTTCAGATGGGCATTTTTAACCAATTCAGCTGTATGCCATACTGGCCAGTTTTGGCCCTCTGGATCTTTAAGTTCTTAATCTGGGCAGCACCTACGTTTTTTTGTTGTTTTTTTTGTTTGTTTGTTTTCCTTCCTCCCTCCCTCCCTCCCTCCATCTCCCTAGTATATATATTATGTAACATATAGTATGTGTTTCCTGCACAGTGCTAGAGAGGAATGACACTGGGAGTTCAGGGAAACCCCACAGCACCCTAAACCCCCTTTACAATGTTTTCAGACTTGTGAGTGTCCTGCTTGGCTTCACTTCTTCCTGGACATGCAAGCAGTGCATATGTTGCACAAGTTACGTGAAGCTTCCAAATACCTTTCATCCTTTAGAGGATATGGTAAATGAGAAATGAAAAATTTACCCTTTCAGACTGTTTTCTTATCACTCTAGGATATTCTTTGATCGTGGGTCCACTGCTTAGGATCCTTCCTCTCCCCACTGGCATACAGCCACTTTGGTCTTTCAGAACTGGATGAGTAATTGGCTGGACTATGCAGTCTCCTTTCTCGAGTCACTTTGACATCAGATTATCAACATTTCTGGCAGCCTGAGAGAGAGGAAGAACTCTGGCTTCTTCTCTTATCTCTAGATAATTTTACATCACCACAATAGAGAATTTTGTTTGGTTGGGTGATGAAAGCTTTCTGTTATTACTCTTTTCTCAGCATGTAGCTTCCTCCTGGCCTCTTACATGTTTTGGATCCAATTGAGGGCTCAAACAAACCCTAGGGTCAATTTGGAGGCTGCTGACCACATTGTGTGTATTAGGAACAGCTGCAGAGAGGAGCTGCACTGTAGTTGCCCAGAGTTCTGTGAAAAGACCAGGTCACAGAAGACATACAGGGTTAAAGCAATGAAAGGCAAAGAGCATTGATGAGCCCAAATGCATTCTGTTCCTGTGAACTGAATTAGAACAGATGTCCCAAGTAAGATTTTGTAGACTTTTTTCTACTCTGCAGTGCAAACCTGCATGTTCCATTTAAGAAGCCAGTTCTTATTTGCACATTCTTTAAACTGCTGGTAATAAGTAATTGTGCCAATATTGTTTGTTGGGTTTGGATTTGCTTTGGTTTGTTGGCTTGTTGGCTTTGTTTTTTATTGGAGGAGAGTTGTATCTGTTCCCATGTCACACTCAGTATAAGAGATCTGCATTCAATCTGTGAACAATTTATGTTCAAATTGTAGTAGAATTCCCCATTTTTATCCCTGTCTTCTCTCCCTATATGGGCTGTGGTGAGTTATTCTATGAATCCTGTAATAGGACATTATCAAGGAGTAATTTTATAAACTGCTTCTTGCTATTAGCTTTATACTGATAAGTGTGCTATATCCATAATTTAAAATAATTGAATAAATGTGACAACTGGCTGGGTACCTCATATCCAGAAGTAAGTTTTAATTAATATTAAATTTTAATTCGAGAAAAAGAGGGGCAGGTATTTGCTGTTCTCAAATAACCTATTTTTTTTGTTACAGTGTGTGTGCACTAATGGCCGGACTTCCTTCATTTCAGGGAGATTCTGGAGGTCCCCTGGCCTGCACAGGGAAGGGCAGTAGATGGTACCTTGCAGGCATTGTGAGCTGGGGTGAGGGCTGTGCTCGGCCCAATCGTCCCGGCGTCTACACCAAGGTGTCCGCGCTCCATGACTGGATCCGTCAGAATACAAACTGATGAGCCAAGGAGGAAAGGCAGATCAGCTCTGAGTGAGAGCTGCTTCCTACTGCAGTCAATTTGGTGATACAACATGAAAATGCCATTGCCTGTGCCTTCATGAAATAATACACTTTTTTAATGAAGAAACTATCATTTGTGGTTCACCTAGCGATAACTGTTCAGCCTCAGAGCAACTTCAGATTCCTTATGGATTCATCTTCCTTATGCCTATTTGCAGAAACAGCACTGCATTAAAAACAAAATGAAATGGATTAGAACCTATAACAAAAATCCAGCCATACCTCATTCGTAACCCTTCTCCTCTCCTTCCTTGTCTCTTGTTATATGTATTTGTTTCCACAAATGCATATCTGGATAAAAATGGCCACATGCCCTATATATTCAACTCTTTAGGGGTGTTACAGGATTCTAAACATAAATAATTATTTCATAGTTCTTAAAAAATTGAATAGTGAATTGTGTACAAAGCTAAGAGTAATTCTTTCTTGTTATGTGCAATTGCATGACTTTTACTCTCTGGGCCGTAACTTTTGGGGTCTCTACTGTGTTTTCTTAAAAATACCAGATATATAGCTCAAAAATGTTAGGATGCAGGAAGTTTTCATTAAAGAACAGGAAGAGCATAATTTAGGTTCTTTGGGATGATGTCAAAATAAAAGGAAGGAATTAATGAGTTGTAATTCATCAAACAAAAGGAAACTATAATGCTTTCTTAAATTCTCTTTAGAATTTGAACTAACTATAGGGTTTAATGTTTGCAATATGTTACAGGCGTATGTCTCCAGATATGGCTCTGGCATGCATTGTGAATTTTTAGCATGTTCCTGGTAGGTTAGGATTGTTTTTCCTGCTGTCCTTGGTCCACAGCAAGCAGAGTTTCAGGCTCAGGAAATTTTTTTTGTGTATCTTTGTGGGCTGTGCCCACAAAGCCACACTAAATTGAAATGGACATAGAAGGAAAATGGATTTATGTGGTTGGATGCATTCTGGGGCTCAAAGAAAGTAAAAGAAGAAATGACAACAACATTCCTTTAACCCTGATAGTAAATCTAGGTTTCATAATTTTAATCTCCTGATGATCTTATCACTCCAAATCTAGCCAATTTAAGGTTTCCAAAGCTGTTTATGGGACTTCAGAATACCAGTACTTATCTTAATAAAAGAATAAATAATTATTTTATTTATGGCCTTAATCCATTTAGTTGTGCTCAATATCTGGAAGTGTTTAGCTTTCACCTTTAATATATATGTTTTAAAAAATGAAGCTGGCAGTTTGAACACCTTTTATTAGTGTCCACACAGCACACTTACTCTGCAATACACAAGTATGTGACCTTTGTTTAATGTTAGACCCACCAGGGCAGCTTGTGGGGGAAATGTTGAAATCTGCATGCAGTGAGATACCTCTTTTTAACACTGCTGTTGCTTTTCCTTCCTTTCTGCTGTTGGGCATCTTGCCCCGGCTCGTGTCAAACTTACAGCATAAGCTGTATTCAAAGCCTGCATGTCAGGAGGCTTGCTTCTTTAGTGGCTACTCAATTACTCACATTGTCCTTTTTAATAAACACATGCTAAACCTGCAAGGGGCTATGTTTTATTTCTTTGGATGTGCCTCTGAAACTCTAAACCCCAGGTGCAATCAGAACTGCATGGGTGCCTTGGACTTTCCTGTTTTAGTAAAGCTTAGACTAATGTGCCCCTATTACTGAAGTGTACATTTAAGGGCACAAGTTTCTTTTCCTTTTGCTGAAACCAGAAATATCCTGCCTAGGGAAGAAAACAGCTTTCCTGCTGTTCTGTTTTAGATAAAAGCCTAGCCTGAAAGTTCAGCTCACTTCTTGACTTCCCATTTTCTCAGAGAGTTTCTCAGCAACATGTCAGAAGGGTCAGTATTTCACATGGAAGAAATGCACCAGGTGTGGAAGTTAAATCCCCCAGACAAAAGGAAAACTTTAAGGTGCTTCTTCAAAAATATATAAAATAAGGACTTTGGCCTTTGTATGGTGAGATCTGTATAATCGTTAACTCTTTGTGTTGTAGAGGAACAGTTTTGGTTTCAGACAATCCAGTAGGAAGGTCTGCTGTCAGTGGAAATTAATTAAATGAATTATCCAGCAGGAGTAGTGAGAACCAGATAAAGGCTTTTCTAGTGTAAGACGTCCCAAGTAAGAATTTGTAGATCCAGATACATGTTCCAATCTTGATGGCTGCTCAGCTTCACCTTCAGGTCCTCTAGAGCTTCAAGGATTCTCAGAACCAAAAGGTGTGGGGTATACAATTTGTATTTCTCTTTACTTGTGGAATAAACCTAAGACATGATCCCTTTCATGGAGTGCCTTTGCCTGGATGGGTGTGACGTGACATCAGGAATGCAAGCCCTGGGTGTGCTTCAAGCAGCAAAACCAAGGTGAGTTGCACAAATTAAAAATTGAAGTGGTGGGAGAGGGGAGAGCACCTTGAGCTGTTGGCAGGAAAAAGAAGTGGTGCTGTGAGTGGATACCAGGGCAGCAGGAAAGGGGGTTGGGGAGAGAGGCTGTGTTTGGTTCTTAATGGATGATACTCCCTGTGCTGGGACAGAAGGGAGTGTTACCAGCTGTCTGCCCAGACCTTCTGTTTCAGAGGGGAGAGAGATGCTCTTTGGGGAGGAAGGAGAAACATGGGGATGGAGTGTGAACAGGAGAAATAAGAGGAGGTAGGATCAAGGATATTGGGGAGGCTGGATTTGTAATCAGCTCCGGCTACAGTAAGCTGTTGTGACTCCAAGTGGACATGAGAATTCATGTGGGAAGCTCGTGCAGACCAAATCACCCAGGTTGTTTCATAAAAGCATGTCCTGTAGAGCACAGGTGGAAATTGAAGGCCATCTTTCTCTTCTCTTCAGCTATGTCCTTTGGGGTTTTTTTTTCCTGAAAGCAGTTTCTCAGGTTTAGGCTGGATAGTATGGTAAAGGACATAAATGGTTCTTTAACACCAGAAATTATTTTAGGCAGTATAATAGCTATAAGGAGAATAATTTAAAGCGCAAAGGTCAGTAGTGTTCATTTCTTTATTAGAGGGAGACTAGAATTACAACTGTTGACAGAGTTGCAGCCTAAGCACACAAACGTGCTCTATGAACTTTTACTCGGTTTGTGCTGTTCAGCACCACATCTGTTTTGCTGCATGGATAAGAGTAATAATATTTTATTGTTTTGGCTGAGAGCAGCAGAGAAAGAGCTCTGGTTCCTTTCAAAATCATCCCAGCAAATGACAGCGTTTCTGAGGGTTTAGTCACTTGCTTGTCAAGGGCTGGAACAGGAAGGTAGGCAAACTGGAAAACCTAGTATTGCATAGCTCAGAGCCCGAGTTCTCACGGCTACGCAAATCGATACTTCCTCCGCCTTCCCTTTCTCTGCGGCTAGGGCAGCCGACTTTATTCATTCCCAGGAATTCCCCTAATTTGACAGCATTTTGAGACCTCTCCTGCGGAAACTATCCCCACTCTCCCTGTTTCCAGCCTCGTGTCAGAGCTTTTACTGACCAGAACTGCAGCTGAAACAATAAGGAAATGAGTTGGCTCCGTGCTCACTTCAGAGACAGAGGTCCTCGCAGAGGAGCCTCTTCAGAGGCAGAAGCAATGAAAAGGCAGAGCTCTTCTCAGGAGCATGAGATTATTGAATTACAGCCACATAACGTGGAGGAAAGTGAGACTGATCATGGAAAGCCTCTAAATGCTCTAACAAGAAAGGTAGGAATTTCGCTTGCTCATTTGATCCTTCTGGTGGGGGAAATAGTACACAGCAAGAGAAATCACACTTGAAGGAACATTTTGTAGGGGTCATTTGTTTTTGTTGTTTGAGGTGAGGGAAAGAAGCTAAAAACCCGTTAAATGGTTTTTGGGTTTTTTTTTTTTTTCTTACCTATGAAGTGTGCTAATATAAGAGTGGGATTTTAAGCTATCATTTAGGAACTGGAACTGTAATTGGTTCTCTGAATTTTGCTTTTTCTTTTAATGTGCTATCAGTAGGATTGGGCTCAAAACTAGAAAAGAGAAAAGTTGAAATAAGTTTTAAAACCAGGCTCTCCTTCAGTAGAAGTTAGCCAGGAGACAGTGCTGCCAAACAAAAACAAGATGTCCTCGGACACAGAGCATGCTGGATTCTCTTTATCTCTGTGTAATTTTCAGTCGCTAACCATTATGAATTTGTACTAATAGAATGCTCCAAGACCTCAGTAAAGATGAGTCCGTGAATCCTAAGGGAGGGAACTCCTAGTCCCTGGTTTAAAGCTACGGAACAGACTCGTTTTGGCAGAGGAATAACATTCACACGTGACTGCCGTCCAGTGAATTACACTACTACAAGCAGGAATGCTTGTGGCGGAGCGAAGATGATTCCCGCTTTTCCGTGGGCAGGGCTGGCCCCGCTGGGAGCTGTCAGTCCGTCCCTTCCCGCTCCTGGGCACGGCGCTGCTGCCTCTGCTCGCCCCGGAGCTGCCTCATTCCCCTGGGCGGGCAAAGCCCCTCCTTGTCCCATTGGATCAGGGGTCAGGCACCGCTCCTGCGGTCTGGCGAGCTGAATCAGCTCCTCAGGGTCAGACACGCTCCGGGAGGTGCAAAGAGGAACAGGAGAGAGGGGGGAGGAGAGGCAGGGGTCAGCTGGATCTGCTTGTGGCTGTCTTGAGAAACTTCACGGCTGGGTTTATCTTTCCCATTTTCAGAACTGAGTTTTCATTTAAGCTCTCTTTATGCTGGTTACAGCAACTGGCTTCCCCTGTACAGACCGCTGGAAAGTTACCGCGCTCTGCTCTCTGCTCAGGTGGCAGGTTACTGAGAGCTGCCCTGCCCACCGGGAAGAGATTTTCTCGGCTGCTGTTGCTTCCCCCCGGCCTATGGGCAAAGTTCAGAAACTGCTGGGCTAGCTGCGGAGCTGAATGTTTCCTTGGGATCAAGCCAGTTTGCTGTGTGTGATTATGAACTGAGTTTTGTGATAGTCTAAAGGTGGTGGCTCAGTCAAAACTTGGGCTTCCCAGCTGCCTGTCTCAACTGATGAGGCTAAGTGGGATTTCATAGTTGCACTCGAGGCAGTAGTTACTGGCTTTTAAAAATGTTTAAAATAAAAAACTAAATGCTAGTATTAAATATTAAACTGAAATTCATACTTCTAAAATATTTTAAAAATCAATTTAAAAAAAAATATGATCACAGCTGAAAGCATGTTGTAAACAAAACCATACTCAGTGTTTGCCTTTCATTCTCCAGCAGAGCAAAGTTCTGTGTGCAGAGGTGTCTACAGAAAGTGTCTCACCTTTTCTGCCTCTGCTCCTGGAGGAATATCTCTTGTAAGATCTTTCTCTGTGTGTCTGTTTTCTCTCCCTGTGCCCTTGCCACCCACAATAAAGCTTTTAGCCAGCTGCTTGTTCAGTTAAATTCAGTGAAAGCCTCTATGTTATTCTGTGTTCTTAGAAAGTTCAAAAAGTAGAGGAAGGAAACCTGGATTAGTGCCTAGAGCAGCAGCAGGTTCCTGCCAGTCTGCACGTGTGTGGCCCAGACAACCTACAGCAGGTGCTTTCCTTACCTGGTACTGATGTCAAAAAGGACATGGAGTTTCCTACTACCTTTAAGGTGGATGGAGGAGGAGGGAGAGTAGTAATTAAAAAGACAGCATGCTCTGCTTATGAATTCAAGCCCTTGCTTCAGTCTTCTGATTCTTCTGGCTGTGGAACAAAATAGAGGAAGTTATCTGTTTTGTCATCACCTAAGTTTGCTTCTTTTTTCCCTTTTTTTTTTTTTTAATATTCCTCCTGCTGGATTAACTCATTAAAAGACAAATTTCTGTCATGATTTTCAATCTTACTAAAACTTAAATAACAGGCAAGACAATGTCCTTTCTCTCCCATATAAATGTACATACATGCACAATTGCTTAGAATGAAGTTTTCTTTTGACTTCATAGAACAGTTGAGGTTTGCATTAAACCTCTGTTAAATACACTCAATAGCCTTCAAGTTTCCAATTTCTAAAGAAAAAGTAAGCCAGCTATAAAAGTTGCAATTATTTTATGGAAGATTTAGCACAATAGTATCTATTAAATAGCATTGCCTTTGCTTTGGGTGTTGGCACCCAGAAGCTATGCAGGTTGATGTCATCAGTGCTGCAGAGGTGAATGAGTTTGGAAAAACCTCCAAAGACACCTTTTCAGTTGGGAGAGATGACAAACAGTAAAAGGAGAGCTTGTAGAATATGCAAATTTAATTCACATAGTTTAAAAAAAAATGGAGCCAAGAAATCACCTTTGCAGTACTTTAGCTTTATGGGCCATTCAGGAGTTGGGAATTCTGCCCAAAGGGGAATGGTCTCTCTCAAGTGAATGTCCTTTACCTTCTCTAGGTCTTCATTTTCTCTTGCAGCAGCAGGCAAGGCTGGGAACCCCTGATGTAGGGCATTGCTTACCAATGAGGCTCTCCCATCTATGTGGGGGTTTTGTTTCTAAATGTGACAGTAGGGACGTTTCAATATTTTTTCCTGCCTCATTTGATTAATCAATATACCCTTCTCTTTTATACCTAGGAGAGAGAGTCCTGGGCATCATGCAGGGATGTACTTTTCTGGAAGTGTAAACTATGGATGGTTATAACTACAATATTTCTAGTGATCTTCCTGGTCATTCTCATCAGCCTAATTCTTTACTCTAGTGAGTATCTCACTCTTGGTTACACTAACATGTACATATTACAAACATGCAATATGTACACTCTAATAGAACACAAATGCAACAATAGCATCCTTTAATCTCCTCCTGTAAACTGCTGAAGGAGCTGGGATACTGACTGCAGAGGGTGGTGTTGTAGCTCCGTAGCTGTTGTGAATCTTAGCAGGCAGCAAGTAACTTGTATCCTGATCAGGTGGCAATTCAAGTTGTAGCTAAGTGAGAAAATATCACCAGAAGAGATTTGGATATGAGGATGAAAATGATGTTTGTAGTGTTGGAACAAGTGCCATGGATGACTTAGGTCCCTTGGTGTCATTGCCTGTCAGGCTCCCAGAGCAGATGACTTTTGCTAATGGAGGTGGGTGATTGACCTCCATGTGCTGTCACCTTTTTCAGGTGACTTGCACCTTCTTTCTGTCTTTCCAAGTCAGTCTTTACCTAGGAAATTTCTGAGAAAGCCATTCAGGAGAAAGCCAAGAGGGTTTTTTCAATATTTCAGCTAACTCAAACTTTTTTCTCCCCTTTCCATCTCCTTTTGATTATTAGATGTTTACACAGATGAGGATGACTACTGGGATCCTGATGAACTACTTAGCAGTGGAAATTTTCACAATTTTTCAGGAACATTGGAGTTAATGTGTGGTCTCCCACACTTCTCCTCTGAGGACATTACTAAGAGGGTAAGTGTTTATGTGATTCTTGGCAAAGTTGATTCTGCTTAGAACATAGTTTCAGTGTTTTGCCTTTAAAGAAGTTTTTCTGTGTAGCAACTCTGTCATTTGCAAGTCCACAAATAAAGTGTGTTGTACTTTTTAAAGTTGCAATCTGGAAAAAAAATTAAAAAAGATTTGTCTGCTTTTAAGCACAAAAAAGTATTCATTTTTTTCCCTTAAATTTGACCATTTGTTAAGACACAGTCTTCACCTTTTTCATCAAATCATCAAATAATTTAGGAGAGGCCTGTGAAAGCCATCTAAGCATAATATGGGTTAAACATGCTGTGTTTAACTGCTGCATTCTCCTATGAGTGATTGCAGCCTGGGCTCATAGCTGTGATTTCTGCTGAGCCAGCACAACTCTGAGTTACAGCTGAAATAAGCTCATCACATGGCAGTGATCATTTGAACATGCTGGGAAGGAAATCTCAGGAGAGAGACCCTCCCTTCCACAAAACAAGCGTTAGAAGAGCCTTTTGGTACTAATTAAATCCCAAACCTAACAACATCAGTTGCACATGGCAGCGCAAGCACATACTTTTAGTTCAGCCTGAGTGCCTCCATTGTGTTAAGGTCACACAGCAATCACTCAAATGCACAATTAACTTGTCTGTCAAATTTAAAGGACTCTGTACTTTTTCCAGGGCAGATATTCGCTGTTATTTGACCTTCAATGCCTGTTTTTATGATCCTTAAAGCACTTTGCAACAATGATTAGCTGTGTTGCTTTTTGGAGTTCTTTTTGTGAGGGGAAAAAAGAGATTGAATAGAAGAAACATATTTTTTCTCTCTCTCTCTCAGCTAACCGAGGTCTACAGTTCATCTCCAGCTTTAGGACGTTACTTTAGGTCAGCTCAGGTGATTTCTTTCAGGTAAGCAATGTCTGTCATCAAAGTTACCTGAAAATTACAGGCTTTTGATGAGACATACGTGTGCTTATGCAAATATGTACAATATTTAAATCTGTGAAAAATAGGTTGTTTGGGGAAAATTATGTGTATAGGCAGTAAAAACTGGTCAAAGGATCCTCTGGTGTAAATAGTAAATGCTGCTAAAATTATGTAATGACAGGAACATATTGTTGCTGTGAAGTATCACCTCTGTTATCTTTGGTTCCAATTGCAGCCCATAATAAACATATTCAAGGATATTTATTAAAAGGAAAAGTAATTGCTGGAAACACTTAAGATTGACGTGGTTTAAATAATCTTAAATAAATAAAACAAGGTTCATGGAGAGGAGAGAGTCATATTGTTCCCAAAAGAGATAAAGACAAGAGGAATATACACATTTCCTGTCATGGAGAAATAGCAGAGAGGTAAGGGAAGACAGAGAGCTTCCCCAAGGACTTCTGAAAAAGAACTCTTATAAAAGAAATTAGAAAGACAGGGGAAAATCAAGGGAAATAGTTTTGCAAAGTCCCAGGTCCTTTGAGATAGCAAGGATAAAGGAATGGCCACGTTGCAATGTGGCAAGGGCTAATTGTAGGGGCACTTTGCTCTCTTGAGGAATATGCTCTCTTGCCCTGCCAGCCTTGGGCACGCCAGCTTTGTTCAACAGTGAACTGTAGCTCCTTAGACTTGTGGGTACCAATTATCATGTAGACCATCAAGTACAAAGCTGTAGTTCTGCACATATATTGATTAGCTAATAATTCTCTCCCTCTGTCTCTTTGATATCTCTCTCTTGCTGTCTCCCTTTCTTTCTTTCCTTTTATTTTCCCCCATTCAAATACTTTTTGAAAATGTTTTGAGTTCTGTGAGTACAAAAGCTAGCTGTTGAATCATAGTCAGTTTTGGTAGACCACAAAACAAAATCTCCAGAGATGGTCTCAAGTTCACTGGTTTGTGTAATCCACTCCAGAGCTGAGTCAGGAGCACAGCTGGGTGGTCCCAGGTACTGCTAGCAGGAAAACAAACCTTCCTACAGGTTCCTAGGTAAACTGTGCCCAGGATATTGCAACACCTCTTATCAGCAGCTTCTTGTGAAGCACCAGTGCTGAAAACCACATCCCATCAGAACATGTGTCCAATTGCCCCTTGTGCATTCAAAAACTTTTCTCTGGCTGGCTTCAAGTATGTACCCAGTTTCAAGAGTTGTTCTAAGAAGGGAGGAGGAGGCAGAAACTGGCATCTTTGGCAGTTTTCTTTGATAATGCTGTTCTTGAGGAAATGGTTTTTTTAAAAAAATCCATTTTAACATTGATATGAAAAGTTAATCTTCTCAAAAAACAAACAAAAGATCCTGTTGAAACTTGAAGACATTCATCCTTTGATTTTGTCTTTCAGTAATGAAAGCTCCACTGCAATTTATCAGCTAGTGTTTTCTGCACCACCATCAACAGAAGGATTTCTGGAAAACAGTATGAACCCAGATTTTATAAGGAACATTTTACGTCAAAATATTTATGATGAAGATGTTATTAATCCTGGGACATCTGATTGTGTTAGGTTAAAGCTCAACCCGACTGATCTCACATGTAAGTGCTGTACATTAGAGAAACTGTTTCTTTACAAAGAGCAGAAGCATTTATGGGAAAGGAGGGAAATATCTCTAAAAAGATATTGAGATTCAGTAGTATATATTATTTGCATAACAGTATTAAGAACATTTTAAAATAGCTTTCAGCAAGTCTTGATATGCTTAACTTAAAACCTGGGACTCACTGTTTGGTCCTCAGATGAGAAAGGAAATAGTGATGAGACTGGTTAGTTGTGGACTCCAACGAAACTTTTCTCATCTAATATTGAATTTTATCTATGCAAAAAAATTCTCCTCGTATGTGTGTGCACTGTCAGGGGGAGACATATAACTTAAAATTATTTCTCCTTATTGTACATTTGGTTTTGAATGCTAACAAAACAAATTTTAATCCAAGGGAGGAAAAAAAGACTGATTTTTTTGGAAAATTTATTATGCACAGAAATACCTTTAAAGGAAACAAATGGTCCTTCTTCTAGGTTTTCTAGGCAGTGATTCCAATGACTACCAGAGACTAGGTAGTGATTCCAATGCATTTATATTTGTCCTGATAATAATGCCTGTATAAAAGTCCCGTGAGCTTTGAAGTTATTCTGAAAACAATGCATGGAGCTGTCTACCCCATATCCCAATTTACTGGGTCACACCTATGTGCTTTTAGAATAATCCTATTCAGCATTGTAGTGTAGGCAAGTAAGGTTTGCAATTATCTCGTACTGGTCTTACTAAGGGACAAGAGATCAACAAGTCTTGAGTTTCAATTTTTAGAAGCATGTTATTCTTATATATTGACAGGATTCTTAGAGAAAGTAGTGTAAAAAGAGACAGGAAAGAATACATTGAAATAACTATTTAAAGTTTCGTCTTAATACTAATATTGTACTGTTTTAACTTTCAGAGAAATTCTGGAAGTCTTCATCACCACCTAGATGAGATGGGGTTCCCTATCAATAAGTAATCCCAGGGCAGGAAACTATTCATTAGGTAGAAATACTTCTAAAATTGTTGTCCTATAAATACTGCCTGTGATACAATATTGTAAATGGAAAATGTGGTATATTTATGACAGTGTTGTATTGCTATAGCACCAATATCATCTTCTTCTATAGCTCAGTAATCTATTTCACCCTTGAGAAAATCATGTATTTGATGCATGCTCTGTTGACTTTCAGAGTTCTGCTTTGTCTTGCCTCATGATAAAATCTGAATGCTCTGCATGAACTTTAAAAGTAGTTTTGCACATGGCTCATTTCTTTTTCTCCTGGCTTATGCAAAATTTTCTGCACAGCTTCATCCTCAATGCTCACTTCCACTCAAACTGATATCCTCCGAACTGCATATGCCACATTTCCTTGTTGCTCTTTCCTTGTAAAACAGCCTCAAAACCTATTTTTATATAGAGTGTGTATATATCTTTTTTATTCTTTAATTTCATGCAAGACCTTTGCACTATCTTCTTTCTTAAGAATGCTTTAACTCTCATAATTTCCCCATTCTTCCTACAGTCTCCTTGGATAAGGTGCTCTTTGCTGTATTTTTCTCTTCTTCAATGTGAAATATGAAAGAAGAAAGCAACAGCATGAAGAGACATGGTTTGTTCAGTAACACACCTGAATGTCACAGGAGCCTTTAAAAGGTCAAATCAGCAGTGTGCTTTTACAGTTAGCTACTGCAACTAGTGAATAGACAGATACTCAACCTGTTTTTGTAAATCTGAAGACTAGTCTATACCCTTCATTATAGTTCCTGCCCAGCACTGGGGATAAAAATGAGGAGATGTAAGGTGTTTGCCTTAATAAGGCAGTAAATAGTTGTTCTTGTTGATGAGAGACCGGATGAGAGGAATCAGTGCCAAGAGGAATCAGTGAAGCAGACGACGTAGGCCAGCGTGGCTTGAAAGTTACAGACAGTAACTGGCTATAGCATAAAAATTAAGCATTAACTTTATTCAGAATGGAACATATTCACTACCATGTGAGTGAAGTATATCTTGTCATTTATTTAAAGCCTTATAAATGTTAATACTGTTGGATAGACATTTTTATTTTAAGAAGCATTTTGTATTGTAAGAAATGTGTCATGGAAAATTGTTTTTCTCTTTCTAGTATTACCAGCTTATTTAAGGAGTAATCTGACAACATTATTGTGCATTAAATTATTTATTTTTACTCTTAAAGTGACTGTTTTCATTCTTCAGCAGCTCTAGTCTTTCAGCTGTGTGAGTTGGGAAATAGCCATTGGAATTCTAAATGCTGAGCTGTATGAAGCATGTCTGACAGAGCTGTACACTCAAACCCATAGTTGTTATTGCATGTGTTTAAACTGAGCTTGGGAAACATTCTGAACCAAATTAGTTGTTTGCATGACTCTCATATTTGTGGCTTATTCTGATTCCCTCTTGGTTTGTAAGATATAGCATTGACTGTAAGAACTATAATTTCTCTTGCTGTAATAGTCTATGCAGCATACAGCTAGAAGAGAGATTCCTTTTGTCTTGGGTTGCAAGATGTAACCAAAAAAAGAGTATCTATTCTATTTACCATCTGTTGGAATCGGTTGGGGAGGTGTTTTTTCTTTATCTCTTCTAACACCAGGAGGGAAGGGGAGGTGTGAATGGCCCAGCTGTTAAAACCAGGTGGGGCAGTGATCTTTATCTCTTTTACAACCCATCCTCCCTCCAGGGGGATCCCTGCTGTTAATAGGGCCATTAAGGCTCACTGCATGACTGATAAAATTACATCATCCCATTGTGAGATTCTCCACTCAGTGGGAGGAGCCAAGCATTCCTACCTGGATAAAAACCTTGAACTCAAACACCAGGAGCTGGTTTTGCCATTGGATTCCAGAGAGAGACTGGACCCATCTCATCACCACTGGACCCTTGGAAGGAAACTACAGCACAGGATCATCTCTGCCCAACAAAACCTTATCTGTCACTCAAGGAGGACTTAACTGGACTGCTACCAGCACCCTGACCAGCAGGGTGCTAGGTCGTATTCTGACTCTGTCAGTGTTTTCTTTTTGTTTGTTTTTTGTACTAAATACATTTTTTATTTTTTTTTTAAATATTTCTAGTAAAGAACTGTTATTCCTATTCCCACATCTTTTTGCCTGAAAGCCCCTTAATTTCAAATTGGTAATAATTTGGATGGGGGGGTGGGTTGCATTCTCCATTGCAAGAGGGGCCTCTGGCTTTTCTCTGGCAGACACCTGTCTTTCTAAACCAAGACACTTTTGATTCTTATGCTGGAGAAGGATAAACTTCATGGCTTATATGGCTTGCCCCAAAAGCAGCAGGCAGCAAAGAAAAGTACCAGCAGCAAAGAAATAAATTGCTGTTGAGACACTGCTCAATGTTTTTGCTCTCACCAAGACACCTGATCCTTTCCTTGAACACTTCTTTATCTTGATTCTAGGAACTGAAAAACAATGTAATGATTTGACTTCTTTATGGTGATACCTGTATGGACATTAAGAGTTGAGAAAGGAGTCAAGCATTCAATTTTTTCCCAGCCATCCTCCTCTATGTCAGTACCATTACATCTGAACCACACAGGAAAAAATGAGATGGAGCTGTAGTAACATGTGATATTCAACAGAAAATGTCTGACTTTACAGACTGCATCCAGTCAGGTTTTGAACTCTCATTGAAGGAAGTGTCAAAAAGAAAGTGGTTTCTGGTTATGTATCTGTCAGGTAAATTGCTCATGTAAAAGAAAATTAAAAAGTGAATTAATCATGACCATTAGGGACACAGCAGTGTGAAAACATGTTATTACATCAAGTAAGATATTTTGCGTGAATGATCAATATTAATTTTAATAGAAGAAATGAGGAAAATAATGACTGAGCCAAGTGAGACACTGTTAAAAAGCAGCTTGTGGAGTGTACAATCAGCCCTTTAAAACCCTATGGCAGGTGTCATCTGTGTGGCCACAGCTGCGAGTATGAGTTTTGGGCAGACTCAGCTGCCTGCCACATGCTGGTAGTGTGCTCATCCACTGCTCCGTGCACTTGCCCATGGGACTGTCCCCAGCATGGAGATGGCAGATGGGAGTCACAAAGGCACTGCACCATAAAGTCAGGGCTGGAGCCAGCAACCACACACTAGAGAAGACGTAAAGTCAGAAAAAACTGTTCAACATTTTCTTCCATAGTGCTTTGTTACAAAAATGGAGGGAGTGAAAAAACATACTTAAGCAAGAAAATGAGCACATAATCACTTTATGAGCTCTGGTCAACAGTTGAATACCTGATTTCAGTCCTTTGCACATGTCCAGAAATGCTGCTTGCAGAGGGGTCCCGGGCTGTGAGGAGGTGATACTCCAGCATTGCAGAAAGCCAAACTGGAGACTCCAGCAGGAGTGAGCTGTGGAAGCATGGTGTCATGGAAGCAGCACCTGGACTTCTGCTACTGAGAGGTAGCTATCACCTGGGCAGAATCAGTTATTGACTGTTTTCTCATGGATGTAACACTTGTTTTGCATGCAGTTTATTGTTTTGGGGCTTTTTATTTCATTCCAACTAAAGGACTTTACACTAAGTACTATTACATTAGAAGGGGGAGGGGAGAATTTGACAAATGTGTTCTTTATAAAAATCATGCATTGTATAATGGTACAAATCAAGCATGTCAGAGAAATTTTGGACAAGAGTGAGTGCATCTAACACAAAGTTTATGCTTTCATTTCAAACATGAAACATTCCCCAAACAAACAGAAAGACCCTGTTATCATTGCATTTTTGAGAGTTACAGCAGTAGTTCTTTAAGGCCCCTTTAAAAAAGAAGTATTCTAAAAGAATAATGTACAGAAAAATGTACAGCCTTGATTGCTTAAAATATTGTAGCTCCTAATTTTCTATAGAGGAACATAGTCTTATGATGGCAGTTGCTAGTGATTCCTCCTGGTTTAATTGTCAAGTCCTGTACTCATTCCATGTTTCTTTCTCTGATCAGCTGTTCATAGGCAGGTTTGTCTCAGTAAATGACTGGTACACGTAGCCTAAGGAGTGAGCTTGGTAACAAGAGAGAGATACTTGTTTGAAGACCCAACAGCAGAGGGAGGATGTCACCATGGCTGCACACACTCAGGACAAAGAGTGCCTTCTAAGTTACCAGGACATCATCATATTCACTATGCTCTTCAGGGCTGGTGACATTTGCCTCCCTCTTGGGCACACTGATAAGTGCATATTCTGTCTGATTATTGCTGTCAATCACAGAGACTTCAGGTTTTACATCGTGGCTGACAGTCGAGTACCACAGTTCACTGGAATTCATAGAATCCTTTTTGGAAACATGCTCCTGAGGAGGAAAGGGGGAAAGAGAGAGTGAAGTTTCAGTATGATCATATCTGAAGCTGTTTGGAGACATGAGCAGATCTGGTATAGTCTGTATACTCACGCAGTGCTGTTGACTAACACACGCAGGGTTAGGTTTGTAAATCCACCCAAGTGTCCAGGCTCACCTGGAGAGCCCAACAACCCACGGCCCTGCACAGCGGTGCTGGCACAGTAAAAGCTCATCACCACACGAGGGAGCGCAGCAGCACAAGTGGAGCCTCCAGCCCGAATCACCCCGGGCCCGGCTCCCCGCAGGGTTGTCCCGACAGAAATCACCCCTGTGACATCCACCCAACAGAGAATGGGAGCTGACAGGCTCGAAGGGAAAGTTACACCGGGCATTTTATGGATGCATGTGAAGGGAGAGCATTTGGGATTCAAACAAGACTTAATATGGGGTGTTTATGGAAGGAACTGAAAGAAGGGGGTCAGGGTGACTTGCATTAAAAAAAGCATAAAACAGAGGAAGAGAGGGAGGGACAGGAGTCACAGCAAGCTGCCAGAGAGACTGTAGGGTCTGGGAGGCAATTAAGACCCCAGGTGCATGTGTGTGTATGGCTGTCCAGGAGATGCACTGTCCTGAAAGGCCCTGACTTCTCCAGAGATGAAGTGAGGGCTAATCCCTTCCCCAGCAGCCCTCATCTGATGCTGTCCTTGAGAACAGAGGGAAGAGAAAGGAGAGCCATTGGCAAAGAAGGAGGTAAGATTGTGTGGGCAAATGCCTTCCCAACCCTGTTTAGACTTGTCCCTCATTTTGCCTCTGAGGGTGGTTGCTAACGGGTTGTGGGTGATTGTGCATTAAATAGTTAGCAGGATGACTCATTAAATCCAAAGGGCCAATGTGCACTGATTAAGTACCTGGAGCCGGAAGTTAAAAATGTGTTTGCCCTTATGCTCTTGATTTGAGTGCACTGGGCACTGAAGCCAGCAAGTAACGACCAGCTTTATAGTGGAATCCTCTGTTGTCTGCAGTAGTGGCAGTATTTTGAGTGTGTGTTGGTGGGTTCATGGTGACATTTGTAGCTACCTTCCACACTCTGTAAGTGGAACAGAGGTCTCTGTTTCGTGGGTTAAAAATTCCAAAGGATTAGCTTTTATTTTTCAAGCCTAGAAGAAGGACAATGTTACAACAAAATTCCTGCAAGAATTTGCCTTCTATTTTCCAAGTTTATATATGTCATATTGTCTGCTTAGATTCTGCTCTAAGTGGAAGATCTCCTGACCTTGAGAACACTTCAATGAAAATAAATTCTGATTTTTGATTAGAGGTTTTATAAAGTTTTGAGATGTAGAAATTCCAGAAATTTTAAGGAGCAGAACAATCAGAGTGGACTTGCTTATCATCAAGTGCATGGCTCTTTCATCCCCTGGTCATGATTGCAAAGATGGAATGACAGCAGTATTTCTCTTAATGTACCTGTGAAATGAGAACAGGTAGGCTCTTAATTTTCATGAGTGGCTCTCAATCTACTGAGTGAAGTCTGGAGCATCTCTTGTCCCTTCAGACATATAGGTCTGCTCTGAGTCACATTTTCCAGAATCCTTCCAGTCATCATGTTTTGAAAGGCTGTTATCATCAACCTTCTCTTATCAGTAGGGAGACTGGAGAGGTGGAGTGTTTTATCCCACACGCCAATGGATCAAGTGTGAAAACTTCCATTATTCACAGGCCAAGTTTAACACTCAGAAGGGGCCTCTCTCCTATTGCACTAACAGCCCTGCAAGGACTGTTTTCAAACCACGCTCTGGGGCTTTTCCTTGGGACACCAAAAACTCTCAAAACCAGACAGCCACTTGGCAGGTTCCCCCTTACAGTTCCACCCCCTCCTCTTCCCCCACAGTCCATCCCACACTCACATGTACAAATGATGAGCTCATTTCATCACACTCTTTTCTGTCATCTTGCCCACTTTCTTCAAAATTTTCTGCTAAACACCCACTTATCTGCTGGGCACCAACTTTTGCTTTAATTATGTCAACTTTGTTTAAAAAAAAAAAAAACACAGTTACACTGCTAAATGGCAGCACTTCATCCTGCAGTACACAGAGGTTCTGGTGATTGCTTGCCATCAGGGACTCAAAAGGTAACTTCATTTACCCTCTGCTAAAATGAACTATTTACAAAGCAGAGGCAGCAAACCACAGGTACTCATCCCCTGCCTCTCAGAGCTCAGCACATTAATACACACAAACAACCACAGACAAACAACCACGCAGGACTGTGAAGTGCAGCAGTTCAGAAGTGGCTGTTCCCCCATCCCTGCCATCCAGGATGATAAATTTGGGCAGAGAACTCTATAACAGCAAGTTATAGAGTTATCTCTTAAATGACTCTGGGGTGCATTGCCAGAACTCCTAAAGCTAGCCCCAAAGCAGGGAGGTAACATGAGTGGGCAGTGTATTTATCTTACCAGTCTTTCCTGTGTTGCAATGCAACCATTTGCTCCATTCTGATTTATCAGAAACTAAATGTGCAACCTGAAAGGGCATGTTTGGTTTTGTGGATTTCTTTCTTTCTTTCTTTTCTTCTTTCTAGAGGCAGGGAGACACTGGAAGGGGAAACTTTATTCTTTTCCAGCAGAGACTTAGCCATTTGTTGATACAGCTGCTATTTTTTTATAGTGCAAAGATTAACCAAAACCCTTTAAGCCTCAAAGTGTTAAATCTCCCTTTGTTTTCAACTGAAGCTTTCTTTATTACTAAACCTGGTTGACAATACTCCATTTAAATGACTTTTAGAAAATGTGATGCTGAAACTGAAACTCTTTTGGGAAACATGCCAATAGTCAAGGCTACCAAAGTGCTGAGTGGGGAAGGGAAGGGAAGGAGGAGGAGAGAGAAGTACACCCCCAGCTGTAAGTTGTGCAGTGGCTGAGGACATTCACTGAGACAGCATCACAAGGTTCAGCCCCCTGAATTGTCTGATTTTGGCCAGACAACATCACACTCAGAAATTAGGAGTGTGTGCTGCAGTCTGTTTGACCACTGGCTGTCCAAGAGTGGGGCTGCATCTCAGTGTCACAGTTTCATGGGCACACTTCGTGTGTAGGCTTAAACTGGTGTTTTTCTGCATCCTAAGCAAATAGTCTGATTATGGGTTTTTCTTTCTTCTGCAGGAACATGATGGAGACTTTGTCTTTCTAACATGGGGATGCTTTGGACTCAGTTGCCCCAGAAAGGGGGATGGAAGGAGGGAAAATCATTTTAGTCTTTACCTTGATGGTACCTGGTGGATAGCTGCAGGTCTGTGCTGAGGAAAGAGGAAGAAAACACATGTGATTGTCATTCAGTCAAGTAGCAACACTAGACAAGGATTTTCATTAGCACTTTTCATTAGGACTTAGTCACAGACTGAACATAGGCTGTGCAAAAGCATGAACTTATGCGACAAGGGTAGGGAAAAGATTCAGCCTCTGAGAGCTAGATAAAACTGATGGCTTTTTGAGATTTATCTTGTCTCTAGTTTATACACACTTGTGTCACACAGCACTGCTCACTGGCCCAAATTAAACCTAGATGTGCAATCTTCTTGGTTTTTTCTTTTTGTTTTGTTTTTGTTTAATTTTATTAACGGAAATCAGTTTTACATGTCTGTCTTAGAAATGAAAGTTCTTGCTTGTTTTCTGACTGTGTTTTAGCTTTATGACCCATGCAGCCATAATGCTGCCTGGGATATCTGGCTGGGTGATGGGACACAAAGGCACTACCTGATGTGCCATGTGCACTGAGTGTCCGTGTGCACAGATTTGGCAGTCTGGAGCATTTCTGGAAATTTATCTCTCTGCCCCATAAACATAAGTGGCAGAGGTCTGTCATTTTACATGCTGCTTTCTCCTAGCCTTGTCTTTATCAGTCTGGCTGGTTCTTAACGTGAGATGGGTTGAACACGTTGCTCCTGTAAAATTCCAGAGCTGAACTTTCACTTTTGCTTATGATAACAGGACTTTTTATGCCTACTTGTTTTGCAGCCTGACAGGAGAGAGATCAGTCTCTCAATAATGCACTGAAGCTGCCATCTTTAAGAGTTTATGGTGTTTTCAAACATTATTGTGCTGCCTTAACACTGCCATGAAATTGCCAAGGGAGATGACGAACAAGAAGAGGGTTTTTGCTAATGCTGCTGCTTGTGAAAGTATTACACCTTTGCTACATGAGTGGCTTTACCCACAAGAAGGAAAAGGCAGCAGCCTGAATCTAAACCAAGACCTCCTGATTCACATAAGAACATGTGATCCTGGCTGTCATAGTCTTCCCTATTTGCATATTCAATATGAAGAAACTATTTTGTTAGAACACCTCATACTGACGTCTGTTTAGAGAAAGTCCTAAGCAGTGCTTGTGTCTGGGGAGCAGGGTCTGGTGTGTGAGCAGAGATGTAGGCTGTGCTGGCAGCCCACTGGCCTCAGCAGCCCTCCCCCTCCTTTGCTGTGGCCCTGGCAGAAGCAGAGGGACAGCAGAGGTTCCCCCACTGTGCTGGCAAGCCCGCAGGTCTGGCAGTGACACACAAGGGCCCAGTGTCCCGCTGCAGGAGGCAGCGGCTGAGGCACCTGGGGCTCCGTAGCTGGAGGGGATGGCTGCCCACTCCTGCTGCCTTCTCCGGAAACAAAAAACACCAAAGAGCCCCCGAGTAACCCAGCACAGTGGGACATCAGAGGGCAGGTATGTTCCTCACTGGATGCAAGGAGGTTTCCCTCCGTGGGGATGCAAAATGCATCAATGCCACGGCTGCTGCCCGTGGCTGTGCCTGTCAGCTGCCCCTGCAGTGATGCAGAGAGCTCCCCCATGTCCCCACTCCTGCCATGCCACACCATCCCCGAGGGGCTCAAGCTTCCTTACTTACTTTGCTTGTGGGAGTATCTTTTTCTCCAGCTGGAGACAGGCACTCTCCACCTAGGGCATGGAAATAAGGGTCAGCAGGCAGATCTGGGGCTTCATGGTCCTCACTTCCTGCTGCCAGCCAGGGACACACACAAACCTGTAGGGAGATGCCTTCTCCAGCTGTTTGGATGAGGCACTTTATGTACGTTCTCTGCTGCTGCTCCCCCCGAGAGGCAGCCCCTGGCAGGCACCCAGCCCTGCTCTGGGACTTGCAGAAGCAGGGGCTGCCACAGGGTAGGACAGGCACGAATCATAGGTCCAGGGACAGAGGGTGGCAGCTTTTGGCAGGTGTTACAACATTTAGCTGTTCCTGGGAAGTACAGTCTTTATTCCCTGGGAACCCTGGCAGTACAGCAGCAAAGTTTGTGGATTGGAGGAGCAACCAGCCTTTCTGGGCTTGTCCATATTAAATAGCTCTAGATGGGTGAGTCAGCAGTAAATATTGGGAAGAGATAGGAAAGAACCAGTCTCATGCTCCCACAAATGATCTACATTGATCTGACCTCTAGCATGTCTTGGGGAAAGGCAAAAGGAAGAAAAACATAGCAATAGTGTGACAGAAGGGACAAATTTATGGTGGTGAGTGCAGATCTGATCTCTAGCAGTTGAAATAATCCTTGCTGGTTCAAGCAGAAGACTATACTTGCAGGTTGGCAAACTTTGGCAAAGTTAGGAGCCTTTACATTGTGTTCAGGTTGTTGTTAGCAAGTTTCTTGGTAATAAGAGCTGTGCTTTCTGGGATGTGCACTTTTGCTTATAATTTACAATTTTGGGCTTGTAAAAGGCCAATAATTAACAAATATTTTGCTATGTAGTGTTAATATTTATATGCTAGACTTGTATATATAATAAAAATGTGCTAAGGGATGTAAAGCTGCAAGTCATGCGGATTTAGGGATTACACACAGCGTGCTGGTGGAGGTCATGATGAATCAGTCTCTAATTGTTTACATTTTTTTCCTTTCCCAGGACTAAGAAAAATAGGTAATGCTGCTATTCTTTTTTTGCTGTTGATACTTTCCTTGCTGAGTTGTGTTCTCTTAGGTCTCATTTCTTCTACAAATTACCTAAGTTCCTCAACTCACCTGGAATAATTTCTTTCTGCAGATGTCCCTCTTACAAGAGTAGCAGAAAGTTTTGCAAATATTAGTGAACTTCCCAATTTTCTGTTTAGTGGGATAACTTAGATAGCTTTCATTACAGCTGGTTTTAAAAATAAAGCTATAATACTACCTCATTCCAGGTTGTCTACCTGGTTTTCTTTGAATTATAAATATAGAGTTTTGCCTATACTGGATATAAAATTCTCAAGCTAAATTGGAAATGCCAATGTGACCATTTCATACAAATCAATAGAAGTCCTATGAGCTGTTGTTAAAATATGTATATGTATATGTATTTATAATATATATGACTTACATTAGGAGCCTGCTGTAGCTGTCAGATATTGTGAGTTTGATATAAGTATTTTTGTTTCCTGAGATTTATTTATTCCATTTTTCTTGTTTATATTCAGTTGGCTTCTGATTTTTTAGTCCCTTGCTCAGATGAAAAGGCTCTTGGGTTTGGTTAACTCTTCCCTGGACTGTCAAAAGATAAATAGCATATGTTCCTATAGCAAATTAGATCTGCAAATTGATGCATTACTCTTATTTAATTCTTATTTAGCCAATCATGTGTAATCCTGCAGGGAATATACATTGTATGGTCTGAGAATTGAAAGCCTTTCTCAGCATCTGCATTCATGCTGCAGACATGCTGACTCTTTGAGGCAGGTCCCCAGCAGTTAGAGAGAGGGAGCCCAGCTTGCCTGTGGGTGCAGAGGGGTTCTGAAGGGTCAGCTCTTATTGGGCTGAGGTTTTTTGAGGCAATTGTAGGTACAGTTTTATTAGTAAAAATGCTGGGAAATAGCTCTGGCCAGCAGTAGTGAAAAAGGACAAATGTGACTCATTAAAAT
Organism: Alaudala cheleensis; assembly: GCA_013398995.1. Lineage (NCBI taxonomy): Eukaryota > Metazoa > Chordata > Aves > Passeriformes > Alaudidae > Alaudala > Alaudala cheleensis. The sequence goes on along the minus strand of VWYE01025671.1, from coordinate 68,706 downwards.
GAGAACAAAGGCAGATTTACTTTTCTTTCTTTCCATCATTTCACTTAGCTCTTTGCAGACAAGCTGCATGAATTATGTTACAGGGCTGTCTTGCTCAGGAAGTGGTCAAACCAAATACAGAAATGCCTCTAAAAAGCAAACACTGAACAGAAGGGATGAAATGGCAAACATGGGCATATATAGGAAGAAGGAAAGGGTCAAGAAATTAATTACAGAGGAAGCAGGAGAGTTTACAGATAAATGGTAGGGTTTGCAATATTTTCTCCCAGCAGCTGCTGTTAAGAGCTCAAGTTTGTGTTGCCTGCTTTGCACACCTGAAACTGAGGTTGCCTTCAGTCTGAGTTTACTTCAAGCCAGCTTCCAAAGGGCTGAGTGACAGGGCAGTTGAAGTTACTCAGGAAAGATGCTGACAACTGGATAATGTAAATGCATGAGCCTCATTCCTTAGGAATTTTATATGGATGGGCTGCCTGTTACGAGATACATATAAACTTTGTGTTGTAACCTGAGCTTTCCCTTTAGCCTGAAATTACGCCCTGTGCTGTGGAGCAGAGGAGCCTTTCCTAGCTGACCCTCAGTCTCTGCCGTTCACACTTCCTGCAGAGCAGCAGTGGCCAGGACTGGATCTCTGCAGCACCAGAGTTTTGCAAGGATGCTGTGTCACTGCGTAGGAATGACTGTTTCTCTGGGAAAAAAAAAAAAAAAAGCAAAGCCAAATCAAAACCCCCACCCTCATCATTTCTCCATCCCTCTGAACTTCTGAGAGGTCTGTTATTTTTCTGAAAGACACGGCTTTGTCAGCAATGGGGCAGCTGTAACTGAGGAGAAATGTGCTAAACAAAAATCACCCCAAGCTGGCACAGTTCATCAGCAGCAGCTGAAGTGAGATGATCTGCAGTTGCTCTCTGCCATGCAAGTGCCCTCCCTGAGTGACTTCTCCTGGCAGCAGTTTGTTGGAGTTTCTGAAAGTGAAGGGAACAGGGTGTGGAGCTGCATGAGCACAGACTGGGGCACAGCACCAACCCAGTGATGCCTTTTATGGCAGTGGCCCCTCTTCTCTGATGAGGGATATGTGTTCCACAGCCCCATCAAGCTAGCAGAAAAAAATCTGCCTTACAAAAATCTTGCTTGCAAGGTTCTTATAAAGAATTCTGTTCTTATTCCCGTCCCTAAAGAGCAGTCAGGAATTATTTCGAAAGCAACACCAGTCCCAGATGTAAGGGTGACAAGACCACTTAAAGCAGTGGGGATTCAGCAAACCTAGGAGCTGAGACCCTGGACCTGAGATCCATAAGGCAGACAAGCTCATCACTGCTCCTTGCTGCCACAGGTGAGGAGCCACCAGTTTCATGTGGATTTTGTTTGCCATAACTCAAACCACTCCTGAGAGCAAGGCTTCATGCTTTTGGGACTTCTGCCCTTTTCCTCAAGGCCAGGTAACGTGGTCACAACTTAGACATCTGGCCCCAGACCTGCAGAGATGTGGGAGATGCATTCTCTTTGCAAACAAGAGGAACACTGTATTTTGGCAATGGACTGCCTCATCTGAGCTCCTTAAGACCAAATAAGCAGTCAGGATGCAATACTCAGAAATTGCATGACCTTTTCTTTGACCTATCAAGAAGACAATGGAAAAGAAAAGGGAATTTTCCACCTGTCCTACGTAATTCCTGTTGAGCATCCTCCTTTGTCTTTATAGTTCCTCTATCTATTCCTTACCACTGTTGTACATAACTGTAGGATACTCACATATGTACAGCATTTAAATATATTGTACAATTTAGTCTATTTCTATGCAGTGAATAGAAAAGCTTGTCTTTATGAGACATGGTACCAACAGATAAGAAATAGCAAGGTGAGTGTCTAAATGTAGTTTTCCTGCCTGGAAACTTGGAGCAGATGACAAGTATTCTTTGTTCCTTTTGTTCCTCACCAGGATGGACTCTCTTCCTCTCTTCAGCCGACTCTCTGTGCTGGGAGCTTACAGACGATGTCACCTCTGTAAACATCATCCTGAGGCAATACTCTTTGACATACTAAGAACTATACTGTTCCTCTTCATTTGCTTGCTAAATTATGTTTTGTTAATCAAGAAGCTCCTCATGCATGTTCCCTTGAGGCTGATTAAATGCAGGTATCGTTTGTTTTGGAATCACACTCCTAGACCTAGTGTTGAATAATTAAATATAAAATTGTATTGGACCTACCTCATTTTTGGTGTGCAGTTTCCCATCCTTCCACTGGATCTCTGCACCCTTTGCTAGCCAGTTTTGGTGTGGTTTCCTTGCTGAATTGTTTGCTGTACTGGCTGTTTTACAGGATGAAACTCAGTGACCAAGGCAGTTTCTTTTCTCACTGTAAGTGTATGCAGCACTCAGACGTTGGGCACCTAAAAAAAACAAAAACCACCCCAAAGCTTTCACTGCAGGTAAACGTTAACAAGTGGGGGTGGGAGAGGAAGAGAGGTGGAATAGATGAGTGATGTTGCTTCCTGGGGTGCTGGGATGAGCTGGTGGACTCCACAAAGTGACTAATGTGTGGCAGAATGGACTCCTTCTAGGTTCTGTTGTCTGAAATAGCAACTTAGGGTGCTTTTGGCAAGAAGAAACCACATGCCTAGCCATCTTGCTCTTCTGAGAAATGCTGTGACAAACTGAATGGTAAAAACCAAACACTTCAAACCACAATGAAGCATAGCCTTTGCTAGTGAAGCTTTCCAGCGTAGTCCTTTTGTGCCCCTTTGTCCTCTTTTTGTCCTTTTTTTTAAATTATTATACTTTTATTCCTCTTTCTTTTTCCCAAGCTACAAGGAAGAAGAAAGCTAGAAGAACCATACATATAATTTGCAGGGCTTTTGACTTCTGACAGGAGGAAGCAAATTTTAGTTGACACATTGTAATTGCCATACATTGCTGGAAAAAAAAAATCTCTGTAAGTCTTCAGGTATCTGCAGCCAATTCATCAAACCTCAGAGGTAAGAAATGTTGGGCAGTTAACAGAACACTCTAAGAACACATGGTGTCCCCTGGGAATGTGTGGTTTTGCAGACAGAGGTACACTATCATGTGCCAGGTCTCCACTAAGTAGCCCCTTCCTTTGCTTCTGTTTTGCACTTTGCTAGGCTGTCCAACACCAGATTTCAGCCCCAGAAGCTGTAACTTGCAGCTGACAGCAGGGTTTTAGCAGAGGGAGGGAGTCCACTTTGGGGAGAGATCACACACCTCCAATTCAAACATGACAAGGATAAACAGCTGTGTCTGTGTACAAATTCCCCTTGCGAGCTCTGATCTGAAACCTGTGAGCAAACACAACAATTTGTCTGTAACCCTGCCCAAATGAGCACCACCTGGTCCTGCAGCAGCCCTTGGCTTTGAACTGCCACAGCCTGCCCTGATGCAATGCCAGAGGCTGGAGCAGATGTTGGTAGGTGCAGCTACTGCCCTTACCTCGTGTACTGCAGCTCTCCAAACTCAACTGAGACGCAGAGTGATTTGCCGCATGCAGGGACTACTTCAACATGTTTAGTAAAAATAGTTTCAGACCTGTTCAGTTGCATTTGACAAGCTGCTTCCCAACAGTGCTACCTACAACTAGAGCCAAGGAATCAATCTCCAAAAGTCACTGCAATTGAGGAGTGGATGAAACTCTCTACACCTGTTTTGGTCTGTTTACGGGCAATGTCTTGAGGGGTGGCACTGAATCCTTCTGACAGAGCAGGCGGATGTCCAGTTGTTAACCTGGACTTGGATGGCTGAAAAAACAATGGCTTAGCCTGGTGGTTCACAAACCAATGTATTAGACTATGATTGTGCCTGAGTGACCTCCCTTGGTCACTGGAAGAATTTTCTGGAAGTTCAACTGTGTGAATTGTTACTTGCATTAGTCACTTGTCTTTGGGGAAATACTGGCATTTTGTGACTGTGCAATTCTTGTATGTCCTTTTTTAATTTCCTCAGAACTAAAAAGAACATCCTGGTGAAGCAGAAAGGAAGAAAATAATACAAATTGCTGTGCTTTTCAAGCAGTAGTTGTAGAACTGCTGCCTAATTTATCCCCAAGCTTTCATTGTATTTGGAATGTGACTGAAGCTCAGGCATATTGTGCAGTTCTCAGAAATGAGGACGTTGTGCAACTGAAGCTGAAGAGTTTGGCATCTGTCTGGCAAGGAAGGAAAAGGTCTGTAATCCACCAAAAGTCTATGCAAACAGATGAACAGAGCAGCAATACATGCACTTTAAGATACATTCACAAATTTCAAATAATTGGTTGGGTTAATGGATCTCATATTATCAGGGAAATGTTATGTTTAAAGCAATTAATCAACTGCTGATGTTGCCTGGTCCCTGAAGAAAGGGGAGTGGTCCAACAGAGATGCTGCAGCAGTTGGATGTGCACGCAAACACCAACTCATGAAGGCTGTTAGGGAGGTCCCTGCAGGCTCAGGTTCCCTGAGGCACCAGGAGCTGTCAAGGGAAAGGCAGAGCTTGGGAGGAGCAGCCAGCATACACAGCTCTTTCTCACCAGGGATGCTGTAACAAATAAAAGCCAACAAATTTTTCCCACCAGCAGAGCCATCTCTGTCCTTTGCTAAGACTGAAAGTTTGCTCTTCATTGAAAAGTGTTTCCTCCAGGAGCACACCGGTTTTAAGGGTTCTGGAAGATCAGAGTGTTTCTGGGAGAAATTAAGTTGGTTAAAGCTGACAAGAATATTTCCTACAAACCAGCTGGACTTGCAATTCTCTCTAAAATCAAGGGCATTTCCATTTGTGGTAGCTAAGTGGTGATCTCACATTTTGACCAGATCAGAATGCCCTTCCAGAAATTTTGCAGGAAAGTGCAAATACGCAAATAACTCAAGGAAAGGAAAATAAGATATCTCAAAGGAAAAAGACAAAAGTATGAAGCAATTGCATTTTTCGACTTACGGGAATTTATTCTTGAACCTACTCAAAATCACATCCTAACTGTTTCTTTAGAGGAACACTGATACTTGAGCTGTTTCTGTTTCCAGATTAGTTGCCACTAAAGAGAGAAGGAATCATAAATGTGAAAGCATGTTTGAGATTTTTTTGTGTCACTATGGTTTGGGCCTGCTGGCTTGCAACCAATTTGCATAACTCAAGGCTAATCTGTGCAGCCATTCAACAGAGAGAAAACATTTTATGTGCAATACTAGTCATTTGGAGTAGTAAGAATTTGCAAAAATGTAAGCCACCTCATCAGAAATCAGAAACGTGAAACACAATTTACTAGTAGAAGTTTGATTAGCAAATGAGGTCTCACAGTCTGGCTGCCCCACTGTGCCATGGAAGAGCCACCTGTGGACTGAGGGCTTGGCTGGGTTCAGCAGTGATCACAACCCACACAAAAAGGGGAACACAGGCATAACAATGACAAAGCAAAAAGGCACGAAAACAATGACTCAAGTTGTGTGACCTATGTTTTGTCATCTCAGGTGATGGTGGAGGAGGAAGAGTGTGCTTGTGGAAGTGCAACCCTGTCTTTCCAAGGGACAGGGCTGGGGAAGGATCATGGACCTGTGGAAATGGGGGCAACCTCAGTGGAGGAGAGATGAGACCAAGGCTCTGCTCTTTCCCTGAGGCAATACATGACCTAGGCCTGGAGTCTGCCTCTTGGCTTGCTTTGGTCTCCTTAGCCTAGAAAAAGAGCTGTGTTACAGAAGCACCAGCAGCTCCTGGGTCTTCACTGATTTACATGATGGGTGCAGACTGCTTACTGTGTCATCTGAGTTACAGGTAGGGACATTTGCACTACTCATTGCAGCATAGCCTTTCCTGGAGCTCAGGTCAAGGCCAGGGTGGCCTTTCCTCCTGCAACCCATAGACACTGGGTGCTGAGCCAGTTTCTGTGCTTGTATTTAGGTGCTGATGAAAACCCAACCTTACGGAAAAAGTGCTTGTGAAAAACCCAGTACCCCAGTCTGCTTAGCAGCACAGCTGGGAAAAGCTGAGTTTCTGGCTCGGACATTTGTTGTCATGTCCCCTAAAATCCAGTTGTGTCATAGAGGTGGGAGGTTTTTACCAGGTGTGACTTACTGTAGTTGCAAGAGGGGGAATGTCCCCAGAGTAAGAGCGAAGCGTATAAGAAAGGGGAAGTGGCACTCAGTGGATCACTCACTTGTCTCACTGAGCACACAGCTAAGATGAGGGTGGTCACTTGCCTGCTCCTCTCCAGCATCTGGACAGCTGCTCCAGGTAACTCCCTTGTCTGTCTGGGTGTCTGTGTAATTTTCCTAACAGTGTTAGGGACCTCAGTGGCTGTGCCCAGCCTCCTTCTGTGCTGCTGGGTGCTGCAGCACCCTCCTGGGCAAGCCCAGTGGTGACAGGGCACTTGTGGCACTGTACTACTTACCTGAGTACAACTGCTGGTTGCATTGATGGCATCCACTTCTTAATTTACCACCAGTGCATTTATAAATTCCAGAGAGATGTAAACTTATTGCAATGGGCAAATTATAAAGCAGGCAAACCATGCTTATAGGTATCTGCTTGGGCCATCAAAAGCATGGGTATATGACACTGGCTTTGTATTTAAAAATCATGTAGAAAAGGCTGAATTAGTTTCAAACTTGCTTCCATGATCATAGTTTGTAGTCTGCCTATGGCACTGCTGAGATCTGGAAAGCAAAGTGACTGGCACAGCTTGACAACTGGCTTCTTGGTCATTGATGGAAATGCGCCTGGCCATGGTCACAGCCAGAACCTCAGAGCACTTTTTTGAGTGGATTAGCCTAGTGTACCTCTGGGCACTGCAGACAGCTCAACCTTCTCTGCAAAGATATTTCCCTTTTATATAAATTGAATTATGTTTTCAGTGCTGCAGCTGTTACTGCTGATATCTCCCTTCCCATGCTGGCATGCACAAATAAACTTTGAAAACTATTATGCCAAGAGAATTGTGGAGCGGAGCTGTCAGCTTCACCTTGCCTGTACCCTTAACAATTTTTTCATGTCTACAAATTGGAAGAGGAGACTGATTGTTTTCTTCTTTTCCCTGGAAACTTTAAATACCATGGCATTTACGCTGTGAAAGTTTTCTGCCTGTGGGACTTAAGTAGGGGTCTCTTCTGTAGCTGTTTCTCAGCAGCATAATTTTGATGCTGAGATTAGAAGACAGATGTTGTTTGCCTCCTACCTTGCTTTTTTCTTCTGGTTTTCTGATCATTGCTGGTCTCTGACAAGTGTGAATACATGATGTATAGTGAGAAACATAATAATTATTTAGCAGTTTTACTGATTTGCTCCACCCCACGCCACAGGAGGGCTAAGAGGGTGATATTGGGCCAACAGCAGTTTGGTTGTCAGCATGGCTGAAAGTTTAGGGAATCTGTCTGTGGGTGCCCATGGGATAGCAGTCCTAGCAGACAAATCAGTGACTCCCAACACCAGAACTGCCTTTCTCAGCAGTGCTCTCTGCAGCACAGATATCAGGCTGACAAGATGCTTGGTGTGAGATATGGCAGTCTGGTGAAACTCTCTGGGTAGTTCTTTCAAGCTGCACTTTAAACTTTTCCCTGAATGGAGGGATAGAGAAATCCTCCAGAGTTGCTCTGCTTGGAAATGAAGGTGAGGGGCTGCATGGGCCTCTGCTGGGGTTGAGCTGCAGGAGAGTGTGAGAAATGCTGAGTGTGACACCTGCTTCTCCCCCAGCCTCTGTGCAGGTGACAAACAGAAAGGTCCAGTCAGTCCAGGTGGGAGGAAACGTCACTTTTTCGTGCCGGTCCGTCACAAAAGAAGATGTGATCCAGGTGACCTGGCAGAAGGAGACAGAGGGGGCAGAAGACAACATAGCAACTTACAGTACAATGAATGGCCAAAAGATAGCCAAGGCCTATGTCAGCCACGTGAGCTTTGCCCACAGCGAGTTGCAAGCCTCGGCCATCTCCCTTCATGGAGTCACCCTCCGAGATGAAGGATGCTACAAATGCATCTTCAACACATTCCCCTCGGGGGCTGCCACCGGCAGGATGTGTCTCAAGGTTTATGGTAAGGCTCTGTAATTGTGTGCTCAGCTGAGGACCAAGTCATTTTTCCTGTGAAAAACCTTCCCTAACATTGCTACATTGATGCAGGGGAAATGGTTCTTCCTGGCTCTCTCCCTCTCTGGCTTTACTTCTGATGGGAAACCAGTGTTCAGGAGTTCTTTAATTTTCTTCCCTTTCAAGTCAGCAAAAGTGAGATTCAAAACTGCCATGTAACCCATGACTTCCTCCAAGTTTCCCTGGTCCTGTGCTGTGCTGACAGCTCCTGGCCACAGCCATGAACCCTGTGCTCCTCTGCTTCCTTTCACTGCTGCTTTCACCTCCTAATCTTGGAAACCAGGCAATTTTTAACTTGCTCTGCATTTGGTTGTAAAAAAGTTGCAAAGTATTCAAAAGGCAAAGAGGCACATGCATGACCAGAATAGCTGGAAGCTCATTTTCAAGCTAGAGTAAAAATAACAGTACTTGGGCTGGGGTCAAAACAGGGCACAAAAAAAAAAAAAAATAAAAAAAAAGGATGAAATACTGTACAGCTCATGGGATTTGACACATGAATATCTTGAGCAAGTCACTATCAACTAGCTTAATGAAGACAGTTGAAACAAATAATGAGTTAAGATGGCAATATTTGTCATCTCCATATGAAATCATCAACTAGCAAGTGCAACCTGAAATAAAGACAAATAGATGAACTCAAAAAAAAGTAGAAGTAATAAGCTGCTTATCTTTTGAGGAAAGATGCTGTGTTTTGTCCAGCTGAGAAAGCTGAGACAATAAACATGCTCTGAGAACACCCTGTTGGCTCCTGGTTCTCTCAGGGATGAGACTGCTATGAGGAAACTGGCCGAGGATCATACCCCATGTGGAGAGTATCAGTGTCTGTGCCCTGTCCCTGGTGATATGACCCCTGCAGAGTGTTTTGTTTGTCCCTAGTACTTTTTGCTGACACAGACACACGTATGTCCACACACGTCTCCCTCCAGAATTCTTTGTGTGGAGAAAGGAAGCTCCTAACTTACAGGGGAAAGGAGGTGTTGGTGGAAAATACAAGGGAAAACCAAGTCTGGAACAGAAGTTCTTTTTCCCATCTTTTGGGAGAACTAGGGCAGAAAAGAGAAATGAAGAGAAATAAATGCAGTATTTCATATATGAAGGGGAAAGTTCCTAAAGAAATCCAGTTCTGAGTCATTCAGAGAGTAAACGCTGACTGTACATTACAGGAAAAACATGGAAGTGCCCTGCAGAGGGATCCTGTTTCTTTTAATCATGTGAATCGAAACAGAGATTTCTTTTGGGTTTTGGTTTTGGGGAATTCCTTCCCCAACTCACCAACATTTGGCTATGGGTCATCCTTCACCAGAGCACTACTTCTAAATAAAAAAGGGATGTTTTTCTGCTGCCACACACACTCATGCAAGCATCTCTTCCTGCATCTCAGATGAAAATGCATCAACTGAGAAGGGTTCAGCCTCTCTCATGGGCTCACAGACCATTGCCAGAGGCTGCCCCACCGAGGTCATGGTGGCCTCCCTCTAATGTGCTGTATCAAACCAGCCCTGGAGGGTCACCATGGACAAATGGAGCATTTGGCACTCTGGCAGAAGGTTTTAGTTCATATACAGTTATTTCTTTGAAGCTAATTTATACAAAGCCACTTAAAAGCCACAGTCTTGCTTGTTATTCCCCAATGCCTAATGATGGGAACAGCTTGGCTGAACAAGCCCAGAGGGTGCCCCATGGGGGAGAGGGAAGTCAGCAGGAATCTCCCAAGGCTCAGGGGCTCAGGGCAAGGTGAGTAAATCAGTCACCAGTTGAAAATGAAACGCTGCCATGTCTCTGCCCTCAAGAGGGGACTGCCAGGGAGTTTACGAGCTGGTAATTGCTCGATTAGAGCAGCTTTTGCAAGCGCGGCTGTTCCGGGACAGGATGGGCACCATCGCCACGTGATGAGGGGAAGTGAAACCATGAAAGAACTGGATACAACACTGTGAAAAAACAATCAGATATGACTGGAGGAGTGTCAGACCTGCCTGGCTGAGAACAGTAAACCCGGGAAGAAGCAGAAATGTCGTGCTCTGTAGCAAAATCCATTTTGGAACAGAATAGTTTCAAGCAAGCTTGGTGGGTCTCTTTTGAACAGTCTGCTGCCTTTCCCTCTTCATTTTACTTTGGAAATATTTTGCCAACCTTCATTGTCAAAGAGCATGAGAATGAAATCCAGGATGAGGATTGAGGGAGAGGTATGGAGAGAGGGACGATGTGCCACATCAGAATAGTCAAGACTTGCTGAAGTCACAAAATTGCCTGGACCTTTGCTGTGCCGTCTTTGGAGATCACCTGCCTTCACTGTAGATGGCACCATTTGCCTGGAAGTCTTGAGCACAGCTGGAAAAATGCCATCACAATTTCTTAGACAGGGAAACCAAGGCACAGTACTGCTGGTGAATATCCATATGGTTTGAAAAAGCTTTCTGTCATCACGAGGCATACTGTGATTCCTACAGGCTTTTCTCTTTCTCTGTAACACCACTACTAAGCCTTTAAACATAAAAAGTATACCATGACCTGATGGTCCCCCTCTCATTACAGAAAGCCTTTACAGAAAGTCCCTTTTTCAAATATTTGGGAATGCTGACAGAGCTCAAATTTGGGAACATCTGCAGTACTGATCTGCAAGAGAGACTAAAGCAAGTACTGGCACACAACATCTCAGGCAAAAACTTTTTCACTGGAAACAAATATTTTAATGAAAGGCAAAAGAAGCAGTTAAGTGTATGCATCAAACATTAGCAACCAGAACATACTAGCAAACACTGTAGCAGAACTTAACTGCAAAAGCAAGCACTTACAGGTTTTGACAGTGCATCTATTACAGATATTTGCTTGAGAGAAGCTCAGCCCTGCAAGGTCATTCCTTGGGGTGCATTGTGAGAGGAGAGAGAACTGCTGAGTCAGAAGAAGCACAGGTGCAGAGTGCAAGTGTTTCTGGCAAGATGCTGAGAAATTTTTCTCATCCTCTGTGGTAACATCTGTGACTTCTCCCTTTGATTGCTTTTGAATTTGGCAACCTAATATTTGAGGTTAATGCTGTGGGTGGATATGTTATTTTATGCATCATGTGAGTGAAAGAAGAAGTTCAGAGATCATTTATTAATCAAAACATAAATTGTTTATGACGCTAGTCTTCTCATACCTGGGAGATTTTGAGAAGTTCCAACTGAAATTCCCCTACACACTTTCCTTGTTTTTCTCAGAGGTTTCAGCAGCTCTGTGGGGGGTTTAGTTTTATCTATGGTTGATGTAAAAAGTGAGAAATACAAGTTTATTTTTTTCTAGGCTTGCACAATCATAGTAAGTAAATGAGATCAGTCTTGTAAAAAATCAAACAACCAACAAAAAGCAGCAACATTGTTGGTATACAAAGTCTTGTTTCCACCCTCTGGCAGTTATGGCTTGGAAGACACAGACTGCCCTTTGAGGTGCATCTGGAATTGCACCAGGAGGCCATAGGTGCCATTATGCATCTGGCACATGCCTTTTCCCCTTTTTGCAGCCTGTGACACCTCACAGGCAAATCTTTCTTTACATCACAAAAAGGAAAAATCATTGGTTTTCCCAAGAAGAATGAAAAGAAGTTTTGTTTGCTTGTTTAAAAGAAGGATTGCTAAATGATAGTGTTATGTTCTAGTGTAGGGACAAAAATTAGTTTCAGGATAAATACTGCACTTACCATAGTTATTTTTCTTATGTAAGTAGCAATATACATATGGAGTTCTACTAATTATAGCAATGAATACCTTTTTAATTAGAGGACATTCATGGTAATTCAGACTTGACTGAAATAAGAATTGCCACTGCACTTAAATGCTTTAAAAAAACAATATTCCCAGAAACAGAGACCTAGAAGTAGAGTGTGGTTTAGACTCCTATTCCATCAGCACATGCACTGAAGTAGAAGGCAGGCTGGTGAGCTGCCATGCAGAAACCCATGGACTGCACACCCAAATAGAACTACATGCCTTTATAGATATTAGCCTGTGAAAACTGACCTTATCAAACTGAGCAGAGGCTTGAACTAGACAGTCTCCTGGAGTCCCTTTTGACGTAAATTATGGTATGATTTTATACCAAAGGATAAAGAGGTGATTTTTCACATGGGTCATGCCTTATGTGTTCAGATCTCACCTGGAGTTCTATCCAGGTTGAAACTAACTTCCTGAACTTCTCCTCTTTATCTATTCCTTGCAAATATAGTTTGTATAAATAGGAATCAACAAGTAGGTTTCATGTGAATAAGCATGAATTATGCCTGTAGTTCATCCTTCTTCCAGACTGAAATGAAATGTGACAGCATCCACAAATCTTCTGGAGTGAGAGTGTTCAGAAGAAATGATTTTCATTATAGTTTTGAGGGATACTATGATGCACCCAAAACCCATTTACAATAGGAAACAAAGTTATACAAGCAGAAACCCTCCACAGGTGAAATCCGATGGTGTAACCACATACAAATTCACTATTACTGTCTTGCATAAATAGATGCATTTAGTCTTTTGATTAGCAGCTCTACACACCTCAAACAGCAGTAAAGCTAATCCTGCAGGTAATTTTAAAGGAAAATAACTCTAACTCATTTAAGCAGTTCAGCTCTTTCAGAGACAAAAAAATATGACTTCACAGTTTCACTGCCTTCTGCTTTTAACTCAGCCGTAATCACCACTTCTCAGTTGGGATGCTGTTGCTAGTAACAGAACTGAAACAGATGCTTCTACCCTCTTGCCCTTTCTTTTGTCTAGCTCTCCACTTCCAGGCTGTTGTCTGATCTCTTTAATGTTTATTTGTCACTGTTGGGTCTTGGGAAGGGGGAGCTAAAATTAGATAGCAGGATTTTCCTCTGAGATAACTCTAAATACAGATGCTCTTTGCTCAAACATAAGCAGAAACTAATGGACTTTATCACTTTTTTGTTTATAGCCATCTCAGCCCCCAAAGTGGAAACTAAGCTTATACCCAGTCCAGACAAAGCTGAGACCTCTGAGAAAATGGTGGGGATGAGCTGCTCAGCAACAGGGAAACCAGCTCCAAAAATAACCTGGCATCTTCCCGGCATCCTGCAGAAGAAACCAAGGGAGTACCGCATGAAGTTCAGCAACCAGACTGTGACTGTCATCAGCAATTTTACCCACACCCACTCCAAAATCCTTCAGGAGTACCCCATCACCTGCGTGATTCAACACCCTTCTCTAAATGTGACCCTGGCCCTGCCCAAAGACAGCCTGGAGAAAGGTTAGTATGTCAGCTCCTGCTCTGGACTGGGGCAGAAAATGGGAAGCACCTTCTGGGGTAGATCAGAAAACTCTTGGGAAGGTTGGGAGCAGCTGGTTCCGGAAGGCACCTGGAAGAGCAGCTGTAGCTGGGCTTGGGAGGGATGGAGGAGGTGCTGTGGAGCATCCAGATGCCCTGGGCAATGGCACTAATATTTTACTGCTCCTCAGGTCCCCTTACCCACCATGATGTACCCCAGCCTCCCTCTGTGAAGGACTATTTGTGACAGGGTTCCCTGTCACATACCATGACAAACTAAGGCATGCCAGCATTGGGTCCCTCAGAGGGGCTGGGTTCTGCATGCCTGACCTTAACATCAGAGCCCAAGCACAGGTCTGCTTGTGTGCATCATGCTGGAACGTGCTCCCAGTTTCCCCATCGACCCCATTTCACCCCAGGAAATGGCCACAGGATACTTGAAATGGGTTTCAGGTTGTTTTTCACTTCATGCACAAACTGAATACCTGCTGCTTTCCCCACAGGTCCAGACAGCAGCGTGGCACCAGCCATTGCCATTGCACTGGGGGTCCTGGTGCCCCTGACCTTCCTTCTCCTTCTCACCTGCCTCTTCCACCACCGCCTCCGGCACCTGCGTGACCCAGAGACAAACCCAGCCTGGCCCTGCTGGGTAGGTCTGCCTTTCCTCAGGGGGCTGCAAAATTCACCCCCACAGGTCCTGGGGCTCAACACCACGACCTGGCTCTGCCCAGCCACACCAGGGCTGCCTGCACACTGCCCAGGCCAGGCTGAACCTGGGCTGCAGAGGGACACAGGAATGAGACCCCAGCCAGACAGCCAGGAAGGGGAAACTTGATTCTGCATAGACAGCCCACAGGTGCCCAAGAGTGCTGACAGATAGAAACATTCACTGTGCCAATGACAAGGCATGCTGCAGTAGAAGCATCACTCTATTATATTTATGCACAAAGTAGTTGTGTAAGCAGTGGCCAGACCCTTGCACAGGTCTTCTGCAGCTTCTAAAGTAACCTCCCTCAGCACAGCCAATGCAGCTCACAAAGGCAAGCAGCTTTGAGGATGGGTCTCAAATAAAATGTGGTCTTAGAGGAAAACTGCCTCTGTGAGGGAAGCCCAAGTGCCATGCAGGGACATGGGCTGAGGCACTGCTGGTTGTCCACCACGGCTCTCCGAGTGCAGGGGGTGCAAGCTTGAGGTGGGGTAAACTGAGTGAAGGGGCATCATTTCAGAAAATCACAGTCCAGTTTTGTGAAGGCCTGCCCTTGCAGTATATGCCTCTTTTTTTGGATTTTGGAGTAAATTTTGGAGAAAAAGAAGCAGTGGAGAAAATGCAACATGTCTTCCATGGATGTTTTTTACCTCTAGGTCCAAGCTGAAGACTGCTTGGTTTGCAGTCTGGTTTGCAGGGATTGCAAGGGGAAAACATTAGTCTCCCCTCACAGAGAGTTGCAAGGACTCACTTGGCAATACAAATATCCAGGATCTTTACCCTCGCACTTAAAACATTCTTAAATTTTGAAGAAATAAATACAAAAACCTTTCTTTTGTCAGGTACTTCCTGCCTGCACCAAAGCCAAGAAGTGCAGGCAGTATGGAGCTGCAGGCAGGTGGGCTCCTGCATGCCGGGGTCCTTCTCGGGGTGACCCCGGTCTGATGGTGTTAAAAGGCTGTTTTCTCACCGCCCGTGCTTGGAAGAAGGAATCAGAGTCCTTGAGGTTGCCNCCCCCACGTCCTGGCTGCTGCCCATTCAGGAGACCCAGAGGGATACTCTGGTCTCCCACACCTGCAGTGTCCCCCAGCCTCAGTGCACCACTGAACACCTGAGAAACAGCCCAACGTACACATGCAAGAGAGAAACTCTTAAAATTACACCTCAAGCCTCCAAGCAAACCTCCTGTGACTTTCTCCAAGAGAAATATAAAAAGGGACAATTTAGAAGAGATATTTATTTATTTTATTACACTGTAATATTCTGTTTTGTAAGAAAAAAATATATTTATTTGAAACTCAGGCTGGCTGAGTGAATCCATTTAGTGGGACCCATGCTTTGTATTTTTGGGGGTTTTAACATTGTTTATTACTCTTTGATATTTTAACATTATAAACTCAAAAGTGGATGGAGGATTGTCTTGGACACAAGGCAGCATTTTGTAAGGCTGCTGGCTTGGAAAGTGTTGCTGATGGACCAAAGGAGCCCTCCACCAGGAGCTGGGCTGGACAGAAAACCTGTGGAACAGTCCAGCACACTGCTCTGAACTTCAGGTGTTGAACTTGCTCCTTAAAGAGCACAAGAGATCAGGCTAAGACTGCAGCCAGCCTGAACTTATAACCCAGGTGCCAGGAGCAACAGGCTTCAAGCCAGGAGTCATGAGGAAGTGCCAAGTCAAATTTCCAGCAACCTCTCCTGGAAAGTAGTGTAAAAGGCACATAGATGTTTCCTTGTTCCCTCTCCCTCAGGGGTTTCCACTGCCCCCTTCTTAATGTCCCTATCTGTCACAGCTGCCTTCTGTTTCCTGGCATCCCACCCACCTGCAGGAGGAAGCAGGGCAATAAAAGGGCAATTGCAGGGTTAGTAGGTTGTACACTGCATTTTGTTTGTGTTCTGGTGTCGTGGCAGGTGAGTGCAGTGGGAAGCAGGAGGCTGGTCTGTCTGAGGGGATGGATGCTTTATTTACTTCCATATGGGCAGATAAGAACCAGTGCAGGGCAAGGGGTGTTCCCTATTCTGACAGTGCTCTGCTTCTAAGCAGTGGGTCAGATCTGAGCTGTAACCTCCTGTAATTCCCTGAATTGTACCAAATGATCACGAAGCCTTACAGACTTAGGGAAGGAGAAATGAGCCCACCTGGCTCGTGCTGGTCTTGTGGGAAGCCACCAGTGCAGGCTGCTTCCTCTCTTTCTGGTTTCCCGGAGCAAATGCATGTCATCTGTTTTTTCCTCACCCAAATGTTTCAAATGGCATCCCACATGAATTACTAACTTGTAGTCAAAAAGCCAAGTGAACTCAAATGAAAGCAAGTGAGTGAGTTGAGAATGAATAAACCTGGTCTTTGCTATAAAACACTTCTTTCCCTCCCCCCCCCAGAAATAGCACAGCTGGGGAGTGAGAGGAAAGGGGAACTGGCTGCAGCTGTTAGAATTGGGGTTTTTCTCTGAAGACCCCTATTTGTCAAAGGAGGAAGTAGTGGTTTGTCCAAAGTTTTCCACCATTGCTCATTCACTTCTTCCTTGATGAGGGCCAGGGGAGGTTTTTCCCTGGGTTTGTGGAGGGCAGGAATGGGGAGGAGAGGCCCTGGCACCCTTCTTGAGCCAGCCATGTGGCCTCAGCCCATGCCATTCTGCAGAGTCTTTACTTGCAATTTAGAGCAGTTTATTTGAGTTTTGATATGAGGTTTCTGCTTGTGTTTAGACTAAGGTTTTATTGGCTTTGTTGTTTGGTTTGTTAGAGTTTTTTAATTTATAAAAACAAACAAACAAAAACCCAAATCTCTTGAAGGAACAGGGAGTTTGGACATGAGTAAAGAAAAGGATTTCCTGAGGGAAGAGAGAAAGGCACAATGCCAGTGAGAAGTCCATTCAAACCCAGGAAAATGGCAGCAATTATCTATTATTGTTTTCTACAAGCGAATCACCTGGAGTGTGGGAAAGCAGGGCTTGGAATCACAAAAGTATCTGTCTGTGTGTGGGTTTGCAGTTTCTTTTACTTTTTAGCTGAATGTAGAAATTTTTAAAACTTTTAGAGGTTTCTGCTTTACAGGCATGATAGGCCCAGCAGCTTGGTGAGGGATGCAATGGCTTACAGGTAAAATTCTGTATAAAATTTATTTTTTCATTCATTATATTGGAATGAGAACATGATATCCAGTCACAGAACACTTAAAACCAATACATGTACTTACCTTCATGCTATACAAAGTCATCTACTAAGATGCAGTGCCATAAAATGCTGTGTGCTGCTGCTGTGGTATTTGACTTCACATAGCAATGAACCGAAGGCAAGAATACAGTTTGTGATAATGGATAATTAACTGGCTGACAGCTATGGGGAAAAAAAGAATATGAAATAGATACAAGCCATCTTTTGTGGAATAAAAGCCTGACTGAAGGAATCAGAAGTTTTGACTATGAATGATGAACATCCTAACTGCTGTTATGAGATTTCTTTGTGATTAGTTTGTGCTTGTGTGTCCAGTTACTTCTGTTAACAGTTTGTAAGAATTCCTTGGAATTCTTTATATTTCAAATGGGTTTATGCAGATACCTAGTATTTGTTTTAATAAATGTGTGGTTTTAATAAATGAGTTTGATCCCCAGCACCTCTTGTCTGCTGTTGCCCTGCATGGCTGTAGGGGAGGTTGGTGTGGTGTTGAAATGAGAAATAGAAATAAAACTGGTAGGATTTTTAAGTGAATAAGACTGCTCTATTTTCTACTTCAATACAAGTGATATGAAGCAGATTAACTTTGTAAGTAAATGGAAGCACCCCATATTTTCAAAATAAATTCTATGGGAATGTTCTGAGCTACTGCTGCCACCACAAAAAAAAAAAAAAAAAAACAGGTGGGGAAAAAAAGGCCTAGGATTTTTGCCTGTTTTGAGGCTGGGCAGTTTTCAGTCTCACCCAACTCTGCCTTTGGCTGCTTTGTGTCACTGCATTTTGTCCAGCCAAAGGACAAGTGGTGTTGATGCAGGCTATAATTTCTCCTAACTGATGGGAAAAGGGCAAGCAGGAATGCCACCTTCCAGCTTGCCTCTCACTTAGATAAAACTGGTTCTGGTAATGTGTCTCTCTTTATAAAGCACATGTAGCCTGCACCTCTCAGGTCTCTGACCCTGACATTAGCCAGTTTGGATTAAGATTTTAACTCATGTAAGAAGTGTCCTTTTAAATAGCTGAGATAGACATGTAGATAAATAAAATTTAGGTTCTTTGGGCTGTGTAAAATGTCCATGCTTCTGTTTTGGCATGCCAGGTTATTTCAGAGGTGTATTGTGATGCTGTTTTTCTCTGCTTAGATACTGGGTTTCTGCTTCTAAGAGAGCAGTAAGATGCCAGCAAGTTGGCCCCAACAACTCTGGCTGGAGATATGACTTTGAAATGTTTGTCTTAGATATTTCAGAGGCTGAAATGGGAAGAATAATTTTTCTTCTGAAACCAGTGCTGGCAGAGGCATGGGACTAAATTTGTACAGTGAAAAGAAACTGTTTTGGTGATAGACCTTTGAAAACAACATTGATCAGCAATTCTGTTGTGTGACCCTGGGGAAATGATTCATCTAAATACCACACCAGTAAATTTTATTATGAAATCAGACATGGAAGAAAATATAACCCATTGTTTTTCATTCAATTTTCAGCACTGAGCCCCTGGAAATCAGCTGAAACAAAAGAGAATTGCACTAATTTATTGCATTTGTCTCTTTTATAAATGAGCCTATCAAGCCAGGCAGATACACTAGATTTAAAACTTTGTTTTCACTCTCAGTACACCAGAAATTGCTCAAGTTTTTGGAAGCCATACAAAGGGCTTTCTCATATCTCTGTTGCTTTCATCTTTGGACATAGAAAGCTATGTGTGAAAGGAGCACTGAATGCTTGTCCAACTCTTTGTGGATGGACTCTGTTGTAGTCTGCTCAACCTTGAGAAAAGCTGAAATTTCTGAAGCCTGAGAGAATCCTCAGTCCAAGACCCCCTACACAATATGGAGTTTTAAATTCCCTAACGTGTCAGAAGCTGTGGTCCTTAACCACCCTAAGGAAAAGACAGCTTTGTCTAGTAAAAGAGCACTTGAAATTGTACATGAAAGACTAAGATGGAATGAAAACCTTGCCAAAAAAAACCCCTACACTTCTTAGTAAAAAGAAAAAAAACCTTAATTTTTTTTTCAATCGGAATATTTTATTTGATATTATCCTTTAGGTAAATTACAGAAAGCCCAGGTCTTAGTATAAACACCCAGGCTTACATTTCAGTTGAAAGAAGTCAATTTGCCTTGAGCCTTCCTTGTTTACAGGAATGTAGCTACTTCTCATAAATGAGATTGTGGTGGATTTTACCTGCCCATCATCTGAGTAACCAGAAATATCATAATTTGCTGCAGGCTTCTCTCTAAATACCAGAACCTATAAACAAAGAAGAAAAAGGGGAAATGTCCTCGTGTAATTTTCTGAGAGTCTTTGCATACCTACTTCAGAATGGTTTAATTTTAAGCATTTTAAGTGTAGGGTGCCTACTTTCTAGGATTTATTAACAGAAATAAGGTGTCAGTTGTCCACTCAATACTTCAGTATTTATGTATATAACTTCAATATTTCTTTCTGAAAGTCTGTACTGTAACAATTTCTGACTACATTCCAAGACATTCCTTGGAATCTAGCTCAGGCTGCACAGGGAAACCAAGACCTTTGCTGCATCACTGAGAAAAATTTCTGAGCTGCCTGCAGGCTCCACTGGAGTGGAAACCATGACTAGGATGCAAAACAAAAAGGGGCCACATCCTAAGTCACAGGTAATAACATCCCAGGCTAAAAGGATGTGATGTACCAGGCTCTCCAGTGAGTTCTGACCTCACAGAAGGATTTTGTGGTCATCCTGCAGGTTTGATTCCTCTAGTCTCAGGTTTGTGACTGTATCACTCTGCTGTGGATCTGACACATATCAGTTAGGAGTCTTGGAAAAACTGAAGCAAGAAACAGCATCAATCATCATCAGTGAGGCAGATGTTCTTTCTGAAAGGTGAGCAAGAAGGGTTGGGGACCCCCTACTTGATTCTCCACAGCTTCCTTCATCCCCTTAGCACATTTATTCTTTCTTTGCCCTTTTTCTGGTCCAAAGGATGCAGACCTGATATTGATGCTGAACTATCACACAGTGCAATATCTCTGCCTCAAACAATGAGTTTGTCCTTTGTATTCCTGTCACTTGACTCAGCCACCTATTTTGCCTCTCCTGGTTGTTTCAAGGTTGTTTTGTCTCCCTGATATTCTTCTGTCTTTGAAGATTCTGTCCACCTATCTAGATCACCTCTCTTCTGCTGGGCACTTCTTCTCCATCCAGGGTTGTCATAGGCCTGAGCTTGGAAGTGGAAGCAAGGGAGGAAAGAGAGAAAAGAGCAAAAGGGCACACAGGGAGCAAAGGCAGGGGAAGGATCTCAAAGTGGAGCTATATGGGAAAATAATATTCCCAGGAAAACTCCCAAGTTGGCAATTTGTTAGAAAACGCAAGCTTAGCCCTTGGTTGCTTCCAGGAGTAAAACTTCTCCCAAAATTAGCTTTGGAACACAAATGCTACCTGCAATCTGTATGTACATCTCTGTGGCCTGTCACTTCTGCAGACATCAGCAAGTAATTAATTTGAGGAGTTTGGCCAGTTGGACAACCAAGCTTGAGATACTTGGCAAAACTAATCCAAGGAGTGCTTAGAAAGAGAACCCCTTAAGGCTAGGAGCAAATGTCCTGGTGTTTTGTGAAGTCTGCAGAGTTAATTGGCAATGGATGGGAGCAGTTTGCACTCCTTTTTGTCCCTTGATGGCCAGCATGTGACATGAGGGTAAAGCAGCCATGGAAGATAAGGACTGAGCATGGCAGGGAGCTGATGCTGCAGGAGGGATCTGGCACTGGATATCACTTTGTGTTCCTCAACTGATTTCTGATAAAATTCCCGTAACTTCCTAACTGAAGTATGCATGCTACCAACAGAAAATGAGGGAAATTAACCTTTCTAGTGATAGCCTGCTCTCATGGCATTTTCTAGTTGAATGTCAGCCCTTTTTGGAGTTTGGGCTTGCAGCCAAAAGTGAGCCAACATTTCATTTCCTCCTCACCCCTTCATTTACGGGCTGTGACCAGGAGTAGGATGCCCCTTTGTCTCTGGCAGAACTGAGGACAACAAACATGAACCACCAGAAAGGGGAGTAAATACAGCTACAAAGCTGATGAACTGTCTTTATCTTCATTAGCAATTCTCCTCTTTGGCATCAGCAGAAACAACAAATTTAAAGCCCAAAAGAGAGAAGCCCCCAGAAAGTTGTCTCTTCAATTTAAACATAGGGCAATTAGGCAGAATTTGAAACCTTTTTTTCCCTTCAGAAAGTAAAAATTAAGTAATTAAGGTGCCCCTCTCCAGTACTCACAGTCCAAACACGCTGCTTTATCTGAAAATTTAAAAGCATAGAGGTCTGTCTTAGACAAACAGTCCCCTGGGACAGTTCTGTTTAAACAAACAACTGCATCTTCCAGCAACTTTGATAAATGACTAAAAAGAGAAAACCACTAGCTTCTTTTGGTGAGCCAAGTTGAGGAACTGCACAAAAGAAAAAGCAAAATCTGCAGAAGGGACATGTGAGAAACAAGTTGGACAGATTCTGTTTCTGTAATCTGACCTGTTGCCAGGACCTTCTAGAGATGCTAGTGCTATTTCTGTGTGTTGTTATTGTGTATATAAGTTTTGCTCCACAACACACAGCTGGTGTCACCAGTAGGTTCCTTGACCAGATAAAAAATGCAGTGAGATTCAGAGGACAAAGGTACTTGCTATAATCAAAATATCTGAGCCCATTTTGTTGCCTGGACTGAAAACTTCTAGAAGGGAAGGACTGGTCATTATTTAAGATGACTGCACCAATCTCCCCTCTTATGTAGGAAAGACATTGAAGTAGTACCTCCACAAAACTCTTTACAATGTGTAACCTTCCACTGATGCCTGTGCCTGGGTCAGCTTTTCCATCTCCAACCAGGCTCTGGGGACTGATGGAAAAGAGCAGATCTGTTCTGCCAAGTCTACTGTATCTTGAGTGCAAGATACACATTGCAGTGGTTGGCATTTGTGCTGGTTCCTTAGTGATAGCTACACTGTCTGTTTGCTTGGGGCAGTGATGTGCTGCCCTCATGCAGCCCATGTGCATTGAGCATATTCACCTCCTTGGGTTCTTTGGCCTTTCTAAGCCAGGAACCTTCCTGTGTGAGCTCAGCAGCATGAGCTGCATCCTCTCTTGTCCACACCTGTCCTTTCTCATCCTGAGATCCTTCTGCCAAAATCTCTGATTTGGTTGGTTGGGTTTGGCTTGGTTTTTTTTTGCTTTGGTTTGGGTTTTTTTTTGTGGGGGAGGGGGTTTGGGATTTGTTTGTTTGTTTGTTTTGGAGGTTTGTTTTGTTTAGGTTTTGGTGGGGGTTTTGTTGTTGTTGTTTTGGGGGTTTTTTTTATTTGGTTGGTTGTTTCTATTGTGGGGTTTTTTGTTTGTTGGTTTTTTGGGGTTTGTTGTTGGTTTGTTTTGGTTTTTTTTTTTTTTTTTTTTGTTTTTTTTTTTTTTTTTTTTTGAGGTTTCTGAGTTTGTTACTAAAGAGCCTGAATTTCATTGGCAATTCTGACCCTGCCAAAGGGGACATAAGTGAGTTGCCATTGCTTTCTCTGCTCCGTGCTGCAGAGTTTGCTGTGGAGCATCTCTCAGCCAGCCCCTGGGAGCTCACTCCTAGCCCAAAATGCTTCTGCCTTGCTGGCAGTAGGGACAACCCTTCTGCCCAAAGCAGAAGTCTGGGACAGAGGAGGCTGAGATGAGACCAGGCATCAGGGGAGAGGAGTTGAAAACCCCTGAGGGACCCTGTGGAAAGGCTCTGACGTGGTGGTGTGCACTGGTTTCACTGCCCTGCTCTTTGCCTGCAGTGCAAGCTGGTGCTGTAGCTAGAAAGGAGAGGCTGGATGGAGTCTTTTCCCCTAATGGAGGTGCCAGGGGAGATGTTCTGCAGTCCATCTCTCACCTTGTATGGAATTCATCTACAAAATGGGGAGAAGGGACAGGGTGGAACTGTAAGAAAGAGCTTATGAGAACTAGAGAACTTGATTCTGCTGCCCCTACTGGAGTGAAGAGTCAAATGCATAAACAGCAGAGATGAACACAGACTGATATTTGCTTCCCATGTTTTCCTGTAAAACTGCCTCCTTGCTTTCTTGCAGAAAGCCTGTGTAGAGAGCAGGGGGTGTCCTGCTGCAAGTACAACTTGGAACCTCATGTCGTGCTTTATCTCAGTGCTGGGTTGCCATGGGGGCAGGAGCTGCATTGTGCAGTTTTACAGTGAACACCTTGGGCAGAGAGCATCAGCTCTGAGCCCAGGAGCACCATCACACCTCTGGCTTTTCCCTGTTGGAATTATCTCACACACCTGGGGTGAGGTGACTTCAGCCAAACCTGTCCCTGCACTGACTCCTTTCATAATCCAGTTGGTGGGTCTGGTTTGTTTGTGGATTGTGGCAAAGCACTGGCACCTGCAGGTGTCTCCACCCTGCCCTCCTGATGGGGAATCATATCCTGCTCTTGTTTGTGAATCCTTTGTGCCAGATCCAAGGGAGGAAAGTGGTCTCCTTGAGGACTCCAGTGTTGGCATCCAGGATGATGTCTGGCAAACCACAGAGGCAGTGATCCACAGGCAGCACCTCCCTCCCTGCCCACCATCCCTTTCCTGCCAAAGAGAAAGGGAGCAGGGTCTGTCAGGGCCTATGGCCCCTGGTTTCTTCCCTCTCCATCAGATACCTCCTGTACATACCAAGAAGATCACAAATTTACACCTTGAGAATTGCAAATACTTTTGGTAGCTCATAGCAGAGCTGGGCAGGATGGGGTGAACAAGGAGCATCATCAGGCTTTGCTGATGGAAGAAAGAACAAAGTGGCTCATGTATTGTTTCATCTCAGGCAGCCAGTGGTGATCAATGATCGACAATGGTACTGCTGATTGGCCACCAAAGAGTGCTCTAAAAAAAGAAGACAAAATAGCAGCTGCCCTCTGAGGGAAGTGGGGAAAGAGATGAGCTTTCCTGGGCAATGCTTTGTCCCATAGTGATTTTTCCCCCTGCTCTTCTGGGCTGAAATCTGCCACCTGCTGCTCTGTGGGGGCTGCCAGCGAGTGGAACCAGCGATGGGTGAGTGGAGCTCCCCTTCCCCACTCCAGCTCAACCCTAGAGCACCACCACCTTTCCTAGGGAGCAGAGGGACACAGATACCATGCTGACTGAAATATACAACTTGGTGACTGGGACAGTAGCTAGGAAGCTGGGCAGGAGTCAGCAGCAGCCAAATTGGGCAAGGTTTGGTCAGAGAGAGTACAGGGCACTTTGCTCACAAGCCGTATGCTCTGCCTGCGTATTCCCTTTCTTTGTTGGCGTTGCTGAACTCCTCAGCACAGGGGATGGAGCAGGTTTGCATTCCCAGTGTACGTGTCTGGGTGGTGCGTACTTCTCTGGGAAGAGGCTGGAGCAAAGCATATCCCCCTGCAGCCCTTGGTGCTGCCTCCTGGCTGCGGGATGCCCTTGGCTGCTCTGCCTCCCCACAGATCTGCAGCTGCTGGCAAGAGCGGGAGCAGGGTGCTCTCGGGAGCGAGAGCTGCTTTTGCTGGGTGGTTGCTGTGTTTGCTAAAGAGCCTGCCTGCCCTCCGTCCCCATGGAATTGTACAGCAGAGGATAATGATGTGATGGCCACCTGGGACAACAGGGTGTCTGAGGACATCTGGTGGTGGAATTCCTTACTCCAGGGCTCTGCAAGATGGGACTAATGTGACTGGATGTTTCAAGGCACTACGGCCTTCCCTGAGTCAATTGATTTTCCTCCTGTCTGATTCGGGGGTTTGCTGTGTTCCTAGCTTTGAAGGAACCCATCCAACCTATACCATCACCGCAGCAGCCCTTGGGGGAGATGCAAATATCTATTCTTGCTCTGGATGGGTGTTTTGCAAGTCACCTGGCAGAAGAGAAATGGGCCTTCCTTCCAGAACATGGCCATCTGTAGCCCAATGCACAGGCTGAGGCTAATAGGGCCATTTTAGAAGAAGGTGCATTTCACTAGAGCAATCCCAAAGGCCTCAGCTATCACCCTCCAAAATCTCACACTTGAGAATGACTCTTATTACAGATGCATTTTAGATGTGTTCCATCATGGCTCCTTCAGCAAAGAGATACGCCTCAACATCCAAAGTAAGTTTCCCACTAACACTTTCTCTTTTTCTGGCACTCAGTTTGGGTCTGATGTACTCAGGAGGTGGGGATGTCATTATACTATGCACCACTGGAGATTTTCCATGCAGCAGCATCTCCTTGGTGGATAGTGTCCAGATTGCCAGACCAGAATTATTATCTAACCAACGGTCCTTTTAATTGGACAATATGTGCCAGGAATATTAATTAATTGACCTTATAAAGACTGAAGAATTACTGTACCAGGTGTGGTTTTTGCCATATTTTGTACCTGAAAGCTTTCAAGTAAAGATTTGCTTTTACATTCACTCTAACATTATTTGGGAAGATCTCTTCTATTTCCAAGGCAACACTTTCCTCAGGGGAAGTGAAGGCAAATAAGCCAGCAGATGCTTTTGGATAAAAACCTTATACAGAGAGAGAAACCCACCCAGCCTTGACTGTAAATTCACCATGGCATATGAAACACACCTTCTCGTTTTGCTGCCAGCAATTTCTGAGCTCACAGTAGAATTCCATTCCCTCTTGCCCACTGAGGGTCTCCTCACTGCAGTGTGCTCAGCAACAGGAAACCCTTCCCCCAACATCTCATGGTTGGATGACAGAGGCCTGGATGAGACACCTCAAATACACCACATCCAAAACACAAATGTGTGGGAGCTCAGAACTTTAGGACAACTAACTAATCTGATTAAGCAGAAGATATTTATTGTTTACATTAAGCTATATTTATTCATTCTATAACTGCTGTTCACATGATCACACATTATTTGATTGGTGTGCCTGTTTTGTCTACATGCACAGCATGCACTTTTCAGGAAATATGGTTGGTTACAGTCTAGTGCTTCATGGCCTTCCTTTATTTAGTTCTTGAAGTCTTGGTATTCTGTTTCTTAGCTTTTTCTTTCTTATTTTAGAACTATTTATGCCTTAGTAACCTTGTCAAATTCTAGAGGGTTCTGGTAAGAATGAACTAAAGATGGTTTGGCCTGGAGCACACTGTAGCCTAGGCTGTCTAAATACACTGCTACACCAACACAACACTTACAGTGGAAAGCAGGCTTTCCTTCTCTGTCAACCACCTCCTTGCCTTGGTCTGCCTCCTGGACCACCTTCAAGGAAGGAAAATGAAGACACTTCACCTAGAAAAAAGGGCACAGTTGTGTGGAGATGTGTAACATGTAGTGGGGAGCACTTAGGGAAGGATGTACAATTGTGGGAGGGCACTATAGTATCTGTACTTAAGTAGCTCTTGTTAGACAACTTTCTGTGAGGTCAGATCTCATGCTAGATGAAAATTTCAGGATTTAAAACCCTCCAGAAGACTTCTCCCTGTGGTACCTTTGTGTGTGTGGTGGATGTGTGTATATATAGGTGGAATAAATATGTACATTTGTGCATACACAGTATGTCTACATTCCCACATAATGATTTATCTAGAGGAGCAGTACACACAGCTGGGAGACACCATCAGAGCAGGCTCCTGGCAGACAAATGCTGGGGAAAAGCATTTCACATAGATTATCTTGCTGGAGGACATGTGTCAGGAAGGATGGGACTCTTCTCTTGTGATAAACCATCTTTCAGAAAAAGAAACACAAATAGATCAAAAGTTCTGAGTTTTGATACAACCTGATACCAGGGAAGTGTGAAACATTATCAGTATTTATTTTAAAACATTAGATAATTCTTCATCTTTGGTAGAGTTACATTGTTACACTGTTCCTTTCTCTTCTTCAAAGAATAAATGAGCACAAAATACTGAATATTGCACTCTCAGTCCCAGCCCCTAGAAGAGGACAGCAAAAACACATTGGCATCACTTCATGTTTTGTGTGAAGTTACTGGTTCCTTTTTGTATCACACATTAAGAGAACATCCTCACATCAATATTAACAGCTGTGTTGCTCTTACCTATCTTGAGATATTGTGTCATGAGACTAAATAACAGCAAAAGGAACACGTGAGAATAGTTTCCCTTTTCCTGTAAATGAGGTGCCTGGCCTCTGTTAATCTGGCAATTTGCCTTTCTCTTTCTTCTTGGTATTTTTATATATCTGTTCTGGAAACCCATCCAGCTAGTAACAGCATCTTTAAAAAGACACAATTCACTCTCAGTGACAAGGGGTATACTAAGCACTCTGTGACTAATTCATGGTGTGGTTTTTTTTCCCAGGCAGAACACACACGGTGCACCCAGATCTCCTGCAAAGGAGACAGGCTTAGAGCAAGACCTGCGTGAGAGAACCTCTCTGAGCTGGTACACACCGAAAGACCAGAACTTCACTTATCAAAACGAGGTAAAACAAACACCCAAGGCTTCTGGTGATTATTCACATCCTCCATTAGGGGTCTCTGTCCTGCCGTGTCTTTGCTGCATGGGACAGCCACGCTGGGGAGGTGACACAACGCGTGTCCATGCGCCCCTCTAGCAACAATCAGGAAAAGCTGCTTCATGTTTTGCGCCGCTGCCCTGGAGGGTGCAGCAGAAAAGTTAGTCAAAGTTATTTAGGTGCAAAGGCATGGAAGAGGCACTGGAAATGTCCAGGAGGGCAAATGAGATGTCCTTCTGGGCAAAGCCAGGGAGCCCTGCAGAGCTTGGGTGTGTCACCCTGAATTTTTAAGCCTTCTGATAATTCTCATAGCCGTAGTGGAGTTTCTCATGTTTTTTAGGTAAACAACGGGGTTGTTTGTGTAACAGGTTTTCAATGTTTACACTCTATCTTACTAGGAGGAGCCAGCTTGACAAGCGTTTCTGTTAGTGTGATTGGAGAAGTGAGATTTATTCTCCAATCACTGGCCGTGATTAAGGTAGATATATATATAGTTTCCAGTAAATAAATTCCTCTTTTCTTTCCTGCATGTGAATATGTGTGTTGTGCTGTTATTTCATGTAGGGTGCTGCAAAGAGCAGCCATGCAAATGAAATGTATTTGGGGATTGCAGCAGAGTGTTCTGTGACTCTTAGGGGAGGAGACGAAGGTGAGAAAGGGGGGAATCAAGGGCATCTGGGAATAAAAAGCTCGGGGAAATGGATGGATGAAGGAATAAAAGGGTCTGGTTTCATTTATGCCCAGGTGCCAGCATCTGGGGAGACGTGAGTGAGAGAGGCCAAGTGCCAGCCACCAGCCTGGACCAGGGTCAGAGCCTGTGTGTCCCTGGTGTGGAACCTGGAGTGAGCACTGTGAGGGAACCTGGGTGAGCCTGTGAGGGCCAGCAGAGGTCGAGCCAGACCAGCCAGTGAGTGAGTCCTGGGATGCCCTTGGATGTCTCACAAGCAATCAGGCAGAAGGATCTGTGCTGTGGATGGGCCAAGATCAACAGACCTAGGCTAGGACTGGCATTTAGGGAAGAAAAAAAAGTTATTTTTTCAAGGCCTTGATCTGGGGAAGTTCCCCTCCAGCTCTCTGTGTCATTTCACGAGGTGTTTCAGAGACGTGCTTCCAATGTATTTGCAAAGGCTCCTCTGACAGCTTCCGTGGCAGTGCAGCCTCAGTGCAGAGCAGTGCCTGTGATAAGCACCTAGTGAAAAGGAATTATATCTCATTCAGCCAAGAATCTTGAAGTCCCTTGAACTTTGTACAGTCATGCCTTAGTTAGCCAAAGAATTTACGTGGGAGTTTTTTGTACTTTGTTTTTATTTAAATTTAACTTAGTAGAACAAGACTAAAAACACAAGAAAATTAATAGCTGAACTTGAACCTGCAGGAAATAACTCCAGAGACTTGTACCCTTCAGAAAGCTTAATGAATAGAGGTTTGTTTAGCTACGGAAGCAAATTCAATAGAGAGTGGTTTAGATAAGAGGAGTTCTGGGTTATCTTTAACTATATGTCGTGCCTTAGTAGTGACTTAGTACAGTAGGAGTCAGCAGAAGTGAGTTATGTATGTGCTGGGAGCTGCCAACATGCAAGGGTCATGTGGAGGGCAGGTGATAAAGACAATAATTAAGACCCTCTGATGAAGCAATGAAGGCCCCTAATCAAAATAATAATGGGTAAAGGACCATATGGCAGCCCTGCTCTGCACCAAGACAACATTGGAGAAGACATCCTGGATGTAATGGCTGGGCAGACTCTGGGAGGGGCTCTAAGGAAATCCTAAGTGTGACAATGTATTTAAACCCCAAGGAACAGTGTCTCATGGGACCTGTTCTTGGCAAAAAATTCCCAGCATGTCTCCAGTGCTGTAATAAGGGAATACCCTATTTAACAGAATTTTGTTGTTGGATTTAAGTCCTTTAATTCACTAGTTGGAGAGATCCCAAATCCACTCACTGAAGGGAAAACACCTTCAGTGAGTCAAACACTGAAGTATTCATTCACTAGCATGGTGCTTGTCCTCTTTGGACTTTCAAATAGTCTTTCAGTATCCAACAACACCATCTCTGGTATCAAGAATTACAACCACCATATCCAAAGTCATTCCATGATGAAATGACTTTATGAGATTGTTCAGCAGCAGACCCTGACTGTGGTTGCTGGAAGAGAAGATGTTGAAAGGGACTGATGAAGGAACTGGGCACTGGATGTCAGTTTTTCTTTCCTCTCCTGGAGAAAGAGATCTTTCAAAGGGCCTGGGAAAGGAATGTGGAAATATTCCCAAGTCTGTTCTCCACACTTTCAGGCTGGCCAGTGAGGATGTGGGGATAAATTCATGATGCCAGAGGTTTATGTCCAAAAGGAGACATAGGAGTCCTATAATTTTATTCAAATGAAGGAAAAGGCCATGGGGCAGGTCCCCTGGGTTCTCTCAAATTGTTGGAGAGCACAGCCTCCTTTTTATCCTGATTTTCTGGCTGCATCACCCTCTCCCTTTCCCCATTGGCTGAGATACTTAGAAGGTACAGACTTCATGATACACACAACCCCCTTTGTGTCTTTGTTCTTCTGTAGATCCAGGAATTTAGCAAGGCCTTGGTTGAGCAACACTGTTCTGAATCCATCTGATCTCTGTCTCTGGCCTTATCTCTTACAGTCTGTCAAGCCAAATTCCTCCTATTCCTTTCAGTGAGAAATGGGAATTCCAGCCATTTGGTATTACCTGGGAAAGCACCCAGACTGCCCAAATCCCTCTGCACTGGGTTGCCTCCTCTCACAGCAGGATTTAATGCAGCTGAGCTTCTTGGTGAATGGACCTTTAGAAAGTAACCTCAGGCTTCTTGGCTAAGAGGCATTTAGAAGTCAATCTCAAGTGATGTTTTAAGCAGGAGGTGCTCAGCATTAAAAGACAATCATTCCTCGAATTCTGAAAATCCCACGCTAATTCGGTTTGCCTTGAAATCTGTCATGTTGCATGCATGTGGGTTATAATGAGGGCTACAACTTGGTATTCCTCAACTGAGAGTTTACTGAAATTAAGTGCTCATTATCTTTTTTTTTTCTTTTGTTCTTTTTGTTTTCAAGATAATTTTTCTGTGTATTTTTTTCATGGTTGTCATCGATGTGTGTGTGCTCCTCTGTTGTGGTTATGATTGGAAGCCATCACTGTCTGTGTATAAACATAACACAAGATGATGTTTATCATTTTTCAAAGTTAACTTAACTTTTTTTACCAGGCCCTGGAGATTGTGGAGAGAAAATGTGCAGGCTCAGTGCTGTGAGACAGTACCAGTGGTACTCCATGCCAGTCATGATCAAAGCTACACCAGAGGGGAAACACCGCGCTCAGCAGGTGCCAAACTTCTGTTGCTGTGGTGTTGTTTGTCCTGCTCTCTTACACTTCTACACATCTACTCATTTTCTAGTAAAGGACTGTTACTCCTTTGCCTATATTTTCCCCTCAAAGCCCCATAATTTCGAAGTTTCAATAATTTCAAGGGAGGAGTCATCTTTCCATTCCAGGAAGGCTCCTGCCTTCCTTGGCAGGCATTTATCTTCTAAACCAAGATGTTGTATCACCAAAAACTGGGAAATAAATTCTACAAGAGTATGCTAGGTTTGAAAGCCAACAATAATTTATTCATAATAACAATAAATCATAATATCTTGATAAACATCAGTTTATTCATAGTAATATAACTTGTTTGGTAACAAATTGCCCCTTTGAGACTTCTGCAGCCAGAAACTTGGGTTTTTTTCTTTTTCAAACGTAATCTGTGCATTTAATTTACTCAATACATCTCTTCCTAATATTAGTGTGGGACATTCAGGTATATAAGGAAATTGATGGGCTAACACCCGTTTACCAATTCCAAATTTTAATGCTGGAAGAAAGGCCAATTTTCCTTTTGCCCCGTCATGCCAACATTAATTGTTTCCTGACAAAATTTTCCTTTAGGCATATTTAAGACTGAATGCACCACTCCAGTATCTACTAAGAAATTCTGTTTGTCATTCTCAGAGTTAATGTAAACCAGAGGTTCAGCTGGGGATGACACCTCCAGTCCCCATCATGCATTTTCTAACACTGGGAGCCTTCCTGACTGATCAGGAGCCCCGGGTGAAGTCCAGGGTCCAGCAGCTCATGTTTGTCCCTTTCCCCACATATATTCCGATTTCTAGTGGCTCTTCTCTTAACAAATAGCTCACAGGCCTCTGTACAACTGCCTCTAATTCCTTCTCTGCCTCTCTCCCATGATGCCCCCCCATTAATGGGCTTTGTTCTGCTAACACAGCTTTCACTCCTAATTATTGTACATGGTCCATGCTGCTTCTATCAACTTACTCAAATCTCTAGGAATAACATATCAAATCATCACATATCTTCACAACTTTCTCTGGGTCTTCCCTGCAAGTTTGTGCTACAGGACTAACTCTTCATTGGTTTCCAAACCCAAAATCCTTTCTTCTACTCCCTCCGTCAGCTTGCTCATTTATGCCTATATACCTGCAGCTGGAGGAAAATCCCCAGTTGCAACCTTATCTGCTCTCTCAGCCCCTCTTGTCCCCTTGTGGCCTGTCATAGGTCCTCACTGCCCCTCTCTTCCACCACCATACTTTATACAGTGTTTCCCAATACTACAAGCCCAGCAGCATTGTTTAGGATTTTTTTCTTGATCTTTCTCTAAAGCTAAAAATCACTCAAGGACCCCTTATTAACAAGTAACACTGTGTGTGTGTAAAACAAATCTACACACAACACCTTAACAATTACAGATTCCTCAGCTCCTACCACCTGCTGCAGCAGGGAATGTACTACCTGTGTGCCCCCCCTGCCCCCCTTGTCTGCCCTGTTATGGGCTAAAACTTTCACTACCATGGTCACTTTCTTCTTCTTCCAATTCCTCACCCACTCCATGCCTTT
Source organism: Alaudala cheleensis (assembly GCA_013398995.1). NCBI lineage: Eukaryota > Metazoa > Chordata > Aves > Passeriformes > Alaudidae > Alaudala > Alaudala cheleensis. The sequence continues at coordinate 36,201 of VWYE01025671.1, read as the reverse complement.
GTTCTCCCCTTTGTGCTCCTCTTCCTCAATCCAGTCTCCCTTTATTCACTGATAAATTGACACTGAAATGGGGACCCCAGAATTTTTTTATGCTTTTATCCCCACCTACATGGTTAACTTTCTCTGCTGGGAAATCTTGTGCAGTTTGTGCTGGAGAAATTGGCAGGATCTCAGACTTCAAACAACTCAACCTTTGCTTGTTTTATAGAAGTAATCTTGAGAGAAAGAGATGTGGTTTCCCTGTGATCATGTGGTTGAATCAGCAGCAAAATGACAGCTGGTGGCAGATCCTCTGGACCAAATTAGACCTTCTAGTAGATCCATTTGAACATTTACAACTTGAAGATGCACTACCTGAGTGTGATGATTAAGGGGGATTTGCTAATTAATGTGAGCAGAGCCAGAAGGGATTTCAATCAGCAGAGATGATGTTCTGATAGAAACTACATCCTGTAAAACTTACTGTGTTTGGTTTTACTGGAATCTGTGTCTCTGACTCCATTCACCCTTTTTTTTCCTTTTCACTGTTAAATAATGGCAACTTGGATCAACTTGTATCATAAATGTGCCTTACACCTGTACAGGTTTCACTGGCTAGTGGCTCAAATGGCTCTGCTTGTAAGAGGTCAAGTAGGCCAGAAATCAAGGGAAGAATGAAGAAATATATTAATAGCAGAATGTGTCCACCCAGAAGGCAGAGGAAAGATTAAAGAATAGACCTCTCTTGTGATAGAAGGAATTTTAAATTGTTTCTTCCACCAACATGCAGGGTGTATTACAGCTAAATAAATTTTTAAAAATTAACAAAGACCTCTCTGGATTTCAGGACAAGAGGTCTTACTCTCTTCCTCACTAACTTAAAAGTATTTATCATACCAGAGAGTCCATATCGCCTTGGCCGCCACCAGCTCCAGAGAAGGTAATGTACAAAGAACCTTATTAAACTTGCAAAGATTGCTGAGCTGAGGTAGGTTCCTGTAAAAAGAAACAGTTGACATTAGAACATAGAATAAGGCAGAAGGGGGTTTTTGTGCCTTGTTATCCTCTAAATATAAAAATATTTTGAATCTTCCACCATTGCTGGTTTGTCTGGAGTATTTTTCATTTGCCTCTGTCTGCCCTGAGGTTACCTCTGGTCTTTGCCTACTACTTCAGTACCATCCTTTCTCTGCTCAGCTCTAATTTATTCCCTCTCTTCCAAAGAAGCAGTCCTCTTGCTTTCCAGACCCTTTCATCATTTTCTTCTTTCTTCTCTAGGTTTCTCCAGCCCAGTGAAGAAGTAATAACATTTGCAGACATTTTCCACCTCATGTGGAAATGTGAGTTACTATAATACATCACTCATATCCCCCAAAATTCCCCTTCATTTTCATGAAATAAAAGCAGGAAGATTTCATTGGGATTTCCCTCCTTTTGTTGCTTTGATGGGGCAGGGCACTTCTGGAAAAATCCACTTTAAGCTGTGCAGTGGGCAGTTCTCTGGACTTCCCTCTAAAATCCCCTCAGCTATAGTGAAGGCAGGAAACTTGCTAATGTATTTTTCTCATTAAAACAAAGAGAGTGTGAAGCGTGTAGGTACATCAGTCTCAAACAGCGGGTGGGTTAGTTGCTGGCCTGTTTTGGAGAGAGCAAAAAGGGGAAGGCTGGCAGAGAGAAATTTAAGTGATTTAAGATGTAGTGATTGATCCTAGGAGATAGCAAAAAAGGTAGAAATAGAGGTAGTGGTAAAGCTGAGATTTTGTTGAAAAGCCAAGGGGCTTTGGATAGTTAGGGGGGGAAAGGCTGCACTAAATCAGTCACAGTGGTGGGGAAGGTGTCTCTAAGTACAGCTCTACCCATCTGGAAGAGACAATGCCCTGACCTCCACACCCCAGCTACAAGTTAGACCAGATCTGTTAGGGGCAGCAGAAGCTTTCTATTTCTACAGGTCAAAAGGCATTCCTTTGTGCACCGAGGGACTGGGAGCAGCAGGAAAGGTAAGGTTAACATGGTGAGCCTGGGATCACTGGGAAAAGCTGCAAACATCACCTTCTTTCTTAAGATGGTTTAGTAACATTGCTGCAAATACTCCCGCACATCTGTGTCTTAAACAAGAATGAGTTTCTGGGTTTATGGGAGCATCTTTGTCAATTAACTTTGGCAGGGGGTTGAAATTGTGGTGTTTGGTTTTTCCTGTGAGCAGTCATGGTTTAAAACAGGAGACATTCTAGAGCCTGGCAAGGTTAATATTGCAGCTGGTATGAACAGTGTATGAACATGTGCATGTATGAAAGCATCTGAAGAAAGAGCAGCACTGAAGGTCCTGTATTGATCACTAAGAATACTGTTTCTATCTAATCAGACTGGGAAATGGGTTGTTTCTGTCAAGCCTGATAAGTTATCCCTGTTGTAGTTTTATCAGTGGAAGATCCTAATCGGACAACAGGAAAATGGCAGAGAGATAGCCCGGTATAACTCCTGCTGCCTCTTTTCCTCTCCACCCAACAGGAAGGTAGCAGAGAAAGCAAAAGACCCCTCCCAATTATATAAGAGATAGAGCCCAAAATAATTTGTTACTGGGCTGTTATGAATACCCTTGAGAGAAATGTTAGTGCTGGATGGGTAAGGCTGCTGGATCGCGGTTGGACACCAACGCGGTTGGACGCGGCGTGGGAGCCTCCTCCTCCTCCCCGGGCTCTCATTCCACCTTTCTCCCTGCTTCGATGTACTTGGCCGTGAGCAACCATCGCTCTGGCCGCCTTCCCCGGACTCATTCCCAGGTGTGAGGAGTGTCGGGGTTATCTCCAAGGAGGGTTTCGGGCGGAGCTGGGCAGCGGGTGCCGGGCGCGGCTCAGCCGAGAGCGCTGCCCGGAGCGGACCCCGCCGGGGGAGCGGAAGGCTGGAGCCACCCCTTCCTCCGTCTTTCCCAGCCGGGAGGATCCTCCAGATGCCGGAGTCAGTCGGCAGCTGCCTTCGGAACCCTGTGTGACGCCAGGAGGGTGAAAGTTCCTTCGACGTTAAAGGAGGTTTCCCGAAAGTGGCGGGGAAGCGGTTTGTTCAGAGAGGGACACAGCCCGTGGCTCAGGAGCGCTCCGAGGTGCGGGTCGCGAAGGCGCAGTAAAGGATTTCCGCTTTATCTTTAACGCCTTTTTAATTTTTTTTTCCTTCTTCTTCTGTTCGTTTTGGGTTTTGTTTCCCCATCCCCTGCAACACCCGTGACTGGGGTTGTGACCTAAAGGGACTTTTTTCTTTCTACTTTCTGATAGTAGCCCGGTGTAACTGCTGTGTTATAGCTACACGGTACAGCCTCGTTCCTCAGTGTGTTAATTCTTATTGCTCCGGGTGTGTGCAATGGTGCATTTAGGGCTTTTACGGGTACTAAAGCAGTGAAGCAAAGAATTATTATTGAAAACTCTGCTTGCTTGCAGGTGTGGTACATCTTAATCTGCAATAGAAACAATTCTGTGACTCGATAGTTTCTGCTTGCTATGCTGTCCCTTCATTTCTGCATGCTTGTAGGAATATCTATCTCAATTTCTTATAGCCATGCTCAAATATCTGACTGCACAAACTTTTTTTCATTGGGCTCGTTGCTGATGGGTTCTTGTTTCTTGATTCTACTCATAACAACTTGGTCTCTCTTTGTTCTTGGTAATTGGAGAATTATATCAGAAGTAGTTTTAGCACAGTGCGTTTAAAATTTAAAGGCAGGCTGCTGGTTGTGGGTGTATGAAGTGTGTATGCAAGTTTGCTGGCAATTTGGTTTTAAATGCCTTTTTCTTTCTTTCCCTTATTTCTTATTTATTTATTTACCCTTTTTAATCAGTCTAATATGGAAAATACTTTTCAGTTGATTGTCTCCTTTAATTTTTGCATGTTATGAAAATCTTTCAAAGGTTGGGCTTTGCTTACATTCTTGACAGAAGATGGTCCCAAGATCACCAGAACTAGTGTCAGCTAGTTTTGCAGGCATTGGCAAAATACTCAGTACTGGATAGAGTGTGTTACTGAGGGGTTTTTTTGCAAAATAATGTTTCCACTTGAATATAACACCAACTTCAGTTCCAGCCGGGTCTACGATTCAGTTGTAGGGAATAGGGCAAGAAGATTTGTCAAGTCTTGCTGTCTGACCCCAGAACTACATCCTTTTTTCCAGATGAGAAATCTGCAGTTAATTTTTGTACCTTGAATGTACAATATCACCAGAAGATGATCTGTCATCTCCCCTTGTCTTTCTTCAGGTGAATCAGATTTTCTCTTCCAAAATGACTTTACGAGTTCTGTTTTTGTGTTTGGCATGTTCTGGGCTTGGAAAGGCAAATGGTAAGTTGAATTTCCTGAAAGCTGCTTGAAATCGTTTGTGGAACTGGTTTCAGATTTCTGAAGCTTCAACAGAGTAAGAGACAAAATTAGGTGGAATACAGATGGCTGGTTGCTGTTTGACTTACATACTTACATAGCTGAGACAGAGACATGGAGCTGCTGGTAGTTGTGACACAAAATCTCCCAGAGCAGCATTTAGAGATGGGAGGGACAAGAAGCATCCCATATCTACAGTGACATTGGACACCATTGTTAACCTGAGTTGACAGCTTCCAAGTGTGGGGCATCCCTAAAGGACTTCCTTCCTTCCATCTCAAATGCACGATGAACTCTGAAACCACAGTTCAGAAAGCTTTTTAGAGGCATTTTGCTGCTTACTTCTCTGGCTTGGTGTGTATTTCTCTTATGCATTCAATCTTCCTCTAGCTCTTAGGAGACAAAAATTCAGTATTTGCTGAGAATAGGAAGTCATGCACTGACTTAGTAAAACTTAAGAGGGAAGTCTGAAGATATGGGTACAGAAATAGGTAAGTCTTTTTGTCTTTCAAGTAGCTTAGAAGAAAGATAAAGCCTTGGCTGATGTAAATAAACATAAGTTCATTTATTTCTAGGAGTATGCAGGAAATCTACTTTTTTGTAGGGAAAAGCCACAGAAGCAGTATGTAACTGATGGAGTTGTGTCTGTGGGTAACCCAGGCCTTAGAATCAACATTAGGCTCCTGGATGTGTGTGATATCTGCCCATGTCATTAACTGTTCACTGTCGTTGCAGTGGTTCCGCAGGCTGGACACACAATAGTGAGGATGGGTGACAATGCGACTCTGAGCTGTGCCCTGACAAAACCCATGGATGTCCTGCAAGTGACGTGGCAAAAGAACTCAGAAGAATTACATGACAATATAGCTACATACAGTAAAACAAATGGATTAAAGATTCACAAGCCCTATGATGACAGAATGAATTTCACAAGTTTGGAACTCAACGAGACAAGCATAACTTTTTGGGACACTAGAATGGATGATTCAGGATGTTATAAGTGTCTCTTCAATGTTTACCCTTCTGGCCCCTTATCAGGAAACACCTGCCTGAGTGTTTTTGGTGAGGTTCTGCAGAGATATGTCTCTAATGAAATAAGAGGTGTTTTCTCAACCACGGTATTTCCTTGAGCAGATTCAAGAACTGCAGTGATTGCAGGATCCCTTGGTGGAGCATGATGTAGAAGCAGAGCACTATTGCTGTAAGCAAAACTCTGTGGGTCATATTCAAACCTACTGTGGTCATTTTGGCTCTTGTTTGTTACTCCTTGAAGTAGCAGCTGAAAAGCAAGGAGTGGAACCTTTGTAAGTCCTTGATCAGTCCAGCTGAAACTCTGGTAAACCAACATTGCCCATTGCAGTTTCCTTTTGGTGCAAGGTACAACCCCAGTGCTGTGAGCTGCTCTGCCAAATCCTACCACTGATAGGGAATTAGCAGCAATTATTTTACTTAACAGATTATTTGAATACTTGGATTTCAGAATGAATTAAATCTTTGGGGTATATAACTTTGGTATGGGGGAAGGAGTATTGAGTCATGGAGGGGACCTGACCCAAGGAACTCTTCTTTCATTCCTTGCCATTGGGCTCAGTGAATCGAGTAAGCTTTGCTCTGATTCATAATGGTTAGACAGCTACTACTCTTTATGACCACATGCTCACTGTGGTGATGACCTGTCTCATTTGTGTGTTGGAAGGTCTTAATGCATCTGTCCATCACAACATTTCTGAAGATCATTTGATAGTCATCTGTAATGCTGATGGCCTCCCAGAGCCCACCATCACCTGGAACAACCTGTTCAATTCTACTCCTACACAGACAACAGTCAAGCACAAAAATGGGATTGTGTCCATCACAAGTAAACTAGAAATCTACAACATTCAGAGCATCAGTGCACAGGATTTGACCTGCAGAGTAAGCAACACAAATGAAACATTTGAATTGACTGTGAAAATAAAAGGAGGTAAGTGAGCAGTACAAGCAACTTGTTAGCATTCTGTCGGGCTCCATGTTTTGCCAGTAGCATATTTGGATAGGAATATTCTGGAAAGAGGAGAGAATGAGATGTGTATATGTCAGGAAATCCTATTTCATTGCTGGTTTTGGGTTAATAATGTATTTCAGTCCTGTCCAAGAGGGGAAAAAAGCCAGACTAATCAGCTAGAGGGGTATGGGGTTTAGAGGCACCGTTCATTTTGCAGTAAGTTGAACTTAGGTTCTCACGTAGTCCTTCATAATTTTTTTAACAGCCTAAAAAGAAATATAAATATGTCAGCTAATATCTATGAGTAGAAAGATGAGTAGAAACACTATGAGTTGCTTGAACACAGAAGTTTTGAAATTCATAACAAACTGTCTCTGAATCAAATGTTTTAGTTCAACTTACTGCATGTTTTGTTGTATTTAAGCAGTATATTATGATTCAGTTTCTCTGATTTTTTTGCTAAGGCAAATGTCCACTGCACTAATGGTCAGGGAGGAATAATACTTTCAGGAGGAGGAGGTCAGTTGAAGATTCTTACATTTGGTTTATACAGATACATTATATTAGAATCTATATTATATGTAGATTATATTAGATACTTTAATGCAACATATGAGTATCTTGTAGTGTTAATTTATTTCTTCTTTCAACATTTGGTTCTGCTGGAAAGACTTTCACCCTGTTTCTGCAGATAAGGAACAGAAAAATTAAAAGCTGAACTACCATTCTTAGTTCATACAGGAGCACTGACTTGGCTGATTTAAAATTCACATCTCTATATCCAGAGCCTTAAATTGAAGACCACTTGTAAATTAGCAAGACAGGAAAAGTCGCTTGTAGTTGTGGGTTGATTCTGAAATTACACACTCAGGAAGTGATTGTTAAAGTAGTAGTAGTAAAGAGCAGGATCTGGTTATTAATATCTGCTCTCTAAACATTTAAAAGCAATTTAGTTCTTAATTCTGAATTACATTACAATTCTGAAAAAGCATATTAATCTTTTTGTCCTGTTTCCAATATTCTTTTATTTTGGTAATTTAAAAAGAAAATGTATATCTCAGAAAGCAGAAAACTAAGACTTGTTATTTATTCCTAAGTGGATAAAAAATTAGCTAACAGCTTGCTGTTTTAACAATCATATTTTAGAGGGCAAAAAGTTCAAATGAATACTTCCCCATATCTTTGTTAAAAGACACAATAATTTTAGGTTGAGTCAAATAAATTTCAAGTCATTCAATTTTCAAGCTAATGTCAGTGAAATGAGCCTTTATATAACATTTTGATTAATAGGCGCCAAATGAAGTGGCTAATGTCTAACCAGGGAGGAACATTTACAGCTGTTGGGTAGAGCTATTTTCAGGCAGCAAAATACAGCCTGTCTTCTTCTCTTAAAATTAATATTGCCTTTTCAACAGTGTTAAGTGTTTAAAAGCAAAAATAATAAAATTCTGGGTGAACAAAAAACTCTGCTGAAACTGTTAAGACTTCTTTGAAGTTCTGCTTGTATGTGTGTATGCCAATTACTGTTTCAGGTATGGGAATGGCAGTGTTCTTTGCCATGAACCATTTTTTTTTTGCCATCTTTTCTTCACATTTTGAACCATCTTTGCCATCTTTTCTTCACATTTTTTGTGGGCAAGTAGTTTATTTTTGAAGATGCATAGGTTTATTCTCTCTTTTGAGCAATTGCTGCTTTCATTTATCTTGGCAGTACCTTTAACCATACCAGAGGAGCCCTGTAATTAATCAAACATTCTCTTGGCTCATTTTTGCTTTTTTTTCTCAATAAGCTAGATTAATTTGCTGCAGGTGTTTTGTTGTTTTGTTTTCACAGAAGAGGGATCATCTTTGATTTGGCTGGTGATTATTGTGGTGCTTCTAGTAGTCATCATAGTTCTGACTCTGATTATACTGTTCTGGAGGAAGATCCTGTGCAGAAGGAGTTGAAGTGGTGAGTCCCCAATGTGTGCAGGGTTTGACTTAATGAATCTGCTACTGCCAGAGACACAAAAGCCTTCACTGAGAAGAAGGAGAAATTAACAGTTCTTACACCCCAGAGACAATGAGTTAATTGTAAAATGTCTGTGAGTCTTCCATTGATCCTATAAACAATTCAGAAGATGAAATTTCTTGTTGAATTTTCAGATCAGCCTGGAAGTTAAAGTGCAAGGAGTTCATTCTTAAATATTGCTTTTTAAGGGATCAGAAGAAAAAGATGAAATGCCCACAAGAAAGATGTATTCTAGATGTTTATTCTACAATCATGCCAAACACTAGGAGCTAGGACTAAGCATACCTTGAAGGAGAGACCTTGAGATGGAAGTGATTTGATAGAGCTTTGGGATCACCCCCTAGAGCAGATCTGAGGTTGACCAGGAAAAAAAAAGTGCCAAAAAGCACAAGTGCTGCCTTACAGTGTTTTGAAGTCCTTCACTGCATGGCACATGAGGACCACACTTGGGATGCTGTGCCTGCACTGGGGCCCCAAGCTGGACCAGCATCACTCAGTGAAACACTGCTTGACAAGAGCAGGTTGTTCATGTTTAGAGCAGGTTGTTTATGTTTAGAGCAGGCTGACGATATTAACATGTCCTAGCAGGATTCTGGCCCGTGGATATTGGCAGTTCCCTGGGCAATGCCCTTGTGTGGGTTCAGCAGTGGTTTGTAACAGGGCCATCCCCAGCAGGCAGTGACAGCAGGTTTCTTACTCCCCACACCACACACTAGGTATGGAGCTTGGAACCCCCAAGCCATTTTGTGTATCCTTGTGCCATGACATAGATCATGTTAGACATGTTTTACTGCTGCAGAGACACTGCTGTGATGCACAGCAACAGAGCCTACATGTTATTTGGGAAACTGAACTCCTCCCCCTTGCCCTGCCTTGTAAGGAGAGCATAAGACACAGAAAAGCATTAGTTTCAGCTGAAAGCACTGTGCCTCTTTTTCCTTACCTAAAGCCTCAAAGCTTTAAGTCCTTCTGTGTCTCCAGGAGAAGTGGGGTCTCATGTCCTGCTGCCTGGGAAGATGTCAAGATTCCTGGCCCCCCATGTATCCCTGCCCAACGTGTCACAAAGTCAAGGCTTAACTGGGATAGAGGGCGTAAATTAGATGAGCAGTGTTTAGTAGTGGCTGTTTGTTGGATTAAAATTTATCAAGAAAAGCAGGATTTTAATGACATCCGTTGTTTGTGTTCTTCCCATTTTTCATGGGTTTTAATTAACTCTGATGCCAGGATGTGACTTCTGCAGTGAGGCTGTTAGTATCTGCTATTTTAATGTAATCTAGTTTTTATCAGCCACAGTCTGTATCTTTGCAGTTGCTCTTTGGTCTTGGGTTTCAGAAATTTAATGCAGTGACCCAGACCCCTTATTTTGAATAAGGGCAGCATTCCTTTATCCAGAGTAATTTTGACCAGCTGATCATATTCCTTCCCACAGTGACCATCTTAGTGAAATGCGTAGTCTGTCTCCGTAATTTACATCTGTTTCCCTGAAGGCATCATTAACTATTTTGCTGTAAAACTTCAGTGGTGGTGCAGTTTGATCACTGTTACCATCTGAATTTTTTTGTCTCCCAGGATGCTCTTTTCTGCTATTGGCTAAGGGTTACTTACAGTTAATCCTGTATATTTTTCCATGGATGTGTCACTTTCATGGCCGTCCTTAGAATACTATCTGTGGAGCTACAGTAATTTTTAACACTTTATTTATAGTGTATTACCATTCCACAAGTATTGTGATGAGGAAATCCCCTAAACTTTTCTGTGGATGCTAGTCTATTGTTTTGGTGACTTGTTTTTCTCTTGATCATCTGTAAAATGTGTTTTTGCTTTCTAAAGCATTGTCTGTAGTTGGTTCACCCAAAAGTCAGTAATATCCTGCAGAAAGCCCTTTTCTGGTTTTATCCTCTGTTGTCCTCAGACCAAGTGGAATGAGGAGCACTGCCTACACACACATTTTTGGACTTGCTGTTTGTAACAGCACAATGGAGAGCTAAAAATAGAGCGTTAATAGCGCTGGCTCGAGAACAAGGGTCTTCTGGGACTTCAGTACTTCTTTTCATTCTGCACTAGCACAGCCTTTCCAGGCTTGTCAAGATGCTCAGTTTTTAAAGTAAAACAGTAGCTTNACAGTGACCATCTTAGTGAAATGCGTAGTCTGTCTCCGTAATTTACATCTGTTTCCCTGAAGGCATCATTAACTATTTTGCTGTAAAACTTCAGTGGTGGTGCAGTTTGATCACTGTTACCATCTGAATTTTTTTGTCTCCCAGGATGCTCTTTTCTGCTATTGGCTAAGGGTTATTTACAGTTCATCCTGTATATTATTCCATGGATGTGTCACTTTTGTGGCCAACCTTAGAATACTGATAACATCTGTGGAGCTACAGTAGTTTTTAACACTTTATAGTGTATTACCATTCCACAAGTATTGTGATGAGGAAATCCCCTAAACTTTTCTGTGGACCCTAGTCTATTTTTGTGGTGACTTGTTTTTTCCTTGATCATCTGTAAAATGTGTTTTTGCTTTCTAAAGCATTGTCTGTAGTTGGTTCACCCAAAAGTCAGTAATATCCTGCAGAAAGCCCTTTTCTGGTTTTATCCTCTGTTGTCCTCAGACCAAGTGGAATGAGGAGCACTGCCTACACACATATTTTTGGACTTGTTGTTTGTAACAGCACAATGGAGAGCTAAAAATAGAGCGTTAATAGCGCTGGCTCGAGAACAAGGGTCTTCTGGGACTTCAGAACTTCTTTTCATTCTGCACTAGCACAGCCTTTCCAGGCTTGTCAAGATGCTCAGTTTTTAAAGTAAAACAGTAGCTTTTCATCTGAGTGACTGGGGAGCCTTCTCTGACAAAGTTTCTTCAAAGTGCTTTTGCTTCTGGGAGTATGGCTAGGTTTTGCTTTGCTTTTATTTTTGTTGTTCCCTTCCTCTTCATGGTAGATACTTGGGAATCAGGTATCTGGGGCTGAAAGTTGATGTCCCATCCCTCAGGCATTTGCCTTGTATACCAGTTACAGAGCATACATACATTTTTGGTTCTCCCTGAAAATATCCCAGGTGTCTTCACAACATTTGGGGATAGGTGACTTGTTTGGAATCAAACTGAGCAGCCTTTGTGCCAAGTGCTAACACACAAGCTTTGGAAAACTCACATCTCGTCCTCTATCAAGGCAGGCAAACCCAGCTGTGCCTGTTGCTCAGTGTAAGTGAAATGAGCAGGCTGCAAATAATCACCAGGCATAAATTCTCCCACGGCTGAAGTTTCTTGGTGTTGCTCATCCGATAAAAAGTTAAATCCTTTCATTCCTTACTCAACTAATAGAGGTTAACTGTAGACCACACTGAGAGAAAGCAGTCCAGTTAAGAAGCCAAGTTCACTGGGTAGAAGCAAAATAAAGGCTATTAGCCTGAATAAACTGCTGTGACTTAACTGTCATTTACATGTCTTCACTTGCACGCTTTCCATAGCATCCCTTGCTTATTTCGTGGCTTGCAGGATACTCATATTTCATCCTGGCCAATTAAAAAGCTTTATAGTTAATTCTCAGCATGTATCAGTCTGAAGGAGGATAAAATTCCACGCATACTGTTTTTCTGGAGGCTTGTGGTAACCTGTGAGGAAGGACTACTTCACAAATGCATATAAAGGCCAGAATGATTTTGGGTTTGGTTTGGTTGGTTGGTTAGTTTGTTTGTTTGGGGGGTTGTTGTTGTTGTTTGTTTGTTTTGTTCTTAAGAATTGGCATGTTGATTTCACTTGGGTAGCTTATGCAGGTTTTGCCATGTGGAAAGCATCAGAAATATTCAAATAGTATGCTTGTGTTTTAAAAAAGTCTGTATTCAGTTTGGGGAAGGGTCTGTTTCTAAGCTCTAGCTTGAAAACTACAAGAATTCTTGTTTTATCTTACAGCTTGACAGGTTTCTTCAGTGGATCTGATTTTCTTATTAGCGAGAGACCCGGTAGTTGAGAACAATATGGTAGTGGCTTGGTTTTAGGAGAAATTTCAAAATAATATTTCCAGAGAAGGTCACCAAATACCAGACTTTCAGATGATAAACTCAGGACATAACTCCCTCTTAAATGAGGCAGATGGATATAACACACTTCCTTTGCTCGCAGAGGAATGGGTTTCTAGCAGTCACATCCCAGCTGGCGAGGCTCATTTTAGAGAAGCCTTGGTTTCCTCTCAAGTGTGGCTTTAATGGGAGTAGGAGATTATATTTGTCCTGTTTTGAGTTCCTGCAAAACAGCAAAAAATATGCGGTGAATATACAAAAGCTTCATTCCTTTACCCTTAATACTAAATCAAGAAAAGCCCCAAACCCAAGCCGACCAACCAAACAAAAGTCCCAAAACCCAAAAATGCCACAGTGTAAAAATAGCATAGACAAACAGACCTAAAGAGAGCTATTGAGGGGGGGAATTAAAAAAATCTAACAAAAACCCTGATGACAAAAATGTCAATGAAGGGGTAATTCTGCTGTCAGGCTGCCCATCAGGTTTCCTGAGGACATAAATATTTTGCAACTCAAGTGTAGATATTTTCTGGATTTCATCACACACTGTTCCCTAGTGATTCCACCTAATTTTCTGTTCACAGAAATGTGCCTGGCAGTACCCTCTGGTCTGTATCACATAGAGAGAAAGGATGGGCACACTTTGCAAGCTTTCCATGTTTTAGTGCTCCCTGTTTTCGTTGTGAAGGACAGGGATGGCTGGTGTTTTGTTTGTTTTCCCCAGCATGTTTTTCTGGAAAAAGCATGCTCCTTATCCTGATGTCCATTTTGAAGAGCCACGAATAGGGAGTTGCAGAGGAGGAAGGAGGGGAAGGTCACATGGGTGAATTATGGTCTCCTGGGCCATGGCTGGGGTTTTTGCCTGGAAGGATGAAATAAATCCTGTTTTGCTACTGACAGGATGAAGGTAGTGGTGTAGGAAACATCTTGGAGTTTCTCCTGTGCATCTAAAGGGAAGGCATTGAAGTCTATGCTACTAAAACACAAAGCCTTTTCTTTGCAGACAGGGAGGCTTTTGGTATAAGTGATTAGTAAAATTTCTATCCTATGTATCATATTTGTGCTCATACTTCATTGTGAGGTAATTTTCTGGTCCTTCCTTATCCTTTTCATTCCAACAATAGGGCTTTGTGTATAACAGGGAAATCAAATGGCTGGCAGCTGAAAGGCAGAACAAATAGCATTCCTGTAATATGTGAATAGTTGCCTCACTGTTTCGACTTCTCATTCCTTCCTTGGTAATAATTACTCATGTACTCGATTCCAAAATACTTGACAAAATACTTTGTCTGAATGCAGGGTTATTAGATAAGGAATCTCTTTCATACTCCTCTATATGAAAAGTAGAGATGCCATGTGTTTTATTATTGTCTTCAAAGCCATGTAATGATAGAGCTACAAACTGAATCTTTATATTTTATGTTTGAGACAAAACATACAAAAGGTATTCTGAAATATCAAATTACTTAAATACTCAATATATGTGCATCAATTAATTATTTATGTATGATTACCAGTGAGGAAAGTTGGTTTACTTTTCACAGTTTACAAATCCTTTCAGGATTTGTATATTCCTTATGTCATATTCTGAATTCTGCAGTGTGCCTTCCAGAACTAAAAAAACAGGGAAGTTGTTCTCCAAAAGGTGGATTTGTAACTGTTGCTCCCTACTTTCCCCACTGTGCATTTCTCTTCCTCCTGTTCCAACAGCAACTGCACTGCTGAGCAAACCTGAGACAGCAACACAATGCCCACAACTTATCCTTTCCTGGGGTTGTTTTTCTGTTTTCTAGGGTCCTTGAGGATTTCTACCCTTCTACCAGATCATCAGCAGCCTGAAGTCAACATTACACATAGTGACTTGACTGGCTGGAAAAAAGCAGCAAAAAAAAAGAAGACATCATATACACTGCCCTATCTGGAAGCTGAGTTGATCACTGAAATGGCTAACACAACGTTTGTTGTCTGGTCTAGGCCCTTAATCTTAAAATGTAGGACTGGAGGGACCACTTGGTCTGCTGCTCTGCAGAGGAGGAGATTTTTGTCAGGCAAAACCTTCTTTACCCATGCCACTCTTGGTACTGCTGCTGGGCAAAATGTGTTTGTCTTCTTCCAGCTGAGTTTTGGAAATGTCCATGGACAGAAGCTCTGCAGACTCTGGGGATTCTCTTCCCATGCCTAATTGCTCTTGCAGTAGAGAGGGATTTAATTTTTGCCAATATCTGTCTGCAATTCTACTTGCAGCAGCTCAGAGTTCATTGCCCTCTTCCTGTCATCTGGTTTTTCTTCTCTCATCCAGCTGTTCCAACTTCTTTTTCTCTCTTTGGGAAGACCTGCTCGACTCAAAATCACAGGACTCAAACCACACAGGATTTGTCAATTATTGAGGAAGAGCAATAGGTCTCCCTGCAGGTGACCAAATGAAGGCAGTAGCAGCCACAGTTTGGAAAGAAGAATTGTAAGTAATTTGTATAATATTAAAGTATTTTTAGCTTCTTTCTAATCCTGGAGTGTTTTCGTTTGTGTTTTCTGTTTTTTTTAGGGATGTGTGTAGTGGGGTTAAATCTGTAAGTGAGGAAGAGATGGTAACAAAGGCCAGTAGTGGAAGCATTGTCTTCTCCACCTTTGCTCTCTGTTAGTACCCAATGCTACTTCTTGCTGAGCTGTCAAAAGACATGGATTTAGTAAATAGTTTTTGTGCTCATCTTACACAATGTTCAGAGCAGTCTTCCCTGTCTTCATCCATTTTTATTGTGTCTTTTAAAACACAGATAAATCACTTAGATGGACAAAAGCCATTCTTCCATGGCTGGACCTCATTGGGTAGGATGTTGCATGCCGAGCTCACTATCCTGCGTCCCTACTGTGGCTGCAGTGATATCAGCTGGCAGTCTTACAGAGGCTGAGTTTACTGATTTGTCATGCTTTTGGTAGCAGATAAAGACACTGCACTATTCTTAGGAGCTGGGACCTAATTCTGCTCCTGTCCCGGGCTGGATTGGAGTTCCTGTCCCGCCATCCCAATTTGCTCATCACTGCCAGCACAAGCCTGCTGATCCGACCATTTCCAGGCTTAAAGTTCCAGGTGCTTGACCCCCCCTCTTGCTGGGCAGCAGCAGGCTGCCCAGGAGGACTGTGCACTCCTGGGCATTGCCCTACAGGTCCTCATCTTTGTGAGGGATTGAAGGCTCCAGGTACCGTCTGCTCCTGTGCTTGTTTTGGTTGGGACAGAGTTAATTTTCTTGATAGGAGTTAGTATGAGGCTGCCTTTCCATGTCTCCCCTTCCCTCCTGGGGGGCTGTGCAAGCAGCTCTGTGGTGCTTAGTTGCTGGCTGGGTTAAACCATGACAGCCTCTGAGCACCATCACAGGGCTCTGCACTCACCCCAGAGGGCAGAGATTACTAAGAGCAAGCCTACCTCTGGGTGTACCTTCCCAGTGGCCCATTTTACTGACAGGATAGACAGATGGGAGGGTGCAGGGAGTTCTCTGGCCATTTTTTGTTCAGCTGATGAGTGACAGTGTTTTAAGTGTTTCTCAGTCTTCATTCTGTCTGCATGTTTGTCATTGCATCAGGGTCACTAACAGTATTCTCTTTTCTTTTGGCTTTGACGAGCATTTGTTTGTGCATCTGAAATACTGCATCTTACCAGAGTGTGTAGCATTTTGGATTGTGCCTTTTATGTCGTATGTTTACTAGGGGTACAAACTGTCAAGCTGAAAAATCAACAGGGGAGATTTAAAACTTAGGACTCAATGTTCAGAGCAAGTATTTTGCTGGTTCTAGAGCAGTGGCCTCTCCAGAGTCTGGTAAAAATTTTTGTGTATCTGTCTGCTTGTGTTACTGAGGATGTGAGGGGTGATGTTTGTCCTACATTTGTAGGTGCAATATGAATTATTTATTTGTACATTTCACTTTTTCTAATAAAAAAAAAATTCTGATCTAACCAAAACACCAACTGGTCTTTTTTTTTTTTCCTACTTGTTCGGGATACCAAAAATGTGTCATTTCATGTTGGGCTTTTTAGTAGTTTTGATTTATACTTTGCTTCCTTACTGAACAGAAAATGGGAGTTCATGGGGCTTTTTATTTGTTTTGGGGTATTTTTTGTTTTTAAAAGAAGTTTTTGAACAAAACTTTTGAAATAAGTTTACAGAAGTGTTTTTGACCACAGCAGCTGCAGTTTAGTTCAGATTTGAAAATAACTGCAGTCAATCAAAACAATGTATTTTATATTTTTACAATTATTGTCTATATCATGTTTGTTGCTTAGTTAATTTATTATCTAAAGTTACATGCTCTACTGATACATTGTCTGTCTTGTTTTCAGTATTTCCCTAGATGAAAAGAAGGCAAATAAAGCAAATTTGAACATAAGGCCACATCATTTCTTTCATTTGTATCACAGTGCTTGTGAGCTTTTATAAATCAGTAGAGAAGTATTATGCATGAGCTCTAAGTGTATGAATAATTCCTGTGGGAAAAGCAGTAGTGACCCAGTGTACTCTTTAATACATCTGGCCTTTTGAGATTAATTGTGAAACCACAATAATTTTTGTTTCTCATGACATCAACTTGCACTTTTCTTCTTAAAAGATGTGATAATGAAAAACTTGAATATAATTGAAAGGATGTACTGTATTCCTTGAGGAGCTGAGTGTCATGGGATTGTGTCCTAGATCTGAAAGGCACCAGTTTATTGTTTGTCTGAGCTATGTTTGTCGGTAAAATACAACTTCTAGAGGTTTTCCATAGATTGCAACATAAACTTCTTATTTTCTCAAGCATACAAATGGTTGCTGGTGATGGCTTCTGAAGAGCTTCCTCCTGGATGCTGGCCAAAAGTGCAAGTCTTGCTGCTGCAGTATGTCACTCACCCTGAGCGATGGGAGATAGTAGTTTCTTCTCCTGGGAATTCATTGCTATAGAACAAGGAATAACAGTTTTAAACTAAAAGAGAGCACATTTAGATTATGTATAAGGGAAAAGTATTTTGCAATGAGAGTGGTAAAACACTGGAGCAGGTTGCCAAGAGAGATGGTGAATGCCCCATCCCTGGAAATATTCAAGGTCAGGCTGAATGGGGTCTGAGCAACCTGGCCTAGTGGAAGATGTCCCTGCTCATTGCAGGGGGCTTGGACTGGATGGCCTTCAAAGCTCCCTTCCAATCCAAACTCTTCTATGATTCTAAGAATCTGACACTCAAATCAGAGAAAGCAGCAAGCCAGCAGTGTTGTGCCCTGACCACAGTGCAGGGCAAGCTGTGATTTTCCCAGGAAGAAGGGCAATGTTTACCATGCACAAGAGCAGAAGGGCTGCTTGCCTGGCTCAAGAGTTCCTGGCACAGCTGGCTCAAGTGCTGCTTAAGCCACCAATGGCAAGGTGGGGGACAGAGCAGGGCAGGAACAAAACAGTGCCAGGCCAAGGTGGCTCAGGCTGGGGCTGAGCTGTGGTAGCAGAATTAAATGACCTTAGAAAGAGTAGACTGGCCATCCTTAAATTCACTAAATGTAAACATGTGCAGAACAGCATGTTTCCTCAGGGAAACCTCAAGGTTGCTCTAAAATCTGTAAAAGGTTGCTTTTTTGGCTGACTGCCTGGTCCTCAGAACCTGGTCAAAATGTTTGCTTCACAGCGGATTGTTTAATTCCTGCAGCTGTCTCCTGTCTTTGTGTGTTTTGACCCTGGCATGCTCAAGGATGTCATTACTCTGAGTCTTGAATTGTGCTGACATAAGGGACAGGAAGGTAAAGTGTCTGTGAGAGGTAACAAGTTCTACACATGACCACCGTGATGCAGAGAGGGTCTTCAAACCACCAATATGCAGGGCTGGGTTGCTGTGAAAGATGGAATTTGAAAAAAGAAAAAAAAAGAAGAAAATCACTTCTGATCACACAGTGAGAAGGACTTTTCCTTTTTGCCTTGGGTGTTTTGAGTGTTTTCCCATTGCCTTGCCTCACTGACCACCTAGCCCAGGTCAGACAGCTGCTCCAGCTGCCTCTGAAGTAGGGAATGCATGACTGTGTTTTTTCCTTTATCTTTTCCTTATCCTTCGCCAGTCCATGAATTTTGCCTCTGCCCATTGTTTCCAGTTTCCAAGTCTCAGTAGACTTGGGATGCTTCTGGGTGACTTTTCCACATCATGTCATGCCGTGTACCTGCCTGCTTCACTTCTGTCTCCCAGCTGCTGCTCTGCTGACTAAAATGCTGTTTGCTTTGAAAGCATAGTGGCAGTGGCTCTCAAGGGCTGCTGCATAACAATATGTCAGGGAAGGAAGCCAAGATAGAAGCTAAGAGGATGTATGATGGGGGTTTGTCTGGATGTTTTTTTCCTTAAGATGAATTGAAGTTAGTGGCAGAATTAGCACTGAACAAGAACTTGCATGTTGATGACCAGTATTTTTTCACCCAGAAAGGCTTAAAAGTCTTTCAGCTTCAAGTTGAAAGTGCCTGAATTGTTTTTTGAAGACCATATTCAGTGAGCATCCTGGGAGATGATAATAAAGTGAATTTGTTGCTTTGAGTCACTCTGCCTGCAAGAAGGAAGTGTGGCCACCTGGACAAGCAGAACTGGGAAATAAAGAATAGGATTGTAGCCCCAGCCTACTAGTCTGGGTTTCCTTAGAGTAAAAGGAGGAGACATATTTCCTTCCTAATTGCAGTCTAATAAATTACTTCTGGAAGACAATGGAGCTGAGTGTAGTGGTTGACAAAAGAGAGTTTCCCGCTTCTCACTTGAAATAGAGGTTAAGCAGGTTGCTCCTTGCTGATGAAGTATGGATGAGGCAAATTGCCTGTTCTGACAAGAGTTTGTTAATGTAATTTGATAAGGAAACACACCATGAGAGAATGATTCATATTTTATTTTATCCACTCCTAAAGTGATCCTTGTGGGAGCCCAGGGCATTCCTCTGGGTGCCCTGGGTGACCCAGGGCCCTGGTAGTGGGGCTGGAGGCCCCCAAAGGGAGCTGGAGATGGTTGTGGCTTTGATCTCAGCCTGTGGAAGAGATTGACAATGTTGTATGATCAATCTCCAGCCACGAGGGTCTGAATTGGGGTGGTAGTTGATAAATGACAGTGTGAAGAATAGATTTATGGGTTTTAGCACATGGGGTTGAAATGGACAAGATGGAGGATTTTGGGTATGTCACTGTCTTTTTTCTTCTTCCCTTCCATTTTCTTCACTGGCAGGGGTTCTTTTTGACTGATTTGAAGGGGACAAGCACAAATGAATATCATGGAAACACAAGAGAATACTTTCTTGGAAAGCATGGAAGGCATAATGTTGAGAATGAGAGATAAGAAGACTTGGGGTGGGAGAAAGCTGGTTTATTTCCCTGACAGCTCTGAGTGTCCCAGCACAGAATGGTTGCACTGATGAGGTGAGAGAAAGCTTGTGTGTCCTGCTCTGCCTCCAAATGATGCACCTGGAGTCAAGTAGCTACTTGTGCTGTTGTCTGTGTGGAAGAACAGGATTGGAGTTAACAAAGGTAAATGTGTTATGTTTGACCTGAACTGATGGTAAGACCCCAGATGAATTATTCAGGAATATTTTTGCACTTAGGTATGTAGTGCTTCCTGGGATTGGTAGTTTAATTTTACAATTTTCACAAAGTTTGTCACAATGTTATTGTCAATAGAGTAAGAGTGCTGTTGGCCAGGGTTCTTCTACAGTGAACAGCTCCCCTCTCCCACTGCTGTCGGCTCTCCCACCTCTTCCTAATTTGAAGATGAGAGTCTTACCATATAAACTCATTTGAGGAGCTAAATCTAACAGCAGCTTGTATTACTAATCATGAGCTGAGATCCTTTTCCCATTTGCGTCACTGGAAAGAGGGTTTGTTACTCTGCCTACACTGCCCAGCCCTGGTTTGGTTTGACTGCCTGTCAGAACTGCAGTGTTTGTACAGTGGCAGACTGGCCACATGAGCAACTGAAAACTGGAATTGGAGGAATTTCGTTCCTTGAGTAGGTTGGCTGCTTCTGAGGCAAAAGTTGAGCTTTGCCTGGAAAAGCAGAAATCCCAGTGTCAAGGAGGAGTGAAGACACAAGTTCATGAGGTTTACCTAGGAGTCATTTGGTGGTCTACCAAGAATGAGAAGCATTGGAGAATCCCTCCAGTGTGGTTGTGTCCCCTACAAATCAGTAAGGGAGCAGAGGTGGTGTGAAGCCCTGTGATGGACATAAAGGATCAGGCTGTAGAGGTTACTCAGCTTGGCCTTGTCTAACAATCAAGGCTGAGGTCTTTGCCACAGTATCCCAGCTGGATTTCCTGTGAAGTGTTTTTTGGGCCTGTTCAGGAACATGTGAAATCTGGACTCTGAGTCTTCAGACACGTTTCTGTTTGTGCTGTGCAGACCAAATTTCTGTGAGAAATGTTAATCTGATAATAACTTTGGGAAAGATAAAACTCTGCTCTGTGGGATGAATGTTGTGCTTGACACTCCATACGAAGAGTTTATAATGCCATTATTTTTTGTCATGTAAGCAGCACTTCCATCTATGGGAATAATCTCATTCCCAGTAGGAGTAGGATCTGTGTCTCTGATGGCAAACCAGATATTTTCCCTCTCCCTTCTGACACAGAAGTTAATCTAGCCAGTAGAAAGAACCTAGGAGTAAAACTAACCCTAGAAAGCTGTATGGGCACTCTGAAAAATTGTTGTGCTAAAACCAGGGAAGACAGAGCCATTGAGAAAGATCAAATGTGGAAATCACAAATGGTTTGTGTAAGCAGCTAACTGAAGCAACTGGAAGAGATTTC
Organism: Alaudala cheleensis; assembly: GCA_013398995.1. Taxonomy (NCBI): domain Eukaryota; kingdom Metazoa; phylum Chordata; class Aves; order Passeriformes; family Alaudidae; genus Alaudala; species Alaudala cheleensis. Next base: position 15,089 of record VWYE01025671.1, on the reverse strand, counting down.
TGGTTTCCTGAAAACAATCCTCAGGATGTTTTCCCCTTGTGTGTGAGGTTTGTGCTGCAAGGTCTTCCCTTCTCAAACTTTTCTGTTGAAGGGTTGGCATTTTAATATGAGGGAAGATATTCCTGGAAACTGCACAATTGTTTCTTCTGTTCATCATGACCTTTTAAAAGTCTGAACATTTGAGGGTTTAAGTGCTGAAAAAATAGGCTTGAACTTATTTTCTATCATCCTAATTTGTATTATGTGAATAATATGGCAAATTATCCGTGGTCTTCAGAGCAGAGGATTTACAGCTAATGTTAAATAATTCTTTAAAATAATTAAAACTTCCCTCTTCAGAAAGCACAAGAAGACTCAGTTTAATATCCTTCCTTTGTTTGCTTGCACTGTGCACGGATTGTCTGTTTGGATGGTGTATGTACAATCCATTACATTATGGATTGGGCTTGGGCAGGCACAGCTTTCATACAGTTAGAATTTTGTATTTCTAATTGGTTGGATTGGTACACATTTGTTAGCCTTTCCTGCTGAAATGTTTGGGAGAGTTTTAGAATTAAAAGCATTTATGTCCTTTTGAGAAAGCAATTGGCTTGGAGCAGTTTCTCAGAGTGAATTCTCCTGAACAGACATTTGGAGAAGTGGGTCTGTGTTTTACAGCCCTGTCCCAAAACACTGTCTGTTTTAGTTCAGATTTGGTATGATTCAGCTGTTTGTAAATCATTTTTATCTGCTGGCATACACATATATGGTGCATTCTATTTTTGAAATTAAGAGTTTATTCAACATTTATTATTACAGTGTAAACAATGTCGACTCAGTCAAAGAAAGTATTACTTCACCATCTTCACTGCCAGAACTTTTGCTTCCCAAAATAGGGCAAGTATAAATAATTGTGGGTTTTTGCCTTTCCCACTGAAATGGAATAAGTAAATATTTTATAGGAGAAGTATTTCAAGGTTTAATAAGCCTTTCAGTTAAAGTGTTCCCTAACGTTTTATTTTATCTTTATAACTTGCTATGAACTGTTTTATGTTAAGGGATAGATAGCTTGTGAACAGCCCTAAATAACATAAAATTCTACATGTTCAATCTCTAAATTGCTTCTCTGGTTGAAGATAAGAGACTACAGTAGAGGCCAGGCCCCCCAGTTAGAGAAGTGATTCTGAGCCTGCCCTGTCTGGTATGGGGTGCCATCAACACTGGGCTATAGAGCAGAAGAGGAACTATGGCAAGTAGCAGACAATTATGGGAATTACAGCGGATTACAGGAGAGAGAGTTTACTTTTGTGAAGAGGAATTGACGGAGGCCACTTTCTGTCATGGAGAACATTTTGACAGGAGTGCAAGTCAGAGATCAGCTGCAGCTTGAAGTACAGAAGGAGTGCCCCTCTAGAAAGTCTATGTCTATACAAACCTGATACAGGACTTCTGATTTTTGCTGCCTGTGTGAACTCACCTGTTTTCAGGTCATTTTGCTAATGGCTTCTGTGCCAAAACATCCCAAACCAGACCCACACAAATTCTCATGAGTACAGGATAATTTCTGTTTATATGACTGTAGTTCTAGATAAGTCATTAGTTCTAGATAATAGAATCAAATAGAAATATGTGGAAATATAGATGTTTGGAGTTTATTCTTAAAGAATACTCCAGATTCCTTCTTGGGGCACATGTAGTCAAATTTTTGTCCTCTGTTTGAACATACACACATATGTACATGCAACTAGTATTTTACTGTGCTGCTTGCTGACTTCTGTGATAAAATCCTGAGATAATTCCAGTTTTGACTTCAAGTAGCCCTTTTCCCTAGACAGGATCTTCCACTGATAAACAGAATGACTTGTAAATTCAAAAAAAAAAAAAAGTAGGGTCTAGTTAGTATTTAAGCTAGGAGTCTGTTTGGAGTTTATTGAGAAAACTTCTAGAAAGAGAAAACTGAGGTGGCAGAGAGAAATAAAGGACCTGTGTGTATCCTGTTCCCATCCTGTTGTGTCCTTGTAGGCAGGCCCTTGCTTCCAGCAGTGCTCTCTGGGTACCTTGAGTCCAGGTTATCCAGGATATCTTGTCCTCCAGAAGGAAAATGTCTGATTTTGCTACATATCAGAGATTTTAATCTTTCTTAGTAGGCACTGGAGAAATACTCAGACCATTGAGTCTTCTGGGAGGAAATTATATGAAAATAGAAAATGCAATACAAAAAGAAATAGATGGGACATAACCCAGTTGCATAAATCCTATGAGTTGAGGTTGGAAAAAATATTTTTGTATTAATGTGGAGATTTAGCTTTTGTTTCTCATGTTATTTGTTCTACATATGATGAAGCACTGTAAAGCAGAAAAACTAAGAATTACACTTTTCTGCCCCAACTTGGAAGAAAAATTGTTTTGTCCCATGGGGGTGGGAGTTATAATTTTTCACTAAATCCTAATTTTGAGTGTGTGTTTTATTTCTCATCCATGATCTCCAGAGAGTGAGCTTCCAGCAACTCCTCAGCTTTTCCACATCCTGAGAAAGTTTAGATTGCTTTCTTCACAGCATTTCTTTTTCCCTTCCCAAGCAGTTATGCAGGAAGGAGTGCAACCACACATTTGCTTTGCCGCCAGTGAGCAATGCTGATACAATGACCCAGTCCAGAGAGAGAGAGGAAGGGATGAAATATCTCAGCCTTGCAGCAAAACTTCTGAAATGGTTAACTCCCGTCCTTTGTTTTTCCTTGAGATTTCTGGTGGCTACCACTAATTTCCTGCAAGCAGAGTGCTGAGGAAGGGGAGATGACAGATGTTCATGTGGGTATGGGTTGTTTACTGAGCTATTTTCTTATTTTGTAGCTATCACTATTTGAATCCATGGAAGGTATCTAAAATTGCCAGGGGGAACAGAATGTGCACCTGTGAGTTTTAGGTCACAAGAAGTAATTAGGAGGGAAGGGGCAGTGAGAGGCCAGAGCAGGTCACAGATGTGGGTAGGAAAGGAACTTATATGGTGACTTTCCTGATTCAGATAAATAGAGAGGTTTTCTGTGTCTTCCCCATCTTGTATATTTTCTGTTCTTGTGCCTTAACTTTTCTACTTTTCACTCTACCCACATTCTCTCTCTCTCTCTCTCTCTCTCTTTCTTTTTTTTTTTCCCCTTCATAATTTGTGGGCTTTTTTGGATGCTCACTTGCTATTTTTTTGTTTCCCACTAGGGCCACACATAGTGCAGTGAGAATAAACCAGCTGTGCATATTTTGGCTCCCATGAATTGTGTACACTTTGGAGCTGCTGCTCAGATGCCTGCAGATCTTTATTGGTGGGTTTCATGCTGGTGTGGTTGTAATGGAAACGTTTGCCTTGGGATGAAGAAGGGTATGGAGACATGGGACAAAGGAAGACCTCATGCCATCTATTTTCAGCCATGGACAAACATGCTGTGGGTGTTGTGGTCAGTCCAGTGTGTGCCATCAACCCTTTGGATGAAGATTTATAGAAATAATTTACAGTATTTGTGCAATATTAAATATTTAAAATATCAAATATTTTAATATTTATTTTAGCAGTAAAAGCCCAAAAAAGTGGGAGGGAGCCCCATTTTTTCCAGAACCTATTACTGTAAACATGATGAAAAGATAATCATAGAGGAAACTAGTGCAGATTGTACACCCTAGTACTTCACAGGGGACTTTTATCTAAATGGCTCAGTCCACATCAGAGAGAAAAACATGGCACCACTTATTCTTTTCATTTGTATTAAAGCATTTCACTTCCGGAACTGAGAGGCTCTGATTAAATGTCATCAACTGTAACTTTCCTTGTTATTTTTTCCAGTTTGACTTTGGTTTGGTTTTGGTAAGTTTGTTTTGGTTTTTTTTGGCTGATATGCAGATGTTTTGCCATTTTCTTTTTTAAGTGAGAAGAATTGAAAAGCTGTGAAGATTACAAAGGAAGTGTACTGAAGTACATTCTGGGAAATAATTAACTATGAATTATTTTTTTAAGAAGATAAGGGAAATGTTTTCAGAGGTGTAGTATAGTATTATAGTCTGCTTTCACTTATGTAAGTGCAGCATTCTGAAGTCCTGGAGAAGCACCAATGCCATGTACTCTCTTGTCTCATTTTACCTATGCCCTGGGATGCCTCTGAACAGTAGCTGTTGTGTTAGAAACGAATGCCAAATCCCTCTTTCCAGGGATAATGAATCTGACTAGGTCTAGTCCCTTCCCTACCCCCATAGGAAGTTACTGCACAGAGCTGAACTATTCTCAGACTTCTGGAAAATCTTTTGCAGGGTAAGTTGGATGGCACCTTGTTAGGTCCTATGTGTGAGGCAGAAGTGCAAGAAGGGAGAGTTAGGCATATATTTTCTCACCTATTAGCTAGAAATATGTTGATCTGAGACATTTAAATTATTAAAATATTGTATGACGTTCAGATGAGATTGATTATATGTTCCATCTTGAAGAGCCACAAACAATGTCATTATTTTTATGGGAATGCATACTTGGGCTGCCCCATGTGTAACCTGCCATTCTGACATGATAAGAGGCCATCCAAACTGACAGTGCCAATAAAGATAACCAATAAAGCATGTGAAACTGAGATGCAGTGCTCTTCATGAAAATATAAAAACTTCACTAAAACTAAACAAAATTTATGTATCAAAACTTTCTGAAATGTTCTGTAAGCCTTTACATAATTTATTTGCTGAATTAGTAGAGTCCAGGATAAATTCTTCATTTCTATTTACTTTAACACATTTAGCAAAACCCCTGCTAGTTCTCCCCAGCTCCTTGTTTGCCAGTGGGCATCAATTTAAGGCCAAAAAATAATTCATTATATGGGTAGCATTTCTTGGCTGACCTCGTCTGAAGCTGAGCAAAATCAGCAAGAGAGCCCTTCTTCTGTACCTCATTTAAAGCAGTGTTTTGAAGGCAAAACTTGTTTGTATTCCCAAAAATGTGACAGTAGCTACATTGCCTGAAAAATGGGAACTTCCTGAAAATTGTGCTCAAAATATCCAAGCCTGGGAGTTAGGTAACAAGAAAATGCATTTACTTTTTGCTGCAACTTAGTTCGTTTCCTGGACTTGCTTAGACCAGAATTTGTCCAGTGATACCACAAAATACTCTGTGAGGCCCAAAGTATGGTTTGGGGAGCTGAAAAGGAAGTCTGCCGCCCTCAGGGTGCTGTTACAAAGTAGTTCATGGAGGGCAACAGGAAAGGCAATGTTTTTTCTAAGTGGATGAACCATGATTTTGGTTACTTTACTGGCAAGCCTAATGGGAATAGGTAACAAGGATCCTGCGGGGGAATGGGCAGCAAGGAAAACACAGGAAAAGGGTGTGGGAATTCCTCTTCATCATTGACTATTTGAAGCATGAAGAATGGAAAAGACACGACCAGAGGAAGCACCATCTCTCCTTGAATTAAAAAGAGGAAAGGAGATCCTAAAAGAAATGTGTTGCCCAGGTAACAGGATGAGTAAAAAGGAAACCATCATTATCCCCTTGTGTAAATGGAAGGTATTGTAAATTGTAAAATGAAAAGTTTATGCATATAATTTGAATTTGGACTCCTTGGCTGGACTGAATGAGCGCAGCCTACATTTTTTCCATGGAGCTCTCCCACATCCGGTGACTGGACAGCACTCATCTATTTTGATGTGGTTATCAGTAACTTTCACTGCTCTGAGTGTTTTATGTCAGTGTTTCAGAGACCCATGTCTTCCTGTGTCCTTCTCCTCTCTCCTGAAGAAGAGGATATGCAGAGTCCTCAGGAGTTATATGGGAGCCTGGGAGCGGTGGGTGTTGGGCCTTGGCAGAGAATCAGGAAATGAATAACCTGCAAGCAGGTGGCAGGAGCTTCCCACCTTTGTCTTCTCTTTCCTTAAGGAATATGAATCATCATGGAGTTAGACAACAATTTTACAGTGATGGCAGCAAAAAGATGGCAGATTTCTTTACCTGTCAGAAAAGGCCTGTTTAAGTCATCCTGTCATTTCTTAATCAAGACAACCAATTGTGAAGCAAGAGCTGATATGGTAACAGGCTAGCTGATTTCTAGTAGGTGTCAAAGCAAGCCACACATGAATTAAACCAGCATTTTCAAATGAAGACAAAAAACCACCTATTCAGACATGGAGGAAATAAAATTTTACAGTCTTGCAGAAATGTGTTTTATTCTTTTTAAATCAAAACAACCTATCTTAAAAAAAAGGTTTTTTTCATTGGGTCATTTTTTTCTGAATATTTCCATCAATATTTTAGGGGAATTTAGGAGGAGATAAACTCTGTAAAGCTTTCCTATGGAAAAAAGTAAAGGGATCTTTTAAGATGATTGAATTAAACATTACAGGTATGTGCCACTGACCTGAGCCGCAGTGTAAACTACTGAACAGAGCTGTCAAACACCTCTTGAGCTTCTTTAGATAAAATAGCTGTTTTCATACGTCTGATACATTTCTAACAATTCTAACCCCTCCTAGAGTGGTTGGAGCCAGTTTGGCACATTGCCAGTCTGAACAGACTTCCAGAGGTTGGAAGGTGGCTGCGGTCTGGCTGTGCCCATGTTGGCTCCTTCCTGCCTTGCTGGGGCCACTTGCCCTTCTGCACTTCCCTTCTCGTTCTGTGGCTGTTGACAGAGACTGAGCCTGTGGCCTAGACTTGGCAAAGGAATTATGAAATGACACAGACACCTACGTGTCTGTGAAAATTATGAGTTATTGCTTTCTGTGTGTCAAATAGTCCTTCATCCGCTACAAACATAACCTTCTGCCAGGAACAAAACTGCATTTGCTGTAAATTCAGGGAAAACAAGATGACATGGTAGGAGAATTTTTTTTTAAAGGAAGGACGTTACACCCTCTGTTTGGCATCTGAAAAGCTGTGTTGTGCCTGCTCATTATTCCAAAAAATCTTGCAAGCTCTGGACAGTCTCAGAAGGAACTAAGATTGTTTATTTCTCCTTATCATAAACTTTCCACTCTGGAGAGGCCACAGCACAGTCATCCTTTTTAAGAAGTGAGAACAACACTATTTAGATCTGGGTTTTTTTGAAGACGTGCCAGGGACCAATTGCTCCCAACTGCTCTAAGGCTGTCTATTTTGTATTGTCAGTGTAGGCAGCCTCACTTGTTTCTGTGGGTTTTGTGACCCCTGAGTGGGTTTGGAATAAGTCAAAACTTGCACAAGAGCTCTGTGCCACATCAGATAACCTAATGAGAGCTTCCTGGTCTTCCTGTGAGTTTTACCTGTCCTTAACCACAGGAACACTGCTTGAGGTGGTCCCATAAAACACCGCTGCCTTTGCTTTCTAACATACAGCAGGCATAAGCTAAGGGGGCCCAAATGCAATATTTGAACGGGGGATGGGTAATTTTAGCTTGGCTGATTGCAAAAGTCATCTCTAAATGAGGGTTTCTAACTGTCTGACACCCTGGGAATGTGGATGTCCCAGTTTCCCTCACCAATTACTGAAGCTCTGTACGAAAGAAAAACACTCAAAGGTCAAGAAAGCCTCTCAGTATGTGCAATTTTCTCCATGGTAACTATAATGCAATAGTTAGTGTAGCAATGGCATTCAATTGATGCTAGGAGTATATATAATACACAATTTTTAAAACAAGTCTATCTGTATTTAAGTAACAGACTAATCTACTGGAGAGTGTATCTACTACTTCAGCATGCCAAAACAAAACAAAAATGATGAAAATGTAAAGAACATCTAACCCTGTGCAACAAGTAAGCAAAGGTACAGCTTTTTACAGGAAAAAAAAACTAGCAAAAAATATTTAGAAAAAGAAATGTAAGAATTCTAGGGAGATTATTTTAGCTATCTTGTTTAAAAAATCAGGATTGGTTTTAAATAGTCTCCCTTCCCCAAATCTGGGCAAATTACAGTTCTCTGGAAACCTGTAATAAGTCATGTTTGCTTTCTCTTCTTTGGAACATAAGTCATATTTAACTGCAATGACTGTTTTTTCTGGCTCTGGAAATCTGTACAAAGGACTGGGACAGTCCTTTGAATAAGGCATTTCATAAGGATTAGAATAGTAAATGCAGTGATGAAATTTCCACACTCCTCAGCTCAGATCCCACGTGCACACTGCCAAACACAGGGGTGGCTGCTGTGGGGGTTTTATTCGAAGCTGTTTTGCATCGTGAACATCCCTGGACCCCTTCCCTATTTCCTACCTGTGTTGCTTAACAAACAGCTTTGTGATCTTCAAAGGAGAAGCCCATCTCCTCACTTAGTAATGGGCAATATTGCAGCAGCACGCCTCAGGCTCGGAGACACCGGTCACTCTCCAGGACCCTGGCACAGCCCTCACACTGCTACAGAAGCCTCCCAGTGGCTGCCTCCCCACCCCTTGGAGGAAGAAAGAGGGCTTGTGTGCCTTTCTTTGTTCGTAGATATGTGATCACAGAGGCATTACTAACTTCTCTGATTGGGCCAGCCAATACGTCCATCATCAGAGCCTTCAGGGATCGGCTCTGCTGGACACAGTAGAAGTTTCAAGGAGCTTCTCTCTCAGAAGAAACCTCTGTGGCTTTTCCCCCACCCTCACTAAAAGCCAGGTTGTGTTAAACTAACACAACTGCTCTTTTGATGCTTGCACTGATCTGCTGGGTGAAACCTGAGTAAAATTCCCTTCCTTCCTTGTCTACCCTCCTTCATTTCTGCAATTCATGCAAGAGAGATTATCCTGAATGGCTGACCTGGTATTATCCTGACTTCATGGGCTTCACTCTTTGGTGGTTCTTCCAGTAGCCCTGTCTTTAGCCAAGGAAGAAGGGGAGAAGTAGTAGTTCAGGCTTTAGTCTTCAGTTTTTCTTTACTCTCTGCAGTGATGGATGAGGGTTTCTAATGGTTTTCTTTCAGTGATTTTAACAGAGCTGGTCTCACAGTAAATCATGCCATGGAATTTAACATTCTTGTCCCCAGATATTTTAAGGAATTTGTCCTCTTCCATGATGGAAAGAGGTTAATTCTAGATGCCTGTGGTATGTCTGCTGCCCTCAATTGCTCTCTGCTTAGACAAATACGAAACTATGAAAATACTCTTTTCTATTATTATTGATTTTCTTCCCCCTGGTTCATTTACCAAGAGTCCTCAGAAGGTGTTTATCCCAGAAAATGGTCAAGACAAGCAGAATAATTTTTTTTCTGTGCAGCAGAAGAGAAAACTGGGACTCAACCTCTTGCCACCACTAACCTTTATACTCACTTCATTTGATATTAGAACTATTGTCAGACCCTGTAATGACCCACCCTGAAGGGGAAGGCAGCACCCTACTTTTCCTTCTTTACCTAGAAATCTGGTATCATGCTTCAGATGCCACAGGGATCAGAGGACACTTATGGTCTGGCCTGAAGTTTTTTACGCGCACAAATACTGGATTTCCTTTTGCTGCCACCTTGATGTTAGGGAGGAAGGCAGCAGACTTGTGTTACCTGCTCACTGCTCTCAGCTCCTGAGATCAGTCCTGTAGCTTCAGTTGCTTCCAACCCTCTGTGTTTGAAGGGCTGAGAGAGGTACTTTCTGCTGTGGTTCATAGTAGTTTTGTTTCCTGTTCAGTTTTTGTCCACAGCTGTAGCAGGACACCCACACAGTAATATGGGTTGAAGATCTTCAGTCCTGGATCTAGATCCAAAGAATGTCAGACCCAGCATACAGATCAGGCCTTAATTGGTCTTAGACCTGCCTTAATTGGTCCAGATGGATGTTTTTTACAGCTGTTGGAAAGGAGGCTTGCAGAAGACTGAAAATATGACAGCACATGAAAGGAATTTGTGTTCTTGGCGAAGCTGGATCCCTACGCTGTGGATGGGAAGGCTTCCTTCCCAATCAAGGAGTGAATCAGCCAATGATGATGATGTAGTGATTCATCCAATGCCCACATAAATTCATCTCCCTCCCGTGAGTCTTGATGGAGCCTCTTGGTGCCAGGCTCAGATATAATATCCCACTGTAGTTTTCCGCAATGTGTGGAAATGAACCCCACACCAGAGCTGGGCTCCAGGGAGAAGATGACAAGGTCCAGTTTAAGAGGCTTGGTTACACCTCATGTGATGAACAATATTTTATGTTGGATCAGTGGCCACCTGAAAGAGGAAGAAACTCTGGGGAAAGACAAACATCTTTGGAAATACTGTAGCTATCAGAAACAAACCTGCTTTGGAGTAGAAAATGCAGAGGAGTTAAATCCAAAAGAAATTTTGAAGAAAGTCTAAAGAAATCAATTAGTTTAACAGCTGCTCTGGAACAGCCAAGTAGAAGCAAGCCTTGCAGATAAGGCAGCCTATTAACATGTTGCAAGGAGGGATTGGGACCTGTGGTGATTGCTGAGTCACCAAAACAAAAGATGTTCAGCTCCTTGCCTTGGCTTCATGGAGCCAGGCTCATCCAGGGCTCAAGGCAGGGATGGGGCTGGGGACAACTTTCATCCTAGTAGGGAGTTCCTTCTGGGTCCATAAAGACAGGAGGTAACAGAGATATTGTTAATAAGAATCTTGTTCTTTTTCTGTTTGGAATTAACTTTTTGGATTATAGGGCCTCTGATTGACACCAGAGTAATGAAAAGCCATAAGCTTAGAGAAAAGTCTTGAAAATGGATAAAGTAAAATGGTTTTTGGTGTTCTTTAGTTAAGCAAAGGAGAGTTGTTCTGGCTAAAAATGCAAATTAAAATCATACCTTAGCTGGTAGTGCTGTAATCTGCTCAGAGTAAAGATGTTTAGCCTTGAAATGTCAACAGTTTTGTGGGTTTTTCTCTCTGGACATATAGCACTGCAGCAAAAAGAGCAAAAAGTTAAGCAATTAAGGATTAAGTCTCTGTGAGGGCTTTGGCTTGTTTTTAATCAATGGTGGCATGTCAACCTGTCTTACAGAGAAGCACCTGCTCTCCCCTAAAAGGAATAGGTTCTGTTCACACATCATCGCCACACCACAGTTCAGCAGCATCTCAAAACAAGTGCCATGACTGCTTCTAGCACAGCAAGACAACTAAACAATACCAAAGAACACCCAAAATATCACCTACAAATAATAAGAGGAAATTAATTCGAGGGCTGTTGAGTGTAGAGGGGTTGTGCCTGTGCTCTAATGCACTCAAATGAAGTTAGGAGGAGCGTTCTGCAGGCTCAGCCCCACCTGGGGCCTGAGGGGAGCATGACGGGTCCCTTTCACAGGGAAGGCACAGCTGATGCTCAATCCTTGCCATATCTTGCCATCTAGTGGCCTGCCAAAGCACCAGTCCTAGGCCTCACAGCTCAGGTCTTTAAAACCCTCATCAGAAGGGAGGGAGGGTGCTGCATGGCCAGGGAAAAGAACACTGAGGTGAGTTCTGCTCCTGCACAGGCAGGTCACCTCCATCCTCCTCACTCGCTCTCCTCTGCTTGTTCTCTCTTCCCTTCAGAGGACAGCCAGGTGGCAGAGGCTTTGGTCACTCACTGTGACCTTGTCTAAGCTGGAGAGGGTTTTAAAATTTTACCTTTCGTGTTTCCTGAATAACTAAATTGGGGTTTGGCACTGAAGTGGAAGATGGTGGAAACACATCACGGGTTTTTTTGGTCCTTGGTGCAACTGGGCTGGGTGAAATAACACCCTCAAGTCTTGAACACCTTGATGTGGTCAGCCTGACTACAGGTGTGCTACCAGCCATTCCCCCATAGCAACAGACAGTTAAAACTCTGACATACACTGGGCAAAAATTCCCTTGTATAAGCAACGCACCTGTGTGGCCTTCCTTGGCACCTGACATCGATCTATTATGTAGCATTCATTCTTTTCATGAGATTCACTCATCATTTAAATATGTGGGGATAACTATTAGGATTAGATTAGGATGATGAACTCTGATGTTGACAGCTGTTACAAGAGCAAATGGAGGTGAGTGCATTGGTCTGACAATTCACTAAATCCCCCATCTGTGGGAACTGCATAAATTGTTTAACCTGTACACTTATATTTCAAGTGTAAACTTTTTTTTTTTTTCTGCAAGGAGATTCAGGTTATTAGGGTTTTTTTAGTCAAAACATTTTCTAAAGGAAGTATGATGCTTTGATACATTCATCAAAAAATTCCCTGCAAGTAGAAAACAAAAGGCAATAGTATGCTTTGAAAGTCTGGTACTTTCCACCTTACCTTCCATAGTACACAGATAAAGTAAAAACAGGAGGTTACTTTGTCTTTTTTTATTTAGATCCTTTCCCATCCCTCACAGAGAAATTGGAGGGCATATGCCTTGGTTTGGAAAGACAGGTGTCTGCAAAGAAAGGCAGGAGTCTCCCTGAAACTGGAAAATATAAACCCTCACCCTCCAAATTATAATTCTTAAATTAAGGGGCTCTCAGGCAAAGATATGGGAATAGGAATAACAGTTCTTTACTAGGAAAAATAAACTAAAAATGCAGTAGTAAAAAAAAAAAAAAATCACTGACAGTCAGAACTCAACCTGAGACCCTATTGGTCAGGGTGTTTGGTAGCAGTCCAACTGGAATTGTGGCTCCAGTCCTCCTGGAGTGACAGATGTGGTTCTGTTGAAGCAATGAAGGATGTAGTTTTCCTCTGAAGGTCCAGTGGTGGTGTAAATGGGTCCAGTCCTCCTTTATGGATCCAGTGGAAAACCAGCTGTCCTGATATTCTGACTCTCCGATTTTTATCCAGCTAGGAATGCTCCCCTTAGGTGGAGCATCTCACAATGGATGATGTAATGTTATCAGTCATGCAGAGAGCCTTAATGGCCCATTAACAGCAGGTATCTCTCTGGAGGGAGGATGGGTCATGGAAGAGGTAAAGAACACTGCCCCACCTGGTTTTAACAGCTGCCCCATTAACAGAAGACGCCTACTCCCTACCCCCCAGAATTATGAGGAATGGGTCATGGAAGAGATAAAGAAAACACCTCCCCAACCGGTTTCAACGGATGGCAATAGAATACATACTTTTGGTTACATCCTGCATTGCACCCCAAGACATTATCCACCCCTTATTCCATTACCATCTGCATCATACTCAAATAAATAAACTCTACATTATCTAAATAGATATACAATGAAACCTTACAGACACCTGGCAATAGAAACAGGTTCTGCCCCCACATATCCCAATGGCTTTTGAGTACACTGTATACCAGCATCAACTACAGCCTCGTATTTCTGTGGCTCTGATTTGCCAGATTCCACAAAATCTGCCCTATGACCCTGATCTTCCTGGGGTCATTATTATGCTGTACACACCTCCCAAAGAGTACCTCCAATACCATGACATTTCTCAGCTGTTGGATCCCTTCCTCAAGGGACTTCCAGTGCATTTTATGATGGTATTCCTCTTTGTGAGCAAACCTCTCTCTTACAATTATTAAAAGCCACTCCCAGAGGGAAACAAGCCCTGGCACCTTTATGAATACCTGATTCACACCTGAGTCCTGGGTCAAGGATTCTAAATACCTTGCCTCACCACTATTGAGTTGCATGCCTGTACCCATAAAATCTCAGACCTGAAGTAATCACACCCTTGTTGCACAACGTCTTTTCACAGATTACGGAGACTTTCATACAACAGGGACTCTGTGATGATCTCAGCCTCTGGCTCCCCTGCAGATTCTGAGAGCCCTTGCTTCCCATCACCATTAACTGGGCATGCTGGTTTGATCTTAGACTTCTGCTTTTCCATAGGGGTGACTGCTGCTGGCTGTGACTGCCCTTGCAGTTCATCTGGAACCTGGACAGTTGTAATGTCTGTGGGTTCCACTACTGCACCATTAGACTCTCCTCTTCGAGGCAGGGAAAGGGTTTCCCACCAGCTAGGGAAGTGTATTCCTTCAGCACCTGGCATATCTTCTCCTCCAGTCTAGGTGGTTCATTTCTGAGGTGGGCTGTGGGGCAGGGTCAGGCTCTGTGGCAGCATCCTTAGTCCCTGGGGCAGTGTCAGGCTGTGGCATCAGGGGTAGGTGTCTGTGTGGTTATCCAAGTAAACATCACCTTATCTCTGAATACTAAATACATCAGGCCTATCAGCAATGCTTGGTTAGTATCTAGAGGAAAATTAACCCCTTCAAAAGCTGGTAGGGTAGGCACAAATAACCAGTTGAAGGCTTGGGAGAAAACTTCCCCCACTATCATTTCCTCATGGAAGGTACCATTCTTAAAGTAATCCCAAAAACATACACTTAGTGTGTGATAGTCATAGATCCATGTGCTTGGATAGAGGAATTTAAAAATCCATTAATTCCTCACCTTATCAACCCATAAAACAAGCTGGATAAGAGCCACAGTAGCCTTAGTTATAGGATCCATGTTTAGATAAGAGGCTGCAAAGGGGAGGAATATAGCCATGACCACAGGCCACCCAAATCAGGGTAAGCTAGACCACATGGTATCACCTAATGAGGCTTGTACATCCAGCACACAAAAAAAATAGGTTACTCAAGAACTGCTATTCCTTTTTCACCCTTTTTCTCTTGATGCCCTCAAGCCCCATCTTGGGTGCAACAATCTGTCTCAGTTTGAAAGA